>JAGQAX010000018.1:35697619-36092619 GCA_019142605.1 Cephalopholis sonnerati
ATTTACTGAAGATGCCCTTCATACAAAGCTAAACTACTACCCAGGAAACAAACATCCCTCTTGTCTCTGATAATAAAGCATGAGACACTGACAGCCAGGAGAGAAGGTGGGGCTTGCTGCAAGTGTTCCAAGGCCTCCTTCTTAGTCCTTAAGTCTTTTGCTACAGCAGGGGATACTACCTCTGTATCAGTTTCCTGAGGGCAGCATGGTGAACAAGCTGTGGTTGGGGTTGGTATTGCCCTTTAGTATCCTTTTTGGTATCCTGCACAAGCACCTCATGTCACCAATATCTCTCATGCGCTGTAGATGGGTACCAATTATGTTCTGGGCAGTATTCACCTGCCGCAAAGTCCTCCGATCATAGGCTATGCACAAACCATGCCAGTTTATAATGTTTCCTCTCAGGATGCTTTCAGTTGCTTATCTGTAAGAGTTAACCAGAACTTGGCATGGGATTTTGGCCTTGTAAGTTCCCTTAAGAAACGCAGCAGTTTTGTGTTGCAGGGGTTTGCGTCTTCACCTCCTTTCTAAAATCAAGGATCAGCTCCTTAGTTTCGCATCGTAGTTGATTTCCCCCAGATATGAAGTCTTATCATACCATTTCCCATCACTGACTGTCCCACCTATCTGCTCACCTGTTTCCATTTTCCTCATTACGCCTGCAGTATATCACTAGCCCATTTTCACTCATTTCCTTTAAGATTATCATTGTTGCTTTGTGCCATTGCATTAAAAGCCTCTAATACCTGTATCCTGTTCCCCTTTACCCTGAACCTGTACCAGTATCTGTATCCACCAGCCTGCCTGTCTGCACCTTTTCCCTGATACCTGTGGACTCACTATTACTTCTGTTTGGACTTTTACCTATGCCAGTAGGCCCATATAAACCGTTTTAATAAATTCCTAAACTGTTCCTTTCCACTCGGCTGTATTTGGGTCCTATTCCTTGCTGCTTTTTGCCCACCTGTGTGACAAGTATAGAGAACTTTGCAAACAGTATTTTTAAATTCTGGTGTGGAGATGAGGAAGTGATTATGTAACTAGGATGTTATTTTGAGGTTCCATTCACAGTTGCAAGGGTCACGTACTTCAGCTGAAAGTATGGAAGGTCTAACCCTTTAAGGTGTGACACCTGTTGAAAATAAGAGAAGACCACTCAGAACAACTCAGCTTTTTCCTAAAGGAAAATAACACTTGTGCTTTAAAATGGAATTGCAGCTGGAGATGGTCCACTTATGAAGGCATTGAGATAATATTATAGAGTTCAGAGAATGATGACAAATTGTTGGTGCAACAGAGGATGGTACTGGACTTCGACTTGCATATTGCCTCTGAGGCAGCTGTCAGAGTGGGAGAGTTTTCCTAGCAACTACTAACGTGTACAAGTTGCTGTGCAGAAATATGACAATAAAATGATGAATAGCAGCTAAAGAAGGTAGAAGTCTCTGACCCTGGAGAACCTTTCAGAATAGCTGTTCTTTGGTGTGGACAAGCTGAGAATCATTGGCTAATATAACAAAAATTTCTGTTATGTGAAATCTATCCATCCATTTTCAACTGCGTATCTGAAGCCGGGTCACAGGGGCAGCAAGCTGAGCAAAGTATTCCAGATGCCCAACTCCACAGCAATGTTTTCCAGCTCCTCCCAGGGGATCCTGAAGTGTTCCCCGGCCAGACGAGATATATAATCCCTCCAATGTGTTCTGGGTCTGCCCTGGGGTCTCCCACCAGTTGTATGTGCCCGGAACGCCTCTAACAGGAGGTGCCCAGGAGGCATCCTGATCAGATGCCCAAACCACCTCAACTGACCCCTTTCTGTGCGAAGGAGCGGCGGCTCTACTCTGAGCTCCCTCCGGATATCTGAGCTCCTCACCCATTGTGAAAGGCTAAAGGACTGGGAGTGAATTTACAGCCCCAAGCAAAGGAGCAAAGTATCTTGGGGTCTTGTTCACGAGTGAGGGTAGAATGGAACATGAGATGGATAAGCGATTTGGTGCGGCATCTGCAGTGATGCAGGTGCTGTGCCGGACTGTCATGGTGAAGAGAGAGCTGAGTCAGAAGGCAAAGCTTTTAATTTACTGGTCCATCTACGTCCCAACACTCACCTATGGTCATGAGCTATGTTAGATGAAATGAATAGCCAAATTTTTTTGAGATGAAATGCACACAAACTTTTTGACAATAAAAAAAAGAGAGATGGTGTCAGCCTCATAACTATTCAGCACTAGGGGTGGCATGATTTTGATTCAAAATCAAAAATGGATCGAATTGAGTTTTCGATTTAGATAATGAAAATTGAAAGCAGGATAGATGATTCTCAGAGTATTTTTTTTCTCTCTCTACCCTCGCCTACTTGTATTCATTCAAAGGAGAAAAAAAAGCTCCAGAGTAGACACAGCATAGCTTACCAGCAAACAGTGAACACCATGGCCACTGCTGGAGTTTGATATGACAGAGAAACAACATAACTAAAAAATCTTCCTGCTTCTCTGAAGTCACCAGTATAGTGACATTTTGTCTTTCATATGAATTCTGTAAACAAAGTGGTGAAATCACCATTAAAGACCTCAACAAAGTGAAAGAGGAAAACTTGTCATACGAAGATTGACAGGATTGGAGAAGTGTGGGCAGTAAGGTGGGTTGTACCAGACTGTAGTTTTGAAAAGGTATTGGAGTCTCACGGTGACCTTTCAAATTCCCAGTCAGTCTACATTCTAACTCTGCCCTTTAAACTATGATCATGAACTTTTTACATGGACCCAAGTGATCAAACAGAGTGTCCTTCATAGGGTGTCAGGGATCACCCTTAGAGACAGGGTGAGAAAACTGGACATCTAGAAGGAGCTTAGAGAAGAACTGTTGCTCTTTCGCATTGTTAGGAGCTCAGTGTAAGATCAGATGCCCCCTTGAGCCCTTCATTTGTAAATTTTCCGGGCATGTTTAACTGTGAGGGGGCCATGTAGCGGACCCAGAACGTGCTGGAGGGATTACATATTCTATAGTCTTTGTCAGGATCCTCCGGAAAGACCTTAAGGGTGTGGCTAAGGAGAGGGACGTCTGGGCTGCTTTACTAACCCTGCTGGCACCATAACCCAGACTCAGATATGCATCCTGAGAATAGATGAATACAAGGATGGATGATTGCAATTAATGACATAATAGAAAATGATGAGAGAGTCATGCTACACCTTCTGATATGCCCACTGGGGGGCATCAAGCAATGACAGCTTACCATCAGATTATTAAAGACAAACTCTGTCATGGTTCTTACTCACTGTAAGAGCCATGAAAGAGTCTCTCTGATCCTCTCAGTCAACCAGTCAGACAGTCAGTTACCCAGAACAAAGCACTGATCTACACTGCAGAGATATCCTTCCTTTCCCTCCCCAGAGTGCGCCTGCCTCAGTTGCGATATAACTAATAAGTGAGAGGACTCTGGTGAGGTTCAGTGGGTTCATTACGTTAGACCGGAGTATGTCAGCCCTCGTGGGGAAGAAGACTTGGACGAGTATAGAGGTCGGCGGTGGATTGTGATTGCGGCCAGAGCAGTGAAGGCCGAGACTGAAGTGATTCAGCCTCCTTCACACACGCACATACACACACTGCACTCCCTCGACTCTGACTCACCAATCTGTTTATGTAGAAATGAGTAAAATCTCCTCTCTGATATTTAAGACTAGCAGGCTTTTGTAACCATTCCTTGGACTCTGTCCAAACTCTCTTTTTTCATTTAAAGGATCAGTCATTGCCAACACACATAGTCATGCCTGGCATTTTACTGAAACTGGAATGAAATCTGTTGTTGATAACTTCTTTTTTGCTGTCACTATTCTCTCTGTCTCATAGCTCAGGTTTGACACTCTGTTGTTGCCAAATTTAGGTCTAAGCCTCTTAGAAGTAGTTTTTATTCTGGTACCATAACATTTTGTGTTTGTACAATACAAAGAGTTCTACTTTTGGCTTTTTGCTATAATGAAAAATGCCACGAAAAATTCATAGACAATTAGCATAACTGAATAAAACCCTGAAACAATCCCACATTATTAATATGCTTATTCCTGCACTTGCATGTGAAAACTAGATGTAAAACAAAGAATGAAAATTGAGCGCAGGCTGGCCTGCACCAGATGTAGACTGACAAAAAGGGAAGGGGAGAAAGCAAGCAGTGTTAGTGTCTCAGGTGTGAACCCAACAGCACGACTTGAAAACCAAGTAGAAAGTCTTTATTCAGAGTCAGAGGGTAGGCTAGTGTCATTAAACCAGCCAGGCATACAAAGAAAGGCAAACTTAACCAGACAGGCAGCAGGCAAAAAGGCAGAAGTTTGGGCCATAGGCAGAAGATCATGCAGGCGGATAACAGGCAGGCAGATGAAGTGGCTGGAACATTTAGTGAGGACACAGAACACGATCTGACTGGAAACAAGTGGAAAAAGGGACAGGTGAACAGGTGGTTGGATAAGTCAGGTGATGGGAAATGGCGGGAACTGGGGTTACTGCAGGTCAGGAGAGAGTGCTGGGTTCTAAAATGACAGGTAAGTTAGCATGCAGGTAAATGAATATCCCGGGAGAGGAATATACTAAGGCATGACACCCTCTAATTCAAAGTTATGACACAAGATCAAATAAAACCTCATCAATTTTTAAAAGGAAATCACAGCAGTGTCACGGCAGTAAGAAACAGTGATGGGGTTGTAGACAGAGTTGAGACAACACAGTTGGCTGCTAACTCCATACTACATAAAGTGATATGAAAAGATTAATATTAATGTCACGCTTGTGTGTTAGGGGGTTTACACATCAAAGTGTGTTTTCAGGTGTTGGGTAGGACTACTACATATGTAAAAGTGTGAGCTGGGGCTGAGGACTACAAGTTTAACAAAAAAATCTAGGTTGTGGAGTTAGAAAATGAGCTTACCAGACCTCTGTCGCATGCTCCTCATCTCTGCTTGAGGCTGGTACTAGCTTACTAATATTGTTAACTTCGCTTTGTTTGGTTTGACTTGGCATGTCAGCCTTGTGTGGCAGGGCTTTGCGTCGTCATTAAAACAGGGCTACCTACTTGAAGGTGTGTCTTTTACTGGTAACAGCTTGTCTTGAGTCCATAACGTTTAAAAGCAGCGAGCTGATCCACGGCTTAAGTCCCCTGTCATTTTTGCTGCATATGTTTTTCTATCACGCAGCAGGGCAGGTAAAAGAAGTTTACCTGTTGGAAGTGAGCTATTTGCAGAGGTGCATCAGAGCCTGTTGTCTGCAGCTTTTTATCTAATATCCCACTGTGGCTATTTCTGATTGTACTCTTTCTCCCTGCAGTATTAGTACACTTGTTTTTATTGAAGAAAAGTTGCTACCAAAGTTCTGCTGATTTGGTGATAAACTAATTAAATTTCCCACAGATTCTTCACAACAAAAGTTCTCTGTTGTTTTCTTATGTAAAAGCTTTTATTGTGAAGCACTGAAATAAGGAAATGTTGAGTTTTCATTAGCGCTAACTTAACACGACTCACGGCTTAAAGCAAATAACAAACAGCAAAATAAAGGAGATATCAAAAAGGGACAGGTACAGAAAGGGAAAAACCTCACCCTGAGCCACAGAGATTCAGTATAAAAGTAATGAGAGCTGAACACACAGAGATTTTAAAAAAAGTCTTGCAACACACGCTTGTTTAAGGGGAAGAGCAGCAGTTGTCAGGGGCTGGCTGTGGTTGGCAAGACGTCACTGCTACCCGCTTGGAGGCACATGGGTGTGCTTTTGGCCCAACTTCAGAGATGGTCCATCAACAGCATGACTCTGCGCAGCTTGGCATGTTTGAATTGACAAAGAAACGTAAATCAGTGCAGCATGGTTTGACTCGGCATGGCCAAAAGTGCTAATAGAACACACCAAAATCTCTAATAAAGTTGTTGGCAGTTGAGTTGTATTGTGGGTCATTTTTTGAGGTTTTGACAGAGAAGAAGAGGTGACATTCAACATGGCGGCGCCCTATTGCTGATTTACACAGCAATAACTAAGACAAACAAAAAAGGAATAAAACTCTATTTTGGTTCAAATCACAACCACAGCACACCTAATATGGCCATCCCAAAATGAAATGATTTTACAGTGGAGGATTTAACAGATCTCGAGGCATTCATTGACCACTATTACCACCTGCAAAACAACAGGGAACAGGACCCGGACTCAGGAAACCCACTCAAAAGGAAAAAAAAAACCCCAGACCCTTCAACCTGACGACCTCCAAATCACCAAAATTGAAGTCAGTCTACTGGCCATCATTGACCAAAAACTTGATCTTCTAGTTTCACTACACCGGCAGCTGTGGCTCAGGAAATAGAGCGGAAGATCAACTGTTCGATCCCCTGCTCCTCTAGTCTGCATGTCAAAGTATCCTTGAGCAAGGTACTGAACCCCACATTGCTCCTGATGGCTGTTCCATCAGTGTGTGAGCGTGTTAAAGCTGTGTAGCAGGTGGCACCTTGTATGGTAGCCTTGGCCACCAGTGTGTGAATGTGTGTGTGAATGGGTTAATGTGACTCGTAGTGTAAAAAGCGCTTTGAGTGGTCGGAAGACTAGAAAGGCACTATACAAGTGCAAGTCCGTTTACCATCTACCAAGAAGTTAAAGACAAAGGCAACAGCTTGGAATTTGCACACAACAACATCATAACACTGCAAAATGCATGGAATAAAAGAGATGATATCTGCAGTCCTGCTGCATCTATTTTCGTTCTTGCTTTTATTAAGCTGTCTATTGAGAGTCTGACAGTGTTACAGGATTGCAATACTAAATTGGTGTAGCACTCCTTAAAGCACAGCGGTGGAGTCTAAGACAGGTGGGTGGAGTTTGCCAGAGCAGGTAGCTGTTTTCAGTACAGCAAGCAGCTGTTTTCAGCTAAAATAGCTTTAATAAACCCCCTTTGTGCTACCCATCCAGCACCAAATGATAGATTGACATAATCTGATGAGAGTAGTGCAGCATGTACTTTAAAAAGCCATGTTTTGAAGTATTTGTAAGGTGGACAGAAACACAACTCTAGATAAACGGTGATGTTGTTTCTTGGCAGCTGGATGTGTAAATATGCAATTGTTTGCTGTTTACATGTTTTCTTTGTGAGCTTTAATAAAGTGATATTTTAATGCTGTGTTTTCAGACTTTTTGCTGCCCCCCCCCCCCAAAAAAAAAACAAAAAAAGGTGCTCTGTGGAGTGTTCTTGCAAAAAGTTTTGAAACCTACATTTTTTTATATTCATGTTTGCTAGCAGTTGTTATCTTCCCTGGCCTCCTGCCAGCATGAAACCATTAATTCTTGTCGGGCATGAGAGTAAACAAAACCGGGACCAAGTTGTGGAAACATTTCACCAGAGCGTTACTTGTGTTCAAAACTTTCACAGGATTCATTTAACGCTGCTTTAAAGTTAAAGAAAGTCCTTAATAAATATGGTCTAGTCAAAGTCCCATGTGAAGTGTTGAACAACATTTTATCGTGGTCATGTAGCACAAATAAATGAAAATCAATGAATTCCTCTGAAAGTGCTAATAACAAAAAACATGATCCCTTTGCCTGTCTGAGTGTAGATTCTAAGCCCCCCTAACCTCCATTACATGAGATGCCAGCGTGAACATACTGTACTTGCACTTGCGTTGAATGCACACAAGCATGTTCACACATGAACACAAAGTCACTAATAACCCCAAAGGAATGTCCAGAAGGTTTCACCAGAGGCTGTTTTTATGACTAAGTAGAAACAAACATCTCATATATATGTATGTATATATATATATATATGTATATATATATATAACAGTACATTACATGTAAACACATTACTGTCAATCATAAAGGAAAGTCACATACCCTTTACATAGTTCTATAACCTAAACAGAAGATCTATTTAAGACATTACAGAGTCATAGCAGAGCTATTTACAAGGCTATCATTTTCTGTTTATTTATACCATGGAAGGGGGCCTGTCGTATGAATGAAATGAAAATATGCCCAGTGGACAAATTATTATTCCTCTATGTTTATCATCTCCTTTCTGTGACCCTGTAACTCTCCTTGTATCCCTTATTACATAACCCTGGGAAGGCAATACAATATTTTAACATGTTCTTTGATGTGAATATGTTTTAAGTGTGGAGATTGTTTGACTGAATCTTTTAGAGTCACCCTCAAGAGGTGCCTTGCACCGGAACATTTTAATTTTTATTTCCCATTTGTTGTTTTCGCAAGCAATAGGTATTGCAGTGCTTTCGGCTTGATTCTAACATCTGCATGTTAAGAAGCTTAAAATGACAATGTTAAAAGATTGGTTTACTGTAGCATATGCAGTAGTAGCTCAGTCCATAAGCACTTCCTGGCTGGGAACCGGAGGGTCGCTGGTTCAAGTCCCCGCCCGGACCAAAATATGGAGCATGGACTGGTAGCTGGAGAGGTGCCAGTTCACCTCTTGGGCACTGCTGAGGTGCCCTTGAGCAAGGCACTAAACTCCCCAACCGCTTGGAGTGCTTGTCCATGGGCAGCCCCCTCCCTCTGACATCTCTCCATTTAATGCATGTATAGGTCCTTTTTGTGCATGTGTGTGTATTTCGGGCCTGTGTGTATATGTATATGTATATGACAACATGGTGAAAACATTGAATTTCCCCTTGTGGGATTAATAAAGTATATTAAATTAAATCACATTTTTAGAACAATAGTTAGGTACCCATATACACATTGGCCCTCATTTATGAAACAAATGTTTAACAGAAAACTGGCCGAATGGTTATTTCCAAGCAAAGCTCAGCATATATCAGTGTGGACTTGAGAGGAGGCTATGATCAAATCTCACGTCAGTTCTCAACTGTGTGTTTGAGTCGGGATGGACTTATGGTGCAGCAGTAAAGCTGGCTGAGTTGGAGAATTGTATCCATTCCATCCATCCATTTTCATCCGCTTATCCGGGGCCGGGTCGCGGGGGCAGCAGGCCGAGCAAAGCACCCCAGACATCCCTCTCCCCAGCAACGCTTTCCAGCTCCTCCTGGGGGACCCCAAGGCGTTCTCAGGCCAGATGAGATATGTAATCCCTCCGGTGTGTTCTGGGTCTGCCCCGGGGCCTCCTACCAGTGGGACGTGCCTGGAACACCTCCCGTGGGAGGCGCCCAGGAGGCATCCTGATCAGATGCCCGAACCACCTCAACTGACCCCTTTCGATGCGAAGGAACAGCGGCTCTACTCTGAGCTCCCTCCAGATGTCCGAGCTCCTTACCCTATCTCTAAGGCTGAGCCCAGCCACCCCACGGAGAAAACTCATTTCGGCCGCTTGTATCCGCGATCTCATTCTTTCGGTCACTACCCAGAGCTCGTGACCACAGGTGAGGGTTGGGACGTAGATGGACCAGTAAATCGAGAGCTGAGCCAGAAGGCGAAGCTCTTTCTTCACCACGACAGCCTGGCGCAGCGCCCGCATCACTGCAGAAGCCGCCCCAAACCGGCGATCCATCTCACGCTCCATTCTACCCTCACTCGTGAACAAGACCCCGAGATACTTGAACTCCCTCACTTGGGGCAGGATCGGTGACAAGGGACAGCCTTGGCGGAGGCCCACACCCACCGAAAACGTGCTGGACTTTACACCAAGTATGCGGACACAGCTCTCACTTTGGTCATACAGGGACCGGATGGCTCGTAGCAGCGAGCCCGGTACCCCATACTCCCGCAGTACCCCCCACAAGACCCCCCGAGGAACGCGGTCGTAAGCCTTCTCCAAGTCCACAAAGCACATGTAGACTGGATGGGCAAACTCCCACGACCCCTCCAACAGCCTCGCAAGGGTAAAGAGCTGGTCCACTGTTCCACGGCCAGGACGGAATCCGCATTGCTCCTCCTGAATCAAAGGTTCGACAATTGGTCGGAGCCTCCTTTCCAGCACCCTTGAGTAAACTTTACCCGGGAGGCTGAGCAGTGTGATACCCCGATAATTGGAGCACACCCTCCGGTCCCCTTTTTTGAAGATGGGGACCACCACCCCGGTCTGCCACTCTACAGGCACCGTACCCGACCTCCACGCGACACTGAGCTCTCCAACGAGTGTCTGGTGGCCGGGCCTTAGGCCATGGGGCCCGGTCGTTCTCAGCCTGAAGAGGATACATGGAGCCGTTGCCCTGTGGGCTCACCACCCGCGGAGACAGACATCAGGGTCGGGTGCTTTGTGTGCCGGGCGGCACGCGGGGGCGGGGCCCCGGGCATGCTGATCCCTGGCGACGCGGACTGGCTTTAGGGACGTGGAATGTCACCTCTGTGGTGGGAAAGGAGCCGGAGCTGGTGCGGGAGGTGGAGCGGTACTGACTAGATATAGTTGGCTCACCCCCACGCACAGCACTGGTTCTGGAACCAAACTCCTGGAGAGGAGCTGGACTCTCGCTTTTTCCGGAGTTGTCCAGTGTGAGAGGTGCCGGGCGGGTGTGGGGATACTCACAAGCCCCCGGCTGAGTACCACCGTGTTGGAGTTCTCTCCGGAGAACGAGAGGGTTGCCTCTATGAGACTGCGGGTCGCAGGGAGTAGGTCTCAGACTGTTGTTTGTGCTTACGCACCGAACAGCAGTACGGAGTACCCGGCCTTCTTGGAGTCTCTTGGTGGTGTCCTGCAAGGGGTGCCGGCTGGGGACTCCTTAGTTCTCCTGGGGGACTTCAACGCTCACATGGGCAATGACGGAGAAACCTGGAGGGGAGTGATTGGGAGGAACGGCCTGCCTGATCTGAACCCGAGTGGTGTTTTGTTATTGGACTTCTGTGTTAGTCATGGACCGGCCGTAACAAACACCATGTTTGAGCACAGGGAGGTTAATAAGTGTACCTGGTACCAGAACACCCTAGGCCAAAGATCGATGATCGACTTTGTAGTTGTAGCATCAGATCTGCGGCCGTGTGTCTTGGACACTCGGGTGAAGAGAAGAGCAGAGCTGTCAACCAATCACCACCTGGTGGTGAGTTGGATCAGATGGCGGGGGAGGCTGCCGGACAGACCTGGGAAACCCAAACGTGTAGTGAGGGTGAACTGGGAATGTCTGGCTGAGGCCCCTGTCCGTGGGGTCTTCAACTCGCACCTCCGGAAGAAATTCTCATGCATCCCGGGGGAGGTTGGGGACATGGAGTCGGAGTGGGCCATGCTCAAAGCCTCCATTGTGGAGGCGGCTGCTAGGAGCTGTGGTCAGAAGGTTGTCGGTGCTTGTCGTGGCGGCAACCTGAGAACACGCTGGTGGACACCAGCGGTGAAGGAGGCTGTCAGGCTGAAGAAGGAGGCCTTTTGGGTCCGGCTGGCCCGGGGGTCTCCTGAAGCAGCAGACAGGTACCGGTTGGCCAGAAGGGCTGCGGCTGTGGCGGTCGCTGAGGCAAAAACCTGGGTGTGGGAGGAGTTCGGGGAGGCTATGGAGAAGGACTTTCGGTTAGCCTCAAGGAAGTTCTGGCAGACCGTTAGACATATCAGGAAAGGAAAGCAGAGCCTGTCTCAGGCTGTGCTCAGCAGAGACGGAGAACTGCTGACCCGAACTGGGAACATCGTTGAGTGGTGGAAGGAGCACTTTGAGGACCTCCTGAACCCGGCCATCACGTCCACTGTGAACGAGGCCTGAAGAAGATGACTCTGGGGAATTCTTGCCCATATCCCTGGCAGAGGTCCCTGAGGTAGTTAAAAAGCTCCCCAGCGGCAAGGCGCCGGGTGTGGATGAGATTCGCCCAGAGATGCTGAAGGCTCTGGACATTGTTGGGCTGTCTTGGTTGACACGCGTGGAGAATTGTAATTAGACCATAGTATGGCTGGCATCTTAGTATTTGCAGCCACCTATTAATCACTTGAAAATGTTTAGTCTATGAGAAAATATTGCACTTTGTGAAGACCTACATCGACATGCTTTCTATCACAGTTGGCAGTTGCCTGGCTCTGTGGGACAGGCTCCAGGCTGATCAAAGGTTGAACACCAGTGATGCCTGGCTTTAATTGATCTTTTCTCTCCTTTTTTAACACTGACAACCCAAAGCATGTTTATATCATTAAAATAAATATGTAAACCATGCAATAGTGTAGTTATTTAAATAAGGGTTATTACATTTTTAGTGGTGGTGTGTCTTTGTCTCATCTGCCACCTGTTAAGCCTGAAATGCAGGCAAACCCAATATGTGCAGCCACACACTGCATGATTATATGCTTTTACATGCACAGGCTATGATGACAATATCAATATCATGCAATATATACGCTCATACTATTAATATATTGTGGCGTCCTGTCCAGACGGATGCGTTGAATAAACAGGAGGACTGACTGACAAGCATTTATTAAAGAACAAACCTGGCTACTGTTGGCCGTAACCACGCCGTACAAAAACAATTATTTGCCTCCTTTTTTAGCTGCCACTCTCTCATGCCGCTGCCCCGGAACAACAACAACAATAATGCCCCCGCGCCCCGACGTTACCTCCTGCCTCCCCCGCCACTAACCGCAGGCACACACTCATTTGTCACTTGTGACTACTTATCCACTCAATTAGTAAGTAACGTGAACAGTAATTATGAACTTGTAACTGTCTGACATATAACACAACACATTACAGGTCGCTACACTGCTCCCCCTTACAATGTCCCTCGCCCCGAGGGATCAAACAAAGTCTCTAAGGTGGCCCGGAGGCCGTCTCTGTCTCTGTGGCCGTGGGCCAGGCAGTGGTCCCGGCAGTTCCGCATGCTGATTGGGGTCAGGTGGGTGTGGTGAAAGGGGCGAATGGGGCATGGGGTTGGGGGACACAGTCAGTGTGTCTGGGGGGCTGGGTGTAGGGGAAGTGGGGCTGTTATCCGTCTGCGGCCTGGGACCAGTTCTCCTCGGCTTTGGGTGTGGTTGGCAGGGGCTCAGGGTTCTGGAGGGGGAGGGAATCCCCCTTGTATGGGGCCAACCTGTCTCTGTGGAGTGCCACCTTCCTTCC
Organism: Cephalopholis sonnerati; assembly: GCA_019142605.1. Classification (NCBI taxonomy): domain Eukaryota; kingdom Metazoa; phylum Chordata; class Actinopteri; order Perciformes; family Serranidae; genus Cephalopholis; species Cephalopholis sonnerati. Next base: position 35,710,571 of record JAGQAX010000018.1, read on the forward strand.
TCTGGGTGGCAGCTGGACCCTGTACACCTCCTCGCTCATCCTCTCCAGTACTCTGCAGGGTCCTACCCAATGGCTGTTCAGTTTAGGGCACTGGCCCTTCTTTCTCCGTGGGCTGTACACCCAGACCAGTTCTCCGGCCAGGAAGTGCCTCCCTCTGGCTCTTATATCGTAGTTCCTCTTTTGTCTCATGCCCACCTTTTCCAGCTGGTCTCGGGCGAAGTTGTGGGCTGACTCAAGCTGATCTTGCAGTCTCCTCGCGTACTCACGCCCAGGAGGAACCGCGGGGGTGTCAGGGGGCTTCCCAAATGCCACCTCAGCTGGTGTCCGGAGCTCCCGCCTCAACATGAGCAGGGCGGGTGTGCATGAGGTGGAGTCCTGAACAGCAGATCTGTAGGCCAGGAGAACAAGAGGAAGGTGTGTGCCCCAGTCACGCTGGTACTCTGCGGTGAGGATGGACAGCTGTTGTGCTAGGGTTCTATTGAACCGTTCGACGAGACCATCACTTTGTGGGTGCAGTGCTGTAGTTCGAGTCTTCTGCATGCCTAGACACTCGCACATAGTGGCAAAGACACGTGACTCGAAGTTCCGTCCCTGATCACTGTGGATGGTTTCTGCCACACCAAACCTGCTGAACATGCCTTCCACTAAAGCCTCCACCACTGTCTCTGCCTCCTGGTCTGGTAATGCATATGCCTCTGGCCATGTTGTAAAATAGTCCATGGCGACCAGGACGTAGCGGTTGCCCCTGTCTGTGCATGGAAATGGGCCCATGACATCTACTGCAACTCTTTCCACTGGGGCCCCCACCGCCATCTGCTGGAGCTGTGCGTGGGACTGGTCCGGGGGGCCCTTATGGGCTGTGCAGGGGTCTCTGCCCCGACTCCACCACTGCAGCACCGGTTGCAGATCCACATCCTGCTCCTGATGCGTCTTCCACTCTGCTGCGCCAACCACCTGCAGTTCACGGCAGACTGGCTCACCCCCCTTGTGACTGTGGCACGTCTCCTCCTCCTCACATAGCTCTCTTTCACAGGCTTCTCTCCGTTCACAATAGCGGCACCCCTCTGTGGCACAGGGGTGCCGGGACAGGGCGTCTGCGTTGGCGTGGCGAGCCCCAGCCCTGTGCACCACTGTAAAGTCGTAGGATTGGAGCATTTCCAGCCAGCATGCAACCTGCCCCTCTGGTTCCTTAAATGACATGAGCCACTGGAGAGCTGCATGATTGGTCCGAACAGAGAAGGGCTGGCCACAGAGGTAGTACTTGAAGTGTCTTATTGCGGTCACCATGGCAAGAAGCTCCTGGCATGTGACGCAGTAGCGGCGCTCAGTCTTGTTGAAGGTTTTGCTGAAGTATGCCACTACTCTCTCTGCCTCTGGCCCTACTTGGGCCAGCACTGCTCCTGTACCAACATTACTGGCATCTGTGTCCAAGACGAATGGCAGGGCAGGGTCAGGGGGCGTGAGAAGGGGGGCCTCTGTCAGCGCTCTCTGGAGGGAGTTGAAAGCTTGTTGACACTCCGGCGTCCAGGTGAAGTTGCTGTCCTTCTGGAGGAGGCGGTACAGGGGGGCAGCTGTAGAGGAGAAGCCTCGCACAAATCTCCGGTAGTACGAGGCCAGGCCGAGGAAACTTTTCAGTTGCCGCTGGTCAGAGGGTGTGGCCCAGTCTCTGCACTTTTTCCTCCAGCGTGCTGATGCCCTCACCCCCCAGCCTGTGCCCCAAAAACTCTACTTCCTTTCTCAGGAAACGGCATTTATCAGGGTGGAGTTTCAGGCCCGCCGCTGCCACCCTCTGCAGAACCCGCCGCAGCGCCCCTAGTGCTGCCTGGAAGGAGCTCCCGTGGGCCAGGATGTTGTCCAAATACACGAGGCATTCCTGGCGGGGAATGCCAGCCAGCACCTTATCCATTAGTCTCTCAAAGGTGGCAGGTGCGTTGCACAGGCCAAAGCTAAGGACACGAAACTGTCTTTGGTCTGGCTGAGGGACTGAGGGCTACCTGCCAATAGCCGCTACGCAGGTCTAGTGAGGAGAACCAGGATGAGCCGGACACCGGGTCCAGCGACTCGTCAATGCATGGTAATGGATACGAGTCTTTCTTCGTCACCCCGTTCAGTGGCCTGTAGTCCACACAGAACCTCATCTTGGGGCTTCGTTTCTTGGAGACCATCACCACCCCTGAGGCCCACGGGCTGTCAGAGGGCTCAGTGATGCCTGCCCGCTGCATCTCCTCGATCGCGCTGTCAGCCGCTTCCTGGTGCGCTAGGGGAAGCCGGCGGGGACGCGTCTTGATCGGCAGTGCGTCCCCAGTGTCTATCTCATGCCAAGTGTGTCAAACCCACTTCATTGTCTGTCAAAGCAAAAATGTCCTTGAACTCGGACAACACCTGCCATAGCTCCTCCTGCTGCCACAGCTCCAACCCATCACAGTTGCTCTTCCAGATACCTTCCACCGCCGACAATCTATCCACCTCTTCTGTACTGGCTGGCTGGACCAGGGGAAGGTGAGCCTAAGCACATGGAGGGGGATGCTGCCGGGGAGGGGGGCTGTTTGTCACAGGGGGTTTGGAGGGTGATTGGTGGGCTAACAAGTGCTGATGAGGTGGGGAAGGAGCTTGACTGAGAGGCGAGACTCAGGGGAGGGGGGTCACTCTGGTTCTGTGGCTGCTGGACAACAGGGGTGTGGTGCACAGGGGGTAGGCCGGCTGGCGCTGACAGGATGGGTGAGGAGCTCAGTTGAGGCCAAAGACTGGGGGATGGGGGGTCGCTCTGGGCTTGGGGCTCCAAAGTGAGGTCTCTGTGGCCTTTACTGCTGGCGTGTGTGGGTGTATGCTGGTGAAGGGGTTATCATCCTCACCGTGGGGCCCCCAGGGAAGCTGAGTGTGTTCTTCCCTAGGTCCAGCAGACAGCGTGCAAATCTCAAGAAGTCCAGCTTAGACTGGGCTGTAACTTCAGAATCATGTGACCCTGTAGGCATTTTTGAGGAAAAGTGGGCAACCAGCATTTTTTGAAAGTTCAAGGTGTCCCAAATAAGAATCCACCGGTTGCCCTTCAAATAAGGCCCCTGGTTTTCTATATTTCCTCCTCCAACTTAACCCCCCACCCCCCCATGGTAAATTGGATGTTAGCCGCTGTTGCCTATCCTGGTTTAGGCGCATAGGGCACTTCCCAGTGTTCAATAATATATGTTTGGTATCATTTTAAAGGGGACATTTGTAGCTTTTATTTGAATCCACTGAACATGAACATTTCTGACATAGATGGAGGTCACTAGAGCTCCTCAAACCATGAAGAACTTTTTTTTTGCACAATTTCCGCCTAAATTATTTTCTTTGTTTTAACCCTGTGGTGCCTAGGAACACCAGGGATACAAAAAAAAACATATACTGCAATACTCACTTGCCTATGGAGTTTCAGAAAATGTATAATATGATCATATTATTACTATCTGGGGAATTACTGTGAGCCTGGAACATGACTAGGGAGTTACTGCAGACAAGAGGACAACACGCATGCTAACAGCTTTCAATATTTTGTTGGTGTCCATCTTCTCAAGGAAAGGTAACTAACACTTATTTTGATTGGATGAATGTGTTTATGTTAGTCAGTGAAGTTATTTGAAATCAATGAATTCCATAGATTAATGGAAGATTAGATCTTGTTTTAGCTATTTTACTAGCTAGCTAACATTAGCTAATTCATTGATTTACCAGGCTATATCTTACCTATTGCCAGTAGGCCTACCTAACCCAAGTTCATTCAACTTTGTTCTCTATGTAGCTAATATTTATCTTCATTAAATGACCTTTGTGGTTATTGTTTAAAATATAAGTCAACGAGTTAATGCTGAAAAGTCCATAGATTTTTAGCTAATTAGCCCAGCCAGCAGGCTTAGTCCAGTAATTTTAAGCCAAAATTGTTCAAACCTTGTTCAAATTGCAACAGAAGCAAACTCAACTGATTTTGTATCCTCAACATGTCCTGAGTGAGGGAAAAAAAGCCCCAAAGAATCCCATTAGGGGGAAGTTTTGAAAAAGAGAATACGCCTATTAGCCTAATTATTTTTCTCATGTGAATAGGGTAAAAATTTTAACCTTTAGATATCTCCATGAAAATTACTGAGTTGATTACTTACATTGAGACAAACAAAAAATGTATTACAAGTTGTTTGAAATTGTTTGTTAACATGAGCAAATTTGCATAAATTTGCATAAATTCCACTGTTTTGACTGTATGGGTATATATGAAGGTGCTCTGGTGGTATGACCACAAAAATTGGGATGAGTTGACTCCATCAGTCACTCAACAAGAAACCACTTGAAATTTCACTTGCTTTACCCAATGTTTAGATCTGGTATTGTATGTATGCAAATTAGCCATATGTAACTAACAAAGAATTTCAAAAAGCCTGTAATACATTTTTGTTTGTCTCAATGTAAGTAATCAACTCAGTAATTTTCTTGGAGATATTTAAAGGTTAAAAATTTTACCCTATTCACATGAGAAAAATAATTATAATTGGTCTTTTTTTCTAAACTTTCCCCTAATGGGATTCTTCCGGGCTTCCCCCCCCCTCACTCAGGACATGTTGCGGATACAAAATCAGTTGAGTTTGCTTCTGTTGCAATTTGTTCAAACTTTTTTCATAAAATGACTGGACTAGCTGGGCTGTTATTGTGTTTCAGATTCATGGGCCAGACATGTCCATCAAACAGACCGGGGTGGGGGGGTCTGGCACTGAATAGTTCCTCAAGCACCTCCTCTTCTTCTTCGTACATGATGGAACTAAAGTAACGGTTCAGCACGTCGATCAAAGGTCAGTAGGTGTACAGCTCGTGGGCTTGTGGCAATGGTAATTAGTAGTAATAATTAGTTATTAGTCCTATTAGTTCCATTCCATATTTGCTTGACATTTTAAGAAAACCACATTATAAAAAATATAATAATTTATATTATATTTATAATATAATTTCTGTTTCAGCCTGATCATGGAAGCTGTTGGCAGTATGAAGAGGACTTGCCACTCCCCAGTTCTAGAAGAATGTCTCATCTGTCAGGAGACAAAAAATGAAAAGTTATGAAAAGGAGGACAACAGGGGTTTGACACAATAAAAGGTGCTGCACAGACACGAGATCAACTTTGTGATAGAGACAACCGGCCATAACCCTAACATCAATGATGTCCGTTTGGGTATGTTTGTCAAGGGTATGACCATAGAGAGACTGCCACCCACCAGAGATGCTCTGAAATTTCATATCCAGCATGTTCACTTCCAGACTTTGGTCTGGCGGCAGGCCCACTTGCAGTACCCAGTGCTGCCACCCCCCTGAAAATATGGGATGGAAGATGGAGGACAATGTGCTTGTTCCTGAACTCATGTCACTGCCTGCAGTTCCAGATGCCTGTGAGGAGCTACTGACCTGTGGCTGCACAAGTGGATGCAGGACAGCCCGACGCGGCTGTAAGCCAAACCCATGCACTGCATCTTGTCAGTGCCGAAAGTCAAGTGACCTTTGCATGAATAGATAATGCACTGAAGAAAATTTAAAAAAGTGATCACAAAGAAATTGTAATGCTGTTTTGATTACTATCCATATTTGTAATTAGTTGCCATGTTCAGTGAATTTTACTGATTAATTAAAAAGATGAAAATTGTCTACCTGGCCTTTTATTATTATTGTGCTAGTATTAGTAATATTATCATCATGTCTAAACAATTGGTGTTGTGTGTGTGTGTGTACATATATATATATATATATATATATATATGTATATATATATATTTACACACTCAAAGTCCATTAAGTATTGAGATTGTTGTATTTTGGGTGCTAGATATCCCTTGATCCCACAGGGATAAAAGAAACTAGTTTAGGCGAAAATTGTGGGAAAATGTGTGTAGTTTATGGTTTAAAGAGGTCATGTGACGTCTGTGTTTTTCAGAAAGATACAACCATGGGCTTAAATGAAAGCCTAGAATGTCCCCTTTACAGTGATACCAAACATTCATATAGAGAATATTAACAAACAGGAAATTAATAGCCATTTCTAACTTTGGGCGATTAATCAATAATTATGCTAATTAATCAATAATTATGACGAAACGGTAACTTTAACAGCTGGGCAACCGGCAGAAATGGATTCAGCACTAAAAAATCATATAGAAACAATACTTTAAGTGTTTTTCCTCAAAAATGCCTACCATGTTTTTTTCTAAGGGGCTTTTTCAATTTTCGGTCCTGACTAGCTCCAATATACAGGGGTCTTGCACCTCTGCCACCCACACAGGGAAGCTCACAGACAGGCCTCCCACTGTTATGGTTATCCGCCCTTTACCCAGCATGGGGGCCAGCTCACCAGTCACTGTCCGTAGCCGTACGGCGGTCTGCTCCAGTTGCATCCCCGCTGGCACAAGCTCGGGCCTCACCAGCGTCGCCGTTGAGCCTGTATCCACGAGGGCGGTGCATGGGGTCTTGGCTAGGGTGATGGGGACATGACAGAAATTTCCAGCATGAGTCCAGCCCACTACCATCGCGGACTCTGCCGTGTCACTGGTGTCTGGGGGAGGTAGAGTCCAGGTCCCCCCCCAATGCTGCCGGGCTTCTCCTGTCGATGAGGCAGCAGGGGACACAACGCTGGGGGTCCGTATTTCCCCATCTATATGGACCCCGAGCCGTTTCCCTGATCCCTGGCATTCCTTGGGCACTGTCTGAGGAGATGGTCAAGGAGGCCACACCCCCAGCAGACCACAGGGCGCTGGCAAGGGCGTGTGGTGCTCTGCGATGACTGCAGAGACACAGCACAAATCAGTTCAGTTATCTCAGCTGCCCTCGCAGGCCTGTCATGGGCTGGGCTGCTGTCCACTGCGGTTCTTATAACCGGGCTATTGTCACTCAGTCCACTCCCACAATCTCTCTCTCAAGGGCCAGCTCTCATGCCTGAGTCTGAATGCGCAGCTCTCTCGGGGTTATAGCCTGGATAAATTGATCCCTGGCTAGTTCACTCTGCACTGCGGGGGTCATGTGGGCATATGCTCTTCTAGTGAGAGTCTCAATGTCATTGGCCAAAGCACGGAGGGGCTCACCAGGATGTCTGCATCTGCCACACAGTTCTGAGCGCAGGAGGCCGGGCTGTTCACAATGTCCAAAACGTCTCTGCAGAGCTCCAACCAAAGCCCCATAATCACTCCTCTCCTCCGGGCTGAGCAGCAGCAGACACGCCAAAGCCTCGTCGGTTAGACACAGTGCCAGCTGCAGAGCCATGTGTTCCTCTGACCAGCCCGCAGCCCGTGACAACAGTTCAAACTGGGCGTGGAAGGCCTCCCAATCCGCCTTACCAGAGTACTTCAGAGTTTTGACCGGGACACCGTTGCTGCGGGCGCCGCCGTCTTTATTCACAGTCTGAGTGAGCTCCTCCTCTCCATGGCGAACTGGTGCCTCTGTGCCGTAGAGGGCGCCCGGTCCATTCGTCCCGCTCCGCTGTGTGTCGGCAGGGCTAAGTCCCGCGTCAGCAGCTAGCCTCCTGGCCGTATCCCTCAGGCGGGCCTTTTGTTCCGTCTCCCGCTCAAACTCCATCGCCAAGCTCTCAGTCAAGGAAGGGTGAACACTCCCCACATTCTCCTCCTTTACTTTCGGGCGCGCCCCGTACCACAGCGTCTTGTTCATCACAGTCACAGCTCCGCTCGACAGGCTAATTAGCTGGTGGCTAGCGGCTAATGCAGGACGGCGCTCAGTCGGTTTTACTTCTGACACCAATGTAGCGTCCTATCTGGACGGATGCGTTGAATAAACAGGAGGACTGACCTGCTTGCAACCAAGCATTTATTAAAGAACAAACCTGGCTACTGTTGGCCGTAACCACACTGTACAAAAACAATTATTTGCCTCCTTTTTTAGCTGCCACTCTCTCATGCCGCTGCCCCGGAACAACAACAACAATAATGCCCCCGCGCCCCGACGTTACCTCCTGTCTTCCCCCCCACTAACCGTAGGCACACACTCATTTGTCTCTTGTAACTACTTATCCACTCAATTAGTAAGTAATGTGAACAGTAATTATGAACTTGTAACTGTCTGACTTATAACACAACACATTACAGGTCGCTACACTGCTCCCCCTTACAATATCCCTCGCCCCGAGGGATTAAACAAAGTCTCTAAGGTGGCCCGGAGGCCGTCTCTGTCTCTGTGGCCGTGGGCCAGGCGTCCTGACGTCACCTCCTGCCTGCCCCCCCACTAACTGCAGGCTAGTGCTGGGCGGTATGACCAAAAATTTATATCACGGTATTTTTCCAACTTATGATGGTATCACGGTATATGACGGTATTTTTTTTTTTCATGCACGACTGGGTGTTAACCACATTTTTTAATGATTTAGAGAGGAATTACTGCAGTAAATTGGCTTAGAATGGCCTATTTTACTGTCGTGAGGAGTGAATATTGTAGAAACTAGTGGTGGGATGTGATTAAAAAAATGTATCTAATTAATTAGGGGCTTTGTAATTAATTAATCGCAATTAATCACATTTTTATCAAAAAGCAGCAATTGACACAATAAGCAAGGTTTCTCAATTCAGATAAATTTTGGTTGATGACTGAATCAATGAACAGACTTATGTGAACTTACATAAACTAATACGTTTATTTTTCATTTCTCCATAAAGTTTCTTAATTTGTCAGATGCAGACTTACTTATTTTGGCTCTGAACCCTGTCATCTGGTCTATTGTGGGCCAGAGAGTGGATACCCCACGGGTTGGGCCGGGTTCGGATAACAATTAAGAAATTTGACATGCTGCTGTGTTGTGCTATGGCCTATTCAAGTGCTGGAATTTGTTATTTACATGACAACGCCTGAACGCAACACAGGCTCCGCTCCAAGAGTGTGTGTGCTGTAATGCGCTGCTGTGTGTGCGGTGTGTGTGACTGTGTGTAACAGCAGCCTTTTGATGGTCATTTACACACTGTCCATGTGTGATCACGGTAAACAGACAAGCTGTAACCATGGTAACAATAACTATGTCAGGTAACAAACTGCGTCAGGCTCGGGTCGGGTTTGGACTTGAAAAACATAAAGGCTATCGGGTTCGGGCCAGGCTTGGTTATAAATGTCTCGGACTCAGGTCGGGTTGGTCAGGAAAATGTGTCCCGAGCCGCGCTCTTTAGGGAACTGAGAAAGGTGCGATTAAATGCGTTATTTTTTTAACGCGTTATTTTTCCTGTGATTAATTAATCGAAATTAACGCGTTAAAGTCCCAGCCCTAGTAGAAACACATTAATGTCCACACTAGTATTGATACAGGTTTGCATGGCCCTACAAAATGATGCTGTTTACAGAGAGGTGGCACTCATGATTCTAATGAAGTGAAGGAATCAATACAAACACATCTCTGAGTGACATCTTTCTCTTGCAGTGCCACTGCCAACGTTACCTGCAGACGTGGAGGACGCACATCTTAGTTTCATGCATTCTTGATATTCCAGGACATGTTTGTGCCTGAGGTGGTGAAGCATATTGCTCGTGTTGCCTCCTGCGGCTACAACTTTAGCCTGACATTTAAAGAGAATTGTTGTCTGATCGACGGCTGGTTTTTTAAACAAGAACTTCTGAACAACAGACACGGCTCCTCTTTTCGGTACAAGTTCTTCTGTGTCATTTTCTATTCGTTCTGTAACTTTAGTTTCGGAACTTTCACTGTTTTTATCCATTTTCTTAACTCAACAGTTCACCGCTGTGCCGTCACATCACCTTGCTTAGTGTACCTGCAAAACAGTCCCCTCCCAAACAATGTCCCGCTGCGCTATGTTCTGTCACTCGGCTTTCCCAACGTTGTGTACGCTACATACTCACCGGTATTGCGGTATATGAAAAATTCATATCATAAACGAAAAAAAAACAATGGCATCCGTTATGAAACAGTATACCGCCCAGCACTACTGCAGGCACACACTCATTTGTCTCTTGTGACTACTTATCCACTCAATTAGTAAGTAACATGAATAGTAATTATGAACTTGTAACTGTCTGACTTATAACACAACACATTACAGGTTGCTACAATATGTATGCTATAGGTTGGTATATCTCATGGATGAATAAAATATTCCAACCTCAAGTTCGATTGTCCACTGCAACGCTGTTGACCGCAGCAGTGACTTCTTTCCATACTGCATTTTTGTGACTTCCTGTGATGCCACTTTTCAGGCTGCCAAATAGAACCAGTTGGTTAAATTGGAACTGGGATGGGATGGGATTCCTAGCTCCATGAGGTTTCTCTCCTTGGCTGTATTACACCTCTCACATGCAAACCCAAACATATGATGTACCTGCACTCGTTTGTACATATGATTGGTAGATAAGGGCCGTTGATACAGGTCTTTCTTGCTGTCATTGTTCCCCCTGATTTAACATGCCATTCCTGCAATTTCAATGTGATGGGGGACAAAATCCACAGTTCCCTTTCCATTCCTTTTTCAAATTTATCTAAGTTAATGTGAGACATCGGCAGTTAGACAAATCACTTGAGTATCTTCAAAAGTAAGTATTTTAGTACAAAATTCTCATTTTGTGTTTCTTAAGCTGCACTGGAAGGAAACACTTTAGCATTGGTAAATATTAGGGGTGTAACGATCCATCGATCTGGATCGATACATCGATTTAATGATCAACAATCCAATCACATCGATGCAAAGTGGAAACATCGATCATATCGTCGTCTTTAGCATAGGCTTTTATTTTGAAGATTTGTGTCACTGTCAAACAGCGGCAGGCAGATGGTTAGCAGCCAAGAGAAAGATGATGAGGATAAGGTTATTTACTCGGGAATAAATCAGCATAATGGAAATATTATGGATTTCGGAGAAAATAAGGATCAACAGACAGCACATGGCGCATGTAAACAATGACGTTACGAGATAAAACACAACGTGACGTTACCTGCCTGGAGGAGTATCTCACTCCGCTAGCTTCTTGCTTCAGCAACATTAGCCGCTCTGTTTGAACAATGTTCGTCTGAAAAACCGTGCATGCAGGCTGAAATTCAACTGAGCTGTTCTGTTGGAAGATACAGTGACTTAAACCAGTGGTGAGTAAGATAAATATTACTGCTGCGTGTCATTTCTTAAGCTTTGAGAGGAAGAAAAATGTCCGCTAGCCGCTAGGCTAATTAATACAATGGAAACATGCCAAAGCTAATAATGGGTGATTAGCAAAAAACAACTGACAGGTCTCTGACCCTTGACAGTTATTACTGAGCTGAATGTTACACTTGTGTTGAATGGTCCTGTTGTTAATCTGTTTTATGGCTGTTGGGAGAAGTTTTCCTTCAGGGCTTTAAGCCAGATATTCCTGAAGTTTTATGAAAAAGATGATGTTTTTTTTTCTTCCAGAAAGGTCTCTCTGTCAGAAAGCCCTTTGTGTCATTGGAGTCAGTTTAAAGTGCACTTTACTGAACTTATTATTTATGTGTTTATGTGTTTTATGGCCACAAGTAAAAAAGAAAGGGGGCGTCAGCTTCTTCTGTAACAGACTGTGTTAAATGGGCATTTAATATCGCCTAATATTGATCGCAGACCCCTGAATCGAATCGAATCAAATCGAAATCATATCGCGGCACACTTTGTTATATCTGAACATATTGCATCGTTGTTCATAGTATCGATATGATATCATATCCTGATGAAACTGGTGATTTAAACCCATAGTAAATAGCCACTTTAACTCTGACTGCTGAAACCAAACAAACTTGCAAAACAATTGTGGATTGTCACCCATCATATAAACAGAAATTGTAATAAGATGAGCTCTTTCAATGATGGGGACAGGAAGAATGGTTACAGGAAGCAAACTATGTGCTATTGTTAAGAGAGACTTGAAAAATCCTATACTTTAATATGCTGATGCTAAGCAGGTGTAATATTTACAATGTCATTCATATGAGTTAGCATGTTACTTAAAATTGAACACAAAGTATAGCTGATGTTGATGGAGGTATCATTTTTTGCAAGTGATTGGTCATAAACCAAAATATAAGACAGACTGAAATTTTGAAAAGTTTCCTGTGGGAAAGGGGGATCGTTTGTAAAAAAAAAAAATTATGGCAGTCCATTCAATATTTCACTAGACATTTTATTCAGTAATAAAGTCAACCTTATGGTGGTGCTGAAGGAAAAGTCAGATCATTATCAAAGTTATGTGGAAGCATAGTCTAGGAACCAGAATTTTTTAAATCAAATATTACACCAGTCCATGCATGAAAAGTGACACTGCTGGAGGTGATGCATAAAAAGTAAGCATGTTATTTGTAGTCATCCTCTGGGGAACTTGAATAGCTGTACCACAGCCCATGGTAATCCATCCAGTAGCAGGATATTTCAGTCTGAACCAAAATGGTAGACAGACTGACCTAGAGATATCCCCATACCTAGGCCCATATTGCTAGCCTGGCTAAAAACATATTTGGTATAGAGGCCTTAAGGGGCCCATCTAAAAATAATAAGTATGGAATCAGGCTTGAAATAGACTAATTAGGGCTGATGTGGTTGAAGTTAACAGACCTAAATAGAACGAGAAGTCAATAGAAGCTTGGATCCTCTTGGGTATAGATATATTGACCCACAGACCTGTAGAGATGTAGAGACCTTATACTTTGGTACCAAGTTGATGCCAACATTCTGAAAATGCGAGGGTACTGATTTTTCTCCAGGACCACAAGCACTGGGGATGCAATTCATCTAGTCCTGACAGGGCAGGGTATACGCCTGCAAGTGTTGTAGTCTGCCATTACATGCCAAAGGAAGAAGAACGCCTACTAGCATGAAAGAACAACAACAGGTGGAAGACGGCAGCAAGTGCAGCTGCAGGGACAGCTCTGCCTTTACTTGTCAAAAAGAAAAAATGTTTCTTCCTGAGGCAAACGTATTTTGTTGTTTTTGTGATGGAAACCCAGTGTATTTTCGCCACATTACAAAGAGCAGCAGATTGCCAAAAGTTGAAAATGTTTAACTTTGGGTTAGATGCTGTGCTCATCACTGTCACTTTTTACCCAGCTGATTTCCCATCAGATTGGAGGAAGGGCGGGACAAATAGCCTACCACAAAGACCAGCTGTCACATCTAGTTTGTTCAAGTGCTTAACAACAACAACGACAATGGAGGAGAAATATGTTAATATACTGTAGGTTGTATATTAAAATATGTTTCCTCACCCACAAAATCTCATGAACCTACATAGACTTGTACTTTATGTTCAAGGCAGATCAACAGGGATAAATGATAAAATTTTCATTAAACTGAATTTAGATATTTTTAATTAAGGAGTGTTTGTTTAAATACATTGGATTCATTGTTTTGTTTCGTCTTTAACTGTGGTATCGAATTGGGTATTGAGAATTATTTTCTGATGTCAAGACATGCCCAAAGACCTGAGATCTGTGAAAGTGAAAGGGGTCCTACCTGGACAGAGAAAGACTATAATAATTTAGACCCGGCCCGACTTGGTTTCCTGATGGGTTTCAGATTTTTGGAAGCAAGAGGACCATGGTGACCTATACAGTGAAGATAATTTTTTTGCACAGGGACAGGTTCCCCCTATTTGCTTGATGGATAGCTGCATGTGGACAAGATGCAGCAATCATTATTCTCACTTTCATACATTGTTAACCCCAAAGAATCCCCTGCATTTATATCAATAGCATTCCCTTATATCTGATGGTGAGGCATTGATCTCCGTAACTAAGTTGAGATAAGCTGCTTATCTCCACTAATATCAGACTGCATGATCGCAATTCAGAGCACATGTCCCATTTGGCTGCGTGATGTTCTGGCATTTAGTCTGTAGTAAACAGGGCTGACTGTACAAAGTTTATTTGACCTTATTAAGAAGATAAAGGATGTAAACTCAGTATATCTCCTAACAGACCGTAGATATTCAACCAATTACTTTTGATATTAGAGAATGTAGAGGATGCCTGGGGGTTCCGATCACTAACAGCTGACCAAACACAGATGAGCACACATGTACATGTATTCATGCTGACTTTTATTTTTGCCACAAGCACATGCCAGGATCTGGGGGCTCAAATAGACTAACTATTTTTGCTATGGACACAAAAGTTATACACAAACAGTCCCATGTGGCAATATGTCAAGACAAACAAAGTCTTAAACTTGAACTGTTGATGGTCATCCCTGAATATGTTGGTGACTTCAGCTTCTCTCTCATAAATTGTGGGCCTGAAAAAATTCCTTAAAATGACTGGGGCTACTACTCTGCATTACCATTTACACCACCACCACCATTTAAAGCAGGTGCAGTTTGTACAAAGTGTTGTCCAACTATGTCTAAAACTGTTTATACCTTTTCTTAATATCCACAAATAAGGGCAAACTGTCCTGGAGAAGGGTAAGACACAAATTGCAAAAATGTACAGTACACACTTTTTGAAACAGTTTTTGGAGATAGTGCGACTAAATTTTATAACTTGAAGCACCAGTGTGACCTGTAAATATACCCCTAGATCCCAGAGTGCAGTCTGGCACAAACCTGACCTTTCATAAATTTCAGAGTGTTGTTGTTACCGTCATTGAGAGCACCACACTCCCACAGTGGCAGAGTGTACTTTGGGCATTCTCACTGAGAAGAACGAACAGCAGGGAGCTGTCCATTTAACTCAGCCTCAGGTTAACAAACCTGACTGTAAATTTTAGAGTGCTGTTATTAACGTTATTCAGAGCACCACACTCTCAGAGCAGCAGAGCGTAGTCTGGGCATTCTGTCTGAGAAGAAGGAACACCAGAGAGCTGTCCAATTTAACTCAACCACTTGTCTTTTCCACATGCTGATATTTTGCTCTGCTCTTTCTGTGTCTGTCTCCAACTTCAGAGGCAGCTGGTTTGACCACGGAGGTGAGAGTAACGGCTACTTTGAGCCTCATTGTCGGTCAGCCAAGCTGAATCAAATCCTGTCCTGTGCTTCTCGGGTGTTCTAGAGGCAGCGTCTGATGTTTCTGCATCAAGCTGGCCATCACTCACATCTCTTTGTTCAAAACCAGCTAACGCTCAACTTGGAGGGCACACCTGTATTCTGATCTTTGATGTAAATGCCTTGACACAGCTGAGGATACACATGACTGTCTGCTTTTCATAACAAGGTGTCAATACAGTGTATATACAAAATATTAGGGATGCACTAATTTATGAGCACATCTATATTGGCTTGATATTTGCCTTGTTGACTGCCATCAGCCTATAAGCAAATAAGATGACATTTTCTATGGCAGTGGTTGATGTTTTTCTGTTGTGTAACTTTTAGTTTGCGCAGGCTAAAAAGCAGGGCTTGAGACTGTACTGGCTACAAACTTAAATTAATGAGCAGGCCCAGGGACAACAGAAAATGTGTTTGCGAAACATAGATCCTCCCATTTGGGACGAAAGGACACAGTAAACTCACTATTGTCACGTCAGGGGAGGCACCCTATTGTTTGCCTAATAAATCTACATTGTAAATAATGAGTCCATGTTAAAATCGGCTAGAGGATAGCTAGTTAGCATTAACTGTTAGCAGTTGGTGGCCGCAACTAACTGCTAACAGAGGTTGCATTGAGTGACATTATGATGCATTCAAGCTCTTCTGAGTAAAAATCAGTATTGAACAAAGGTAAATTATAACATTGAAATTATGTGTTCAAATCAAATCTTGTAAAATGTATTTTTTGGCAAGAAACTTGAATAAATACAGCTGTTAAAAGGAGAACTTTGTTGATGCTTTCACAAAAATATAAAACAGGTTTTAGAGAGGGAATTATGATATATATAGTATAAGGGCTTTGGAAGCATGTTTGTCATGTGAAAACTTATATTAAAAGTTGTTTCATAAATTTGTATGATTGTATTTGTGCTCATATTTTATAGTTTAGACTTCTTTGTTTCCCTGGCACACAATATACATAATATAAACTGTTATGTTTAAACATTGTTATTAGTATTGGCCCAGAATTTTAAAATCTGTGCATCCCTACAAAATACATATATATTGAAATAACAGTCATTGAATTATGTTCACAGGAAGTTTAAAACGTGTTACCTGTGTCCCTTTAAAAGAAAACAGCACATTGTTATTTCTGTAAATCTGCTATTTATTACCAAACTGTTTTTCAGTAATAGCCTCCTGTTACGATGGAACAAATATGAATGTGTTACACTGCATGTTGATTTAAGTGGTGCTCATCAAATTTTCAGCAGGGAGCAACACTGCTGCTCGTGTAAAAAGTTAGTCTGGAGTCCTGCAATGAAGGGAGGCAACCAAGTTTTTTTGTGAAAATAATAGCTGCAGTATTCTGATTGATTTTTAAGAGCACCGGCACGCAGCAGGCCTGAATGTTACCAGACGTTACAATTATCAGTGTTTCTGGAAACAAAGGCGTAAATTAGCAGAATCAGTGTAGTTGAGGGGTGATTAACAGTTTTCTATTTGAGGCTTGTTGACAAATTCACTATGCTGACCACTGGCATAACCCATATACTGAAAACTTGAACATCACTTGGCATTGAGGTGATACAGAAAACTAACATTCCGAGGCTTGATGTAAGCTGCTTGAATGACTCGATGTTTATGCAGCCCTCTTGGCAAGGTCACTCTTGATAAAAGATTTTCAATCTCAATGAGTCTTTACCTGGTGAAATATCTATCACTATTGCTATTTCAAGTGCATGAACATTAGCCTTTAATGGCTGCCTGTCACACCAGCTTCTGGTATTGGTTACATGTTGACAGTGCCTATGAAGTCATTTTGCGACGAGAATTGACATTATAGCTTAGTACCATTAATTAGGTGTTATTAGAATCTGTAACCTGTGCTGTGTTCCTTTCCTCTTACTGTGCTGTAACATGACAGGATCCTCTTATACCACATTTGGTGGTGCAGTTGAGAATACATTAACACTTGATGACTCACAGCCACAGGAAGCAGAGGATACAGACTATGAAGTAAGAACATTGAAATACCCTCTGCTATCATACTGCAACCTTCACTCACTGCCCCTATTTAAAAAGAGCAGTGTGAGGGCACCCTGCTGCCTCACAAGGTTACAGCCCACACCCTCAGCTCACTAAATCCTGTGTTCAAAGTCAGCCAAGATACCTTTATTACATGCAACTCCTTCACTCTCTGCTCTATGTCATCTGTCTTATGGAGCTGAAATTAAAGATTTATGATGCACTGTCTTCAAAGTAAGGAAACATTTCAGAGGATTATAATTTTCTGCATCATAATTCATTTGAATATCCAAAACCACAAAGGAACATGGTTTGTGATGTTCTATTGCATTAATTGTAATGTGTTTGATGGTTTGTCAATGCAAAACCACAGCCTAAAGAATTACCAGAGTTGAGTCAACATCTCTCTAAAAGTTAGTGTCAGCAGAAATGGAACATTAAAAGTTTCACAAAGGTTGGATTTGTTGCTTGGTTACTGAATTTAAGTACATCATATTTTCTAGTGTTCTAGTGTTATGGTGTCTAATCCTGGTATTAAGCCCAGGTGTGAGTATGAGCTGGGTGTCACATATGGAAAGTAATTTGCAATTTACAGTAAATCTGGGCTTTAAATTTGAAAAAAAAGAAAAAAAAAAAAGCTTACCGTTGCAAATATGACCCCTTATTATTTAAAGTTTCAAGCTCTGTATTATCATATGCACAACAGTCACAGTGAGGCAGTCTTTGGCAATGACATTTTTAGATCTCAGGCTCCCTCCAACAGTGCTCATAAAATATGCTTATTGGAACTAGGTGTGGAATATTTTTTACTTTATTGAGTTGTATGTAATGCAAATATATAATTGTCATAAAGTGAATTACATCTTGCTCCGTGAGACTAGGAAAATTCTCCTAATATCTGACACTGGCTCCAGAAAAGCATGGTCATCCAGTGCCGTCTCGGCTTGAAACTTGTTATGGACAGCATGAGCTCTTAACAAGTTAAATTGCTCATTACCTTTTATTTTTCATTCTCAGGTAGACATGGTAACACTTTATTCTATAGGTATTTTATAGGTGAAAATTAGCAAGTAACATACTTGAAATTTATCTAAATTACCGCCATATTATCAAAAATTACCCCAGCATTATTTAAAAAAGTTATATTCTGCTGTTTTCCAATAAGTAGGTAATAAATAGCTTGTAATTTCTTTAATACATTTTTAGGGAAGTAACGTAAAGGAAATGCAGTATTTCTAGGTCTGCACTTTCCTGTTGCTGATAATTAGCAAGTAACTACTTTGAAATTTATTGGAAATTACGAATATTTTTTCCATGTGTAGTTTTCTGGACCATCATTAAAGTTATTTGGGAGGTTTTGGGATTTATGTTATTACAGAGTATTGATTTAAGGACAGTGCAATCATTTCAGACCCTGATCAGTGTATGTCTCCTATGAAGAAACTTTCATTTAAAGCAGATCATTTAGCAAGAAGAGACTGCTGCTGGCAAAGGATCACCTACAGCAAAGAGTAAATCCACAGTGAATCACAGAGAGCAGATGCTGCTGCACTGCTCACTAAGGGTTGAAACTTTGAAACACTTCTAGTCCAGCAGATATGTGAATACATTGTGCTTTTGATGATAAAAACATGAGTTTTGGCACCCTGCATATTTGTCCTATAGTGCCAAGGGCGGCCATTTCCAAAATGGCCACCACCGGTTATGTTACTACAAGCTTAGGTTCTAGACCACCTAAGATCTTGATTCTGGTGGCTAATCTTACATTTTCAAGTATAAGGAATGCAGTAGTACTATTAACAATATGCTAGAAACTACCTAACTACATGCATCTGGCATTCATGGAACTAATTCATAGTGAAACCATCAAATATTATAATAGAATAGAGAATAGAAAGAATTTTACTTATCCCAAAGGGAAATTCAGCTGTCCGGACAAAAAACAAAATAAATACATTAAAACAAGTGCACTAATAGAGATTAAGTTAATTAGAATAAAATTGTCAATGTCACAGTCCAGCCAGTCGTGGCTAATGTGATGTGTGTAAATGTGTGTGTCACTGGCTTCTTATTGCCGTGGGTGGGGACAAAGGATCTCCTCAATCACTCTGTTCTGCAATGCAGTGAGATGAGCTGACAACTGCTGCTGCTCCTCTGACGCTCCAGGAGGCTGTGGAGAGGGTGTCTGCTATTGTCCATTATAGCTGTCAGTTTGTCCAATGTCCTCCTCTTCACCACAGTTCTTAGTGGGGCCAGTCTCCTGCTGAGCACTGAGCCAGCTTTTTTAACCAGCCTGTCCAAACACTTGGTGTTTTTAACTGTCAAGCTGCTTCCCCAACACACTGCAGCGTAGAGAAGTGCACCAGCCACCACTGTGTGATAGGACATGGTCAACATCTCCACACACATCAAAGGACCTCAGTCTCCGCAGGAAGAACAGGCGGCTCTGCCCCTTCCTGTAGAATAGAATAGAATAGAATAGAATAAAATAGAATAGAATTGAATAAACTTTATTGTCCCCTAGGGGAAATTTGTCATGGACTCACAGTGCATACAAGTAGCTGCCCTTGCAGACAATAAATAAATATACATGCAGACAATAAATGTACATGTGACAGCTAGAGGGTGTCAGTGTTAGAGGACCAGTCCAGCTTATCATCCAGGAGGATCCCCAGATATTTGTAGGTGTGCACCACCTCAATATCTTCCCCTGTATGGAGACTGGTTGATGGGGTGACCTCTTTCTTCTCAAATCCACCACCATCTCCTTGGTTTTGTCTGTGTTCAGGTGGAGACAGCACTTACTGCACCAGCTCCTGAAGGCATTCACGAGGTCCCTTTACTCCCGTTCCTGATCGCTCCTGATACAAGCCACAATAGCTGTATTGTCAGAGTATTTTTGTATGTGGCAGGACTCTGAGTTGTACTTAAAGTCTGCTGAGTAGAGTGTGAACAGGAAGGGTGCTAAAACAGTTCCCTCTGGAGCACCAGTGCTACTCCTGATCATCCCAGAGACACAGCTTCCAAGCCTGCCATACTGAGGCTGCTCTCTCAGGTAGTTTGTTATCCAGGAGGTCAGGAAGAGATCTACTCCCATCGCCTCCAACTGGTCTCTCAGTATGGGGGGCTGGATAGTATTAAATGCACTTGAGAAGTCAAAGAAAAGGATCCTCACACAACACCCCGGCTCCTCCAAGTAGGTGTAGGCCTGATGCAGCATGTACAGAACCGCATCTTCCACTCCCATGTGCTCCTGATAGGCAAACTGGAGGGCGTCCACAGCTTCAGTGACCTCTGACTTCAGGAAACGGAGGACCAGGCGCTCCTGAGTCTTCATAATGTGTGATGTTAAGGCCACCAGTCAGTAGTCATTTAACTCAGCGGGGTGCCCCACTTTGGGCATGGGTACAAGACCAGATGTTTCCACTGCACCAGGACTTAATCTGTTTGAAGACTCCTGTTGAAGAGCCACTGAAGGGGCTCTGCCAGCTGGGCTGCACAGTCTTTCAGGAGCCTTGGACACACTCCATCTGGGCCCACTAGCTTTCCCTGTACACAGTCTCCTGAGCTCCGCCCTCACCTCGTCTGCTGTAAAGGACAGTGGTAGTTGGCTGTGGGTGGTAGATGTTGTAGCTGTAGCTGCAGTAGCAGGGGAGGGGCTACTTCCAGGTGACAGTGGAGCAGGAGCAGCAGCAGCAGTTGACACTGTGGAAGGGGGGGTGGATGCAGGTGTAGCGTGAACACTGCCTCCTCCATCAAACCTGTTAAAGAACAGGTTGAAGTTGCTGACTTTGTCCACATCACCATCCATAACCTGGCTGTTCTTCTTTGAATAGCCTGTGATGTTCCTCATTCCCTTCCACACCTCTCTGATGTTGTTCTGCTGCAGCTTACTTTACACCTTTCTTTTGTAGTCCACCTTTGCCTGTCTCAGACTCCCCTTCAGCTCATGCTGGACCTCCCTGAGCCTCTCCTTGTCCCCTTGCTTGAACACCAGCTTTTTCTGGTTGAGGAGCTGTTTGATATTATTGTTGACCCAGGGTTTATTATTGGGGAAGCAGTGTACAGTCTTAACTGGCATCACAGTGTTTCTACAGAGGTTTATATATTCTGTTAGAATGTCTACCCTCCTGTCCATGTCCATGTTGTTGTCCTTTGGCTCCAGTAGTACAGTCCAGTCTGTACATTCAGAACAGTCCCTGAGAGTCTCACTGGGCTGGAGAGAGACCAGATTATGATCTGATCTGCCAAGAGGTGGTAGGGCAGAGGCACTGTAGGCATCCTTGGCATTTCCATAAAATAGATCCAGTGTCTTACTCTCCCTGGTGGGACAGTCCACGTACTGAACAAACCCAGAGAAATGGAAGGAGAGAGTGGTGTTGTTTAAATCCTCCGTTATTGCAATGAATGCACTAGGATGCTGGGTCTGAATCCTAGCAACAGTTTCATGGATGATGTCACATGCCAACTGCCGTTGCTGCCTGCGGTGGACTGTAAACAATAATGGTAACAGTGTGTGAAAACTTGCGTCGTTAATAATACTGTCTAAGACCAACTGCCAACAGTTCAATATCCTGACAGCAGATCTTGTCCTTAACCGTGATTTGTCCAGGGTGACACCATTTATTGTTTACAAGCAGGATCAGTCCCCCACCTCTGTTTTTGCTGCTTGCCTTTGCATCTCTGTCCGCTTGCACAGTAGAGAAGCCCGTTAGGTTCACACAGGAGTCTGGCACGTTGTCATTCAGCCACGTCTCCATGAAGCACATCGGACTACACTCCCTGTAGAGTCGTCAGCTCCTCAATGCCAGCAGTTCGTCACACTTGTTGGACAGCGAATTTACATTCCCAATTATTACAGATGGCAGGAAAGGCTTGTATCTCCACCTCCTAGCCTTTAGCTTCGCTCCAGCTCTGCAGCCTCGAAATGGCTTCCTCAGCTCAGCTGGTATCGAGTGTTTAACTCTGTAAGTCATTCCTCTCAGAGCCACAAGATCGTCTCTTGTGTACACAACTTTACTCATCATATTTGAAAAATTAACAATCATTAAAAAAAAAACCCACTCAAAAATGACTTAAACTTAGACTAGCTGCCACTCTAACTGGCACATCATTCAAATAAATAAATAAATATGTATATATATGTATGTGTGTATGTATATTTTTATATAGATACACACATATATGTGTGTGTGTGTGTGTGTGTGTGTGTGTGTGTGTGTGTGTGTGTGTGCGTGTGTGTGTGTATAGGTCCTCCAAACAGCCCACCAAGTCTGACTTCGTGTCAGTTCTCAGCTGGACATGCCTGGTTATCATGCTCAAAGAACTCATCCAGATTTCCATCACTTATCTGCGATGCAATATACAGCCTTGAGAACAGGGAACAGTCATTCTTTAGGGATGAGAGCTGTTGTTGGGACTTGGACTTCTCTTGGACTGGAGGCTGGACTGTGGTTGTTCCTTGTGATAGGATCTTTGATGGGCTTTGTCTGATTGACCATGCACTCAGTAACATAGGTGTCATACTGGACCTGTCCAAGTTGGCTGCATTACTGCCGATCCCGATGTTGTCACACAAAAAGAAGTCAAATAATGGCCGATATATTGGCCAAACCGATATATTGGTTTAGCTCTAACATAGATACATACACATAAACATATGGGGTCTGCACACAACTGATTCTGTAATTCAGGAAAATATGTGTAACTCCGCTAGTATTTGATGGTTTTACTATTATTTAGTTCCCTGAATGTCAGATGCATGTAGTTAGGTAGTTTTTAGCATGTTGTTAATAGTATCACTGCATTCCTCATCCTTGAAAATGTAGGATTAACCACCAGAATCAAGATCCTGGGTGGTCTAGAACCTAAGCTACTGGTAAAATAACAACTGATGGCGGCCACTGGCACCATAGGACAAATATGCAATGGCCCTGTAGCCAAAAATCTTCTTTAGGGCATGCTCTAACAGGGTGCCAAAACTCATGTTTTTATCATGAAAAGCACAATTACTTAAGATAGTTCACATATCTGCTGGACTATTCTAATTTTGAAGGAAAACACCTGCTGTGACATAAAGACCACAAGTTTAAAGGAGAACATCGAATTTTGGGGAGATTGCACCCCTCTATTGCTGATTGTCTTTCATTTTGTCATGTTTTTTTAAGAAGTCTGTGTTAACATTTAATTAAAAAAAATCTATACATATTCTATGTGACAGCTGATTATGTTCTTCTTTCCCTCCAGGATCAGGCCTATGCCCATGCACCCAGGTCAGAGCCAGCAGTATGTTGTCAAGCCCAAATACTACCACACACACACCACGCACACACAGACGCACGTCCAGTCCCAACCTGAGAGGCCAATACCCCTCACAGTGGGACACAACCCCATCCATGGTAAGTAAGTCACCTTACAGATCACCTTTTACTTTCATTTGGATGCTGTATGTTAATGACTTTCTTGAAGGGTGACAGTTTTAACTTTGGGAAAAATCTCTGCATTATGCAACCTTCTAGGTAGGCATTGGTTTCCATTAATGTCCCTGTTGTCTGAAAATATCTTCAGAGATCTGATGCTACTCGAGGTCCATTACAGTGAACATCACTGGTGCTTGTATTATTGCCCAAAGTTGCCAGGCTTTCACTTTGATAAATGGACCAGCATTTGTATAGCCCCTTACTAGTCATCCGACCACTCAAAGCGCTTTTTACACTATGAGTCACATTCACCCATTCACACATACATTCATACACTGGTGGCTGAGGCTACCATACAAGGCGCCACCTGCTACTCTTAACACACTTACACACTGAAGCATCATTAGGAGCAATTTGGGGTTCAGTATCTTGCTCAAGGATACTTTGACATGCAGACTGAAGGAGCTGGGGATCAAACCGCTGATCTCCTGATTGGTGAACGACCCGCTCTACCTCTGAGCCACAGCCGCCCCAAATACTAAAGCAGACATGATGATCACTTTGATGGCTTATCTGACTCAAGACAGTTTCAGGTCTCAGTAAGGTCAGGTTTATTTTAATGCCTATAGGAATTATGTAAAAACCAAGGTACCTGCAAGGAAGGAAAAACACAAAGAAAACTAAGGCACTTCAGCATTCTATGAAAAGTTAACTAGGTCTCGCTCCGAAGTCGTTGAAAACTGGTGCTTGGTCAGTGACTTCTGCTGTCAGACACTGACAGAAAAAAGCTGTCCTTTTTACGGTGGCATGAAATGCGGCTGGTTGTCTGGCGGCAGTGGGGGGGAACACAGCAGGCCAATAACGTAAGTTGAGGGGGGCTGAAGTCCGAGTAGTTCGGACAGGAGGGGTGGTTGATGGGTCCAACAACCACTGACTTTCACCTAGGAAAGGTAGGTGTACACACTGGTACCCAGGGTAGCTTGCACATCATATGTCGATGTTCAAAGTCCATGACCAAATGTTGATATGTGACGAGGTCGGAGTGAGAATGTAATAATAATAATAATAAGAATAATTCATTTTATTTGGAGGCGCCTTTCAGGTCACCCAAGGTCACCTTACATAAAAAGCATTAAAATACAGTTAAGACATCAATAAAACAACAATAGAACAAAACCAAATAAACAATGTGAGGTGCAGGGAGTCCAGTCAGAGTGAGTAAGCAAGTTTGAACAGATGGGTTTTAAGTAGGGTTTTGAATGCTGTGATGGATTCTGCCTGTCTTATGTGTGGGGGGAGGGAGTTCCAGAGTCTGGGTGCCGAGCAGCTGAAGGCTCGGGCACCCATGGTGCTGAGGCGTGAGGTAGGGATAGTGAGGAGTCCAGCATTGGATGAGCGGAGGGTGCGGGAGGGAGTGTGTTCCTGAAGGAGTTCGCAGAGGTAGGTGGGGGCTAGGTTGTGGAGAGCTTTGTAGGTGAGGAGGAGGTTTTTGTGCTGGATGCGATATGGTACAGGGAGCCAGTGAAGTTGGATGAGAACAGGGGTGATGTGGTCAGATGATCTGGTGCGGGTGATGATCCGGGCGGATCTGCAATTTGTTGATGAGTTTAGATGTGTGTTGGAAATGTGTTGGAAAAGTGGTGAGCAGTAATTTTCAGTTGCATTTACATAATTTTTTAGTTGCCTGTTGTATTTGCTGTGGGAAAGTCAATGACAGCTTCACGCCATGTATGCTGTATATACAGTATATTAAGGTCAGGGTGATATCAAGGATAGTTAAAGAGACAAAAAATTAAAAATCTGAGAGTAACTTTCAATGAATTTTAGATAATAATCAAATAAGAAAAAAACAAACAAAAATAAAAACTGTCAGAGTTGAAGAGCTGTGAAGATGAAATTAACTCAACTATGCATTCTCAACAGTTTCATTTTTCTCTGCCCTCACTTTCTTTGACTGCTGTGACAATTAAAAAAGCAGCTCCTTGTGGTGTCCTTGTGGCCTTGAGTTTAAAGACACATACTTTGTAATCATAATGTACACAGTTTTAATACCAGCTATAGACTTATATAGACTTATAGACCACAAATGTGGACCTCATGGTCGTACTATCTGTATCAAATCCCATTGAAATCTATTAGTCCATCCAATAGTTGGTGAGACTAACAAAAATCCACAAATGCTAACCACATGTTCACAAAATAGGAAAAGTGAGAGGATCAGCCAGGTCATTGGGTTTAATCCTTTGGTCAGCATCAATATCTGTACTAAATTTCATGACAACCAAAGATGTCAGCCTGCTGCTTATGCTAAAGAGGAAAAAGAGAAATCAGGGGATTCCCCAATGTCAGTAAGCCTAATTCTCTGGGGACCATGAATTTATGTACCAAAGTAAATGAAGCAACATCTGCAAATGAGTTATGCACACTGTTCAATCAGATGTCCATGTGACACCTAAATGTCCAAGAATAATGCTTCTGTTCCTTAAACCACTGACACAACATACCAAACTGGCTGCATGTGACAGACTGTTCTTCCCTGCCACTGCATACCAAAATATCATCAGGTCAGCACTGTTGCTCCCACATAAGCATTAAGATGTGAATCTCTCAAAGGGGAAATCAGTTTCATCAAATATCAAAGTCTGTTTCCAGGTGTTGGGGAGTACTACTGCTACTGCAGTGAGGAAAATTTTATGAATCTTTTTATCTCAGAAGGAGCTGTGCAAAGTCTGATAAATTACCAGCTCGACCAACACTGTCTCAAGTACATTTACAAAGACTACAAGTTTGAAAATGAAAAAAAACTTAGAGTGTGAAGTTAGGAAGAAATGAGCTTTGTAGCCCACTCCTCATCTATGCATGAGGCTACATAAGCTGCTGCTAGTACTGTATAACATAAATATCCAAATGAAAAGGGGGCAGTTGAGTTGCATTATGGGTGATGTAAGTGCCACATTTTGACAAGGAAAAAGGATGATAACTCTGGTTCTGCTGAATCAGCTTTGATATTTTCTGAAACTGTCCACTGTGAGTCTAATGTTATATGAGTGCACTGACAGCTCTGTGTTGTATCACCTTAAGAACATGTGCTATGACTGTGTTTTTTTACCTCAAAAGAGAGCACTTACTATGAGGAACTAAAATGAAATCATTACTATATCATCAATAAGCATGAAAGACCAGAAAGGGGTAGATCAGAGAAGGTGGATGTAAATTAATAATTAATTATATGTAGTTCTGTTTTCAAAGTCAAACATATTCTTGTGTATCCCAGGAAAAGCATGACATATTCTTAGGAAGTAATCATTTTAAAACCATTGGGAAACTTGCATCTTTTACTAATACACACCACACACAGAGACACACAGAACACATGACATGCTTTAACACTGTAAGGATTCTGAGAGAATACGGAGCTTGCAATTGGGTAGTAACAGGATTTGTTCAAATTGCAGCTCCAGCAGTAATGGCATGAAGACTTAAGCATTGCCTGCTGCCTGGGGCTGTCGAAAATGAGTTATTAGTCTCATTTTCTGTGGGCAATTTGAGACAAAGGCAGAGTATGAGAGTTAGGGTGGAAGAGATGGAATAGAATAACTGTCGTCTGGGGGAGAACCCCTCAATTTGCTGAAACAACAAGGGCCATGGTGGATATGAATGGGGGAAGGCTGTCAGCAGTGGAGCCTCTGAATACCTGTTATCTACCCCCCTGATAAAGTCTCTCTGCTAGTCAATAGCCTTCCAACAGAAGAACACATTATCTCCTATTTATGGTTTGAAGTGGAACTCTAGTGCTAAATGGCAACTGACACACAAAGGCATAATAGAAACTGCCAGACACTTTCAATCTGTTACTTCCCTGTGCCTTATATGTATTTATAGACAAATAGCTAATACACCATATTTCCCTCAGCTATGTAAGGCTTAGGTTCCTCTGACGGCTGCCATTGGCTTGTGGCATTCACATTTTTATGAGACACATTTTATTTCTGAGCTGCACAAACCATTTAGAGACAAAAAAACATTTCTGGACCAACTTTGGCTGACAGTCAAACTCTTATAGATCTGACAGATCAACAACAGCTATAATTCACCAGCTCGTGGTTGGGTATTGTGGCTTGTCATAAATTCAAGGCCAAACTCCAACGTCAGACTCGCCAGTATGCATCTATGAATAAGTCAATATTTTTCAAAGAATCTGTAGGCTGCAGTTTGAGTGGTTGTGCCTCTGGCCACGGCGAGACGGACAGACTTGGGGATATTAAAGGGGAGGTCAGCAGACAGAACAGTGTTGATACTTGGTTTTACAGTGCTGTAGACTCAAGCAGCCCCAGACGTGGACACAGTGACCCAGACCCAGTTTCAAAATAACCTCCTCAGCTCAGTTTAATTTCAGCTAGCAGTTTGTAAATGCCAGAGAAATGGCCAGACATCAAAGGTAGAGAAATAGGACATAAACACGTATATCGAAAGCAGACAGCTGCCAACATTTCCAAATCATTCATATTCAAGACATGTGTTGGAAGAGAGGAGACAAATGGTAGCTGGGTGGTAGATGATACCTGGTTTTATAAATGTCTTCTTAATAAATATTTAGCAAAGTTCTGTCTTATTTAAAGGCTTGCCTTATTTGAAGTACAGCTCATGGCCTACCAGAATGTGGTCTTAAATGGTCTGAGGGTTCATTTATTGAACCAGTGCTCCTCTCTGAACAAGGCCCAGGGGATCCACCATAGTGTCAACACAAGTCCCTGCCAGTGGCTTTACAAACACTAAGCTTAAAGGTTGTGTGTGTGGGATTTAGGGGGATATAATGGCAGAAATGGACTATATGAAAATAGTAATGTTTTCTTTGGTTTATAATCACCTGAAAATAAGAATCATCGTGTTTTGGTTACCTCCAAATGAGCCGTTTATATCTACAAAGGCAGTGGGTCCTTGTCCATGAAGATCGCCATGTTGCACAGCCATGTTTCTACTAGAGATGGGAATCACCAGAGGACCCATTATACAATATTATCACAATACTTCGATTTACTTAGATACTTTGATATTATTGCAGTATTGTGATATTGTGATTAAATAAATTGCGATATACTGCTATTTATTACCTTTTTTTGTTGCAACTGCAAAATATTTCCCCCAAGGAAAACT
Organism: Cephalopholis sonnerati; assembly: GCA_019142605.1. Lineage (NCBI taxonomy): Eukaryota > Metazoa > Chordata > Actinopteri > Perciformes > Serranidae > Cephalopholis > Cephalopholis sonnerati. The sequence goes on from JAGQAX010000018.1 coordinate 35,739,131, forward strand.
TTGTCAAAATCAGTTTTACCTCACAGGGTTAAGTTTTCAGTCTGTTCATCTGACTTTAATAATTTTTATTGCAGCAAAATCAATCAATCAATCAATCAATCAATCAATCAATCAATCAATCAATCAATCAATCAGTCAATCAATTTTATTTATAAAGCCCAATGCAAAGTAGACAGACTGCCCAACACCATCATAAAACCTGTTAGAAATGCTGCATACACCTGACAAACTGAACTGTTGGGAGATTTAATGCCCTCTGTGAGGCCAGATTAAGGGCCTGAGTGAAAAACTTCACACGCAGGTATCCCGCTTGTTGAATGCCTGGCAACACCCATGTTAGAGGCAATCCCCCATTGTCTTGCTGCATTTTGCAGGAGGTCTGCAATTTTTGCCCCAGTGTGACCTTCGTGTACTGCTCTAGTTTGGAGAACGTGAGACAGCAGTCGCCAGTTCTCTGTGAGATAATGTGCCCTTATAGCCACATATGAATCCACTGACCTTGAAGTCCAGGCATCACAAGTTAAAGCCACCCTTCCTGCTGTACTCAAAGATTCCTAAACTTTATGCTTCACTTCTCTGTAGAGCTTTGGTACAGCTGTGTCAGGGAGAAAACTTTTGGACATAGTCACATACCTGGGTTCCAGTGTTTTTAGCATGCAACAAAAGTCTTTGTTTTCAACAACGCTGTGTGGACACAGATCTTTGCTCATGAAGTAGGTGATGGACTGTGTTATTTTCCTTGCTCACTCAGAGATGGATGGTAGTTTTGTCAAGCTAAGTGTGTCCAGTATTGGTTGATTTTTTTCGGCAAAGCAGGTGTAGTGTTTGCTTGGCCGTCAGTGGCTAACGCTATCTTGGGTTGGTGGACCTGTGAGGTGAGCCCTCATGTTTGTAATATTCCCACTATTTTATTCTCATATGACACTGCTTACAAATTGCACGTGTCATATCCAAATCCTCCTTTCCTCCTGTGTTAAAAAATCCAAAATAAGTCCAAATGTTGGATTTAAATGCCGACAGCGGGCTTATGATTACCCTCCCCAGTGCCTCCATCTCTTTTGATGAACTTCCCGCCAAATGGTGCTCACTGAGACAGCTGCTGACCTCACCAGGACATAAAACATCAGCACCATCTAGTGGACCGAAAAAGCAGTTGATTTTATTATTCTAGTGCCAAAAGTTGTATTAAAATGTGTATTTGCAAAAATTTAAGCTAAAATAATGTGTCATACCTTGCAACCGGTAAACTAAGGTAAGAGGTTCTGTCTCTTCCTTGTTCAGAGTTGCTCTGAGCCTAAAAATATCTAGAAAAGAGTCTTAGCTTAGAAGTGATTTAGGAACATTGGGAGCTCTCTGAGAGTGTTCTTAGAATGTTTGTGAATACGGCCTCTGGATCTTAAGCTATCAGAGAAAAAATTGAGCACACATCAGCAGGTGCTGGGCTAGCAGCCCTTGTCAGACACCCCAAATATTGTCGGAGAAACACTGATTTGTAACACAAAACTGCTTTATTCTGTGTTTTGACATGTCTAAATCACTGGGTCCATTTTTGTTGGAGAGGAAGAGACTTCTGTGGATAATTCAGCTCATGGTAAAACCGTCCTAAACATCTGGATCAGAAAAAAGATGAGCACACATTTGCAGGTGCTGGGCTTGCGGGCCGTCTGTGACATGCCAAACAGCATTGGAGAAACACTGATTTATAACGTCAAATTCAGTGTTGTCTACCAGTTTAAATCACGGCATCTGTTTGTTTTGGAGAGGAAGAGACCATTCATTCATGCGTTTTCCGTAACCGCTTATCCTGGGGGCTGGAGCCTATCCCAGCTGACATTGGGCAAGAGGCAGGGTACACCCTAGACAGGTTGCCAGACTATTACAGGGCTGACACATGAGAGACAACCATTCACGCTCACATTTACTCCAAATAACAGAGTCACCAATTAACTTGGCCTGCATGTCCTTGGACTGTGTAACTGTGTAACTGGTGTAACTGAAGAAAACCTACGCTGCCATGGGGTGAGCATGTGGGCTCCGCATGGGGGGCTCCCCTTGCCCTGGGGTTCCTGGTTCGGTTTGAACCAGGTGACAGTGCAAACCACTGCACCACTGTGCCACCCCTCGCTATAGATAATTCGGCTTCCTGTTAAAACCTCCTGAACAATGAACACTAAAGGAATTCTAACTGTGAGAAGTTTCAGCTGGTTGTAATCTGCAATCATCACCCCTAGATGACACTAATTCCCCTAAATCATATGCACTGTAGCTTAAAGAAATGTTGAGCTACTGTTGACTAAAGTTGAGAAATCATCTTTAATTCATTTTTTCAGTGATTAATGATATCATATGTTTTATTTTATACAATACACTCCAGGCATGTATTGGTTGTCTACATATCAAATATCTACGAAGTATTAACACAGTGTTATAGTTTCCACACAGAGATGATCAGATAAAATGATGCTGCTTCTGTCCTTGTCAAGTTGACACCAGTTCTTACAGGTTTTTCCTTTTTCAGTCACTGAAAGATCAGTCAACTTCATATTAAACTTATCTATAGTAAAACACACTGTGTTTGGGGATGGGCATCAGTAGCATTTTATTGAGTTTTAATCTAATGTCACATCTGACATGTCACATCAAAATTCTAAAATTCTGTACTGAATCCATTTAGGGTCACTTTCAACATTAGTATGCAGTGTAGCCTACTAACTTGGCTACTTGAATCACTGATATTATATAACAGTTTGACTGAGAGATTCCAGCTGCTGAAATTGATATGACATGATCAGGTAGATCATTTCTCTATAGAACCACAAAATGATGGTCTTGTGATTGAGAAGTCATAGAGTGATGATTTTTTATCCAACCAACATTCTTCCATAGACATCGGCTTACTGAAAACATTTGTTGCCAATTTTATTTTTGGCCTTGTAGAAAGTTGCTTGCGGCATTAACCACTGTCAGGTGCAACAAGTCCTCCAACCCATATGACCATGTAAGTCGTATGTTCCTACTTCTGAATATGACCCACAGGAGCATTTTAAACATGGGGTAATGGGGGGGTAATGTTATGAAATGGTCGCAGTTGCACCAAAACTTCTTGGTTTGGTTTAGAAAAAACATCATGGTTTGGCTTAAGATAAGTATGTGTGTTATATGGTAAAAGGACTTCCAACCAAAGTGCTTCTACACTACATGCTACATTCACCCATTCACACACATTCATACCCTATATGGATTTTTCACTCAGCAATTTGGGCCTCAGTTTCTTGCCCAAGGATTCAAAGGAGCAAAGCCGTTTGCCACTGTGTATTCAGTCTTTGTCTCCAAAGTCTCAAAAGTCAGCTTGATGAGCAAGTGGGTGTTGAGCAGTTGTGAGTGTTTAGGGAGGGTCGAGCTCACACGTGTCACAGCCAACGCTTGCAGAACTGCATTTGTATATGCAGAGCAGAAATGGTCCCTCGTAAAGAGGGTGAAGAGCTTTTTTGCTTGCAGATACTGGTTTTCATGCTTGTATCAAATGAAAGCGCCTGTTTTTTATGAGGAAGGGATTTGAGACTAATTAAACATGTTAAGCAGCACTGTGTAAAACCTGGAAAAACCAGCTGCTGCCTGGATTTTAATGCACATCTGTTTGAGCTGTTATGGTAACAGCAACCAAAAAGGACGAAGAAAGATAGCAACAAATTTATTAAACATCATATATCATTTATCAAGTCTTGTTGAATATGTAACATCACCAAATAAGTCCTAATAAGGCATAAAACATTTCCATATTAGGTTTACTCAGAAGCTAAGAAGCTCAAAATGCTCCTGAGACCATAACAAATGTGAAGTACTTTCACTGTGCATTACTGTACAGGGAAAGTCTGATCAAATGAGAACACACGTGTTACAATCTCATTTTTGAACTCAGAAATTAAATAAATAAATGTTTTAATGAAATTTCCATCAGATCCGGTCACAGCTGAGGTGGAAGTATGGGGAAAGGACAAATACACCAAATGGTGCAGAAAAAAAAATTGGTGCCGGTGAAACATTTTTAAAATTTCTTTAAAAGTTATGTAAACCTGTGCATGTACAGAGAAATAAAATATTTCAAGCCCTGACATAGTATTGAAGGTTCAGTTGGTGCATTATTGCCAGTTTGATTCTCTTGACACTGCAACAATTTTTTCAGCCTCTTTTCAAAAGCGAGTTACACACCTGTGTGATGGAGGAGGGCTGTGTGTGTATGTAATGAGGTTGGGGACCAACAAAATATTTACACCAGAGCCCCCATCAAGTATTTCTAACCAGTCCTCCAACCCACACTACCACATAGGTTGTATATTTCAACGTCTGAATACAACCCACAGGACCATTTCCTAAATTAGTGCACTAACTGGTGGATGACAGAATTGTTCCCATATGACCATTAACAGTTGCAGTTTTAAACACATGGGTGCTGCTGCGAAATGGCTGCAGCTGCATCACAACTTAGTAGTTATGTTTAGGCAGCAGAACTCCTTGGTAAGTTTTCGAAAGAAGATCATGGTTTGGCTTAGAAGTATGTTAACCTAACATGACCTATCTTACATGACATATGTCACACACTTTGTGTAACATCACTCATAGGACATATTTCACATGACATACTTCGACATACGACGTTAAGTTGTTTAAATAACTCAACACTGACTTCTGCTTTTACACGGGACACAAACATCAGTCTCCTGGATGACAGTCTGGTGCTTGTTTGACCCAGCCATCTCCCTCCCCTCTTGCCCTAAGTGGACTCACTTTCTAAACTATGTCGCCTCACTTCCTCTTACACTCTTGTAATAATTACTACAGCCACTAGAGGTCGCCACTTAACCAAAAAACGTAAGAAATTGTCATAATTTCTGCCTGTAAAAATGGCTTAATGGCTTGTGCGGTCATATTTTGCAGTTTGACAGCAAGCCCTCAGGGAGTGCGCTGGGATTGAAAGCCAATTTTACGTAGTGGCCAAAAGTGGAATTACACTGTCCAAGTCTTTCACGTGATGCCAAAAAGACTTTTTCCCATAGACTGACATTATGAAAAAGATGGATTTTTTTTTTTTTTGAGTGTCACAACCCTCGCAAAATGACATAGTTCACTATCAGAATCTTATCCAATTGGTCCAATAACTTTTGAAAGTCTAGAAAAGCTACACAATAAATAATTTTATTCCCATTTATGTTAGCGGAGTGCTTTTCGTCTTTATGCACCATTGAGCAACTTTCCTAGGACTGAATGGGGGCAATTCTGTCATTTCAGGCTTACCCACTCAGAGCAAATGTTTAAATCTACAAAAAGCACTGAAAGCCTCGGAGCATAAATTAATAGGAATACCACAGCTGCTCTTTGCCCAGCATGCAGTCAGTGCTACACTTTGTGAAAGTAGCAGACATGTTTGCTCTGCTAAAACAGGAAGCTTGCAGCCTTTCTTTCAGCCTGTCTCACGCGACACACAGCTTGTCAGCAACTGGCTTTGGTGCCACATCTGGGAAAGTTATTCCCCGTCTCCCCTCAACTATCCCTCAGCTCTCCCACACTGCCAGAACACCCTCAGACAAATGTTAATAGTCTTGGCCTTGTCTGAAGGTTTGGGCAGAGAGGATCACCTCGCCGTCACTGCCATGATGGTGTCCAATCAGAGAATGGACTTCTGGCACATCTTCATTTAGTTCTAGTCCTACCCCTAAACTCCAGCAACACTGTTAGTATACAACTTAATTCTAGGACCAAGTGGTTTCGGCAAACATTCATTCGACCAACATTTATCAGGATCATTCAGATAGTCTTCTGTTCTAAGAAACTGATTTCTACCTCTTAAGCTTAAGCTTTAGCCCAGTTACTTCTATGCCAGTGACCTTAATGTAGGCATCACGCAGTTTAGCATTGCACCTATTTAGCATTGCTCTCCTATAGCATTGCCGGATTCATGATGAACAATTAAAAAAAAGGATCAAATTCATCTGATTTTGCACAGCTCCCTCTAAAAACAGACTTTGTTCACTTTTTTTTTTTACATATGCAGTAGAACTCCCCAACTCCTGAAAGCACACTTTGATGTGTATTCTTGTTGCTGGTACCATTAATTTGCATGGATGAAAAAAAATAATCTGTGACCTTTTTTACATTACAAACATCTTTCCTGTCAAAAGGCTAAACTGTATTTGAGCCAAATTACTGTACCATGTATAAAATCCATTCAAAGACTTTTTGCCACTAAATCAAACCAGCAGGGGAGAAGAACTCCCACTTTAGATCAGGGAACCCTAAAGAGAACATATGCATCAATTTTCTGCAAGTAGCTAACAGCCACAAGGTGCAAAAACATCACAAATTACCCTTAAAATTTGTTCTCAGTCGATCCCGACTTCAGCATCTGTACTTCAATGTACTTTACCTCTGAGGCCTCTGCACTTCTCTTCCCTTACATGGATCACAAACCTCCTGCGGTCCGATGGAAAACATCAGAAAGAGAGAAAAGAAATACCCCCTCCCCCGACTTCAGTATTTACACTATCATTCCTCCCTGCTCCACTCTCTCCAGCCTGGATGAATCTCACTCTCAACATTTTTGTCCTTCAGGTTGATTGATGTCTGTGTTGTGTCTGAGATGCTCTCCTGACTCCCTTTCCATATGCTTGACACAACCAAAGACGACTGCCAGCAACGTGCGCATACTTACAGAGGCATAGAAGTGCAGCCGGAGCAGGGAGGGTGGTTTCAGAGGATTTGGAAGTGTTTATCATCGCCGTGTCCAGGGAACCTGCTGCTCACAGACTTGTCAAATTGGTTTTGACAGGCATGACTACATAGAATACGAAGATGCTTGAAAAGCTGTTAGAAAACAATACATTGTCTATTTCTCTGTTAAGAGAAGTAAAAAAGAAATGTTCATAGAGTACCAATATAAAAGTGGCCACTTGTCTTCACCTCCAGATGTGAAAGATATCGATGCAGGTAATAAAAAATAAATAAAAAAATCAAAACAAACAAACAAATAAAAAAAAACAAAATTGCAAAAATGAAGTCTATCATTTTCCCCCCACCACTAATTCCCAGTAGGATCAGTTTAAATAGAAATTGGAAACAGCATTTATTGAGAAAGGAATCAGTCTCAGCTACATGTGATGTTCTGTATGTGAAGGGTGATGTATTTATGGTGCTTTAGTGATGTCTCACTGTACATTAGGGGTGTTGTGCAGTTGTATATGGTTCTGTATCCCTATTGGTGAGGTGAAACTGTGAATGTGGGAGTTTGCTTCTCTTGTTTTTGTTTCATTCTGTTTAGCTGATTTAGTGGATTGCCTGTGATGTGATGACTTGTCTTTGTTTGTATTTTGCATGGACCTTAGAAAGACTAGTTGTTACTGTGGTAACAACTAATGGGAATCCTGAATCATAAAGAATGATAGTTATCTAAACAAAAGCAAGTCGTAACTATACAGTATATGTTTCAGATAATAAAACTCTGATATAACTGATTTTTGTGTCATTTATGTATTGGAAAACACTGACAAACTATAGCCCTTTTTACATAGAGATCGTGCTACATGGCCCCTACAAAGTCCCATCGTTTTGCTGCCTTTGCATTTTTACACAGAGCCAAATAACAGCAGCATCATGCCATCCCAGTGTTGGACTTAAGATAGCACTGTCAACATAGCACTGGCATCACAGAAGCAAAAAGGCATGACAGGCCTGATGTGTAACGCCACAGCTTCAGCCTCTATTGTGACATATAAGATGCGTGTCTGCAGCACTTTATGAACAATAACAATGGCATAACATGGCAACAACAATCATTTACCGTCTCTGTTATATGGCAGCTGACCTTGTGCTCTGCTTGGAGGGTAAGGAACTTGGGTTAAAATTCATTCATTCAGTTTCATCTGATTCAAATCAATCTTCATTTCAGTGACCTGATATTGATTCATAAAATCCGAAGTTGATCTTTTAATATACGCTTTTTCTCATGGATGTGTAAAGCTTTAACCTTGTTAATCTTGCCAGTAGTAGCTGCGGCGCTAAATTATTAATAACCAAAGTATTGAGAAGTATTGAGTATTGTTTAGACATTACCGGTTCTCTTATCTGCAACTGTTAGCTTACTGTTTTTACATTTTTGTGTAATTTATTATCATGGTGCAGCAGCCTCTCCTCCTTCTGTCTGAGTGTAGGGGCTGTTGCACCACTTTTACACACACACACACACACACACACACACACACACACACACACACACACACACACACACACACATGCACACACACATGCACACACACACACACACACACGCACGCACACACACATAAACACAGAGTAGAGATGCTGTGGTTGAGACAAAGAGATGAAGATAACGTGAGTTGACGACAGCCACGTTTGTTACTGTGAGTGCAATGAAACCTCCATGAGGAAAAAGTCAGTACTTTATCAATGCGCTTGTTCAGCAACACATAGTGATATTTCAATCTGCTCTGTCCGCAGTCTCTCGTCCACTGCCACTATTATTATATTTTACACAAGCACAGAGTGCTTTCCAGCTAATAGCAAATTGTTACTAACAAGCTGAAACAACAGACAGACATAAACAACAGCTATTTCATTGGACATTTTTGGCCGCTGCTCTTCTTTTTTGAGTTTGCTGCAAACTTCTACTAGTTACTTTTTAAGTCTCCCGCGGTGGGCAGAGCACGTAACACGTCACACCCATCCCGTCTGTTGTCTGTCCTGCCAGATGTCTCTTTTATAAAGATGTTGATTTGGTGCTGTTACTATCTCCACTGCCAGTTTAAAGGGGTGACAAGGGGTGTACCTTTTATACAGAACAGCAAGGTGGAATAAAACTGTTATATTCCCTCCTCGAACAGGCAGTGTAAAAGAGGCTTATATTGTCCTAATAGTAGTGGGTTAACCTGATAAAAGACCAGACACCTTAACACCTTAAAATGTGAAGTTGTTGAAGGAACAGTCTGTAGGGTTTTGGCTGCTGAAAACAACTATGCTAACATACATAACTGAAGAGTTTGAGAATCAGAAATCTTTGTCCCTCAGTAAAACCCTCAGTAAACATGAATGACCTCATTTTTTTGTTCACAGGTGCAGACCTGTAGTCTATCAATTCGTAAGTGAGCAGTTTCCAGTTTTGTGTTATGGAACCTTTTGTCTACATTTGGCTCACGAATTGTTCCTTTAAGGAAGTGAGAACCCTCACTTTCCCCATCCAGAGTTACCTTACCTTGCCTTTCCCTTCCTATTTCTTTTAGGGAGTTATCTTAAAGGGAATTGGGGAAACTATGTTTAGACTTAAAATCTTGGACATCCATATATGGCAGCATTTCTGAAACCACCTCTCCACTGGTATTTGGTTGTAACCAGCATATCATATTAGGTCCCTCTTTAATAGTTAATTTTTGCACCTATTAGCAAATGTTAAGGTAGCCTCAGGGTTTCTTATCCAGTGGTTTTCCCTGCCTCTCAGGTTTAGAAAGCATTCCTCCGGCTGCTTGGCGTTACTCCATGCGACTGCACTCTCTGGTGTGAACAGCTGACAGCCACAGACAAAGCACTGAGCACTGGAGACAGGGGTTTGGAGCTGACACAGGGATGCCAAGATCAACCGCATGGGGAAGAGATATTAAAAGAAAATCAAGTTGAATGAATTGAGGAAAAATCTGCCAAATGTACCTGAAGAGATGCATGTAAGATATTGGTGTACAGTAGGTAGAAAGATTAAACACTTTGAGATTGAATCCAGTACCTCTGCCAGAGTTTGTAGTCTTTACTCATCTCTTTTTCCTGTCAGCCTGTACTGAGGGCTGGGTTTTATCAGGGTGGGGAAGAAGACGGTGGTCAGGAAGACGGATAGATAAGCTTTTGTCTTACAGTACTTCTAAAGGATACTTCCTGATCTCGGTGTGAACTCCCAGCAAAGGATTTTTGGAGCTCTGTTTTTTTGAGGTGCTAAAATTCCTGAGCATGGTTCTAAACCTCAACAGTAACAACTAAGGAGAAAGAATAAGAAGAAAACCAGGGAGTGAGGAAAGCAGGCGCAGAAGCTAAAGGTGCCATGCCTACTGTTTGTCTGTTTTGGAATAAAGCTTGGTATGCTCATATGCCAATATCCACCTCTCAGAGACTTATAATGAAGAATTGGAAGGCATCCCAGAGTTTTGTTTGCTGACTTCTCTCTCCCAGATTTTTTTTCTGTATTCCTGCTCACGTTTCAGAGGCGCCACTGGATTTAGTAGCAGTGGAAGAGGAGGAGAAACAGATAGAGAGGGGTAGTTGGAAGCATATAAGTGCAGGGAGGAGACACATCACATGTTTCTCAAAATTGAAAATTACACAGTCATTTTTTTTTTGTCGTTGTTTTGACTGGAGCCTTACCAGTTGATAAAGACGAGCCTGAACTTCAAAGTAATTTAATATTTTCCAATGGATCAAAGAGTAACCCGAGTGCTGCTCTCTCTCCCCCTCCTCTTGGTTTCTGCCATGTTTTCGGCGGCAGTGGGGAACCATACAGGAAGGATCAAGGTGGTCTTCACACCAACTATCTGCAAATTAACCTGCGTAGGAGGCAGATGTCGCAACAACTGCGAGCTGGGAAACACCACCACCATCATCAGTGAGAACGGCCATGCTACAGACACCCTGACAGCACCTAACTTCAGAGTAGGTAAGTGATCCTGACTCACTAATTCACACAAACACAGCTCTCTATGGATGGCACTGCTAGCCGGCTGTGATATTAAAGCTGTTGATGGAAAAGACATTTGTTGATATCAGAACTATTTACTCAACTCTAGCAAAGCATTTAGCTTGAGCAGCCTTCAGAACTGTCTGTTGTGATCTCTGGTGTACAGGATAGCATACAGATCAAATTAAATTAAAAAAAATCCATTGTTTCCATTCTGCATGTGTTTCTTTATCTACTATGATCTGTAAACACCAGGCAGCCTACTCTTGTTTATTGTCTAATGTCATTCAAAGTGCAATAGACTGCAGCTGCACAGTCCGACATTCTGCCTTAGTCTTGCATCTTGTCCAGTACCCAGCAGGTGACCCACAAAAAAAGGTGGTATTTTGTTATAATTTTATTTCTAGGTTAGGTTCTAGGTGAAAAAAAGAACATGTGAATTGAATCACAGGTGTTTGATGACAAATATATTCAAATAAATTAACATGATAGTAATTTAATTTAATGTAGCGTTCTAATCCTCTGTCTGCTGACTTTGTGTGTTGGCTCTTTCTTCTAAACCAGCTGGAACTTGAGAGCTGTTTCAATGAGGTGTTTCCTGACAGGCATGGAGATGTGCTGCTCAAGTTAATGAGAACAAGCTAAAATATTAATTAAAATTGTATTTTCTGACTCACCTTCCTCTTAGAATGTATCTTAGCTTCACATTCATGAAATGTCTGAAAAAATGATCACCTAAAACATGCTGCTTAACTGAATTATTTTAACAGTGCATGGTTATTAACAGTGGTGTAGTTGTAAGGCAAGTTTATTTATAAAGCACATTCCAGCAACAAAGCAGTTCTGAATAAAACATCAAAAGCATCAAGACAAGGTGCAAAAGAAACACATTATTGAAGGACATTCAAAAGCAATTAATTAAAGAACTAGAGAATAGAAAATTAAGCTAAAATATACTAAGACAGGTATCAAATACAAGAATAAATGTGACCGTGCAGTTAAAATCAATAATATATTTGAATAGTAAAAGTTACAGTGCAGTGTAAGAAATTGATAAATATTTGATTTATTTGATGTCAGCAGCAAACTGAAAAGTCTTCAGCCTCGATTTAAACGAACAGAGTTGGTGCAGACCTGCAGTTTTCTAGGAGTTTGTTCCAGATATGTGGTGCATCAAAACTGAACGCTGCTTCTCCATGTTTAGTTTTGACTCTGTGGACACAAAGCAGAACTGTCCCATTAGACCTGAGAGGTCTGAATTGTTCATACTGTTGTAGAGGGTCAGAAATGTTTTTGGGCCCTAAATCATTCAGTGCATTTATACCAACAGTGGTATTTTGAAGTTAATTCTCTGACAGACAGTAAGCCACTGTAAAGACCTCCAGACTGGAGTGATGTGATCTGCTTTCTTGGTCTTAGTGAGGACTCGAGCAGCAACGCTCTGAATCAGCTGTACAGCTGTCCCGATTGATCTTTTAGGGAGACCTGAAAAGACACTGGTATCGTACTCAAGTCTACTGAGGATAAATGAATAGACAACTTTTTCCAAATCCTGCTGAGACAGAAGTCATTTTATCCGTGATATGTTTTTTAAGGTGATAGTAGGCTGACTTTGTAATTGTCTTAATGTGGCTGTTGAAATTCAGGTCTGAATCCATGACTACACAAAGATCTCTGCTTGATCTGTGGTTTTTAACATTGCCAATTGAAGGTGAGCGCTGACTTATGATTGTTCCTCCTAGGCTCCAAAAACCATTACCTCAGTTTTTTCTTTAGGTAAAGAAAATTGTGGCACATCCAATAGTTGATTTGTTCAATGTATTCAGTCATATTTTGTTGTTTTACATAATTTGAGCCAATGGAAGCATATAGATGTTAAACAGAGGAAGTCCCAGAATGGAGCCGTGAGGAACCCCGCATGTCATTTTTGTATACTTAGATTTGTAATTACCTATAGACACAAAGTAGTTCCTATCCATTAAGTAGTAGTTGTAGTTGATGAGGTGGGTGTATTACTAGGTAAATGGGTAGGTTAATTAGGAGGAAGTGGATATATTTTCCTATACACTCAATTGGCTTTTTGGCTGACAGGTGGGTATAATGTAAACAGCCAGAAAAAGAAGTGGAGATACCCTGTATACCTGCATATACCCTCCACTACACCACTGGTTATTAAAGAATTTGCTGTTTTGGTTCCAGTCGTGGATCTTGTGTTGACGAGTCGGTTTGGGTCATAGAACTAATTGGTCATAAATGCAGATGTGGTATAACTAAGGTGAAAAAGCAACGAATCACCATGGTTTGGAGGTTAACAGCCAACACCATTAGCCTATTAATGGCAGAATGTTAATCTACCGGCAGAAACACTGATATGTTTTTCCAAGTGTAGTGTAAGAGATTATGAAGCTTATTACACATCTGTATAGTTCTGTTGATGTACATCGGAAGAATGCTTCACCATTTCTTTCCTCAGAGTAAGGAAATAGGATATTTGCTGTTTGCATAATCCAGTTGAAATTCACATACCTTTTTTTTAAAGCTTGAAGAGCCAATCATCACTAAAGTGCATGTCATGCAAGAGAACCAATACAAACAAATGGAATGGTCAAAGTTGTCATATTGACCATTTGAGGTGTATTGATTTAAGACATCAGCTCATGGATTGAGTAACATGCAAGAAAACATTCTAATTTAAAAGTTGCGGTGGCTGCCGCAAAACATCCTTTCTTTTTTTTTTGGAATAACTAAAGGTGTAATTTTTAGGTGATGTAACCAGTGTGGGCAAGTTCTTCCCAAATGTAATATATTACATATTACTAGATACCTTCATTTAAAGGTAATAAGTGACTTTACAATATTACTCTGTGTAGAGTAATAAGTCACTTATTACACTACTTTTGCATTACTTTCACCAAAATGACTTAGAGGAGCTAATGTCCATTTTAAATGGATGAGGGTCGTATTGTTCCACAGCAGGTAATCAAAGTTAATTACAGGTCATTTGTCATTACAGTTTTGTGTCTTAGGACAAAAAAGCAGAACAGGATACATTGTAGACATTATATTAATGGAAACACACTGAACATGATAACGCAAAGTACAGCATGATCCAGATGCCAATCACCTGCACCCTTCTTTGATGTAGTCTGTAGTGACATGACATCACACAACAACCTTCAGGAGATGTTTATTTCTGGTGGTGCACTGGTGGAAGTGGAGCAGTGTGGATCAGTGTGGATAAATGAAAAATGAAAACAATAAGTAGTTCATTTCAGGCTGTAACACATTGTGTGGCACTGTAAATGTAATAATTGTACTCGAAGTTGTGTTGGTAACAAGTTATATTACTTTGTTACTGCTAAAATGTAATATAATACTGTAATATGTTACTTTTGTAACACGTTACCCCCAGCACTGGATGTAACATTAGTTAAACGACAATTGATCCAGGCCCACCTTGGGCTAACTAACAAGTGGGCTTCTACTAATGCGAGCTAGCTAACTAGCATTGATGACAATAATGCAGGCCCGGTTCTAGAACAAAATGTATGTAAAATGAGTGGGGGTGCCCTAGTAGCTAATGTTCTCTACATTAAGAAACTATTCATGAAGGCTGTCTAAGTTTGATCGCGTGATCAGTTATAGTTGATTAACGTATATGAACTTGGTAGGAACAGTGGTTACGTAAACCTCGAAATGAGACGTGTGCATACATGCATCACATGTGTACATGCATGCAGTAGCAATAGAACCCTGTTATTACAACTTCAGTAACATCTGCTGTCTCTGTCTTTATCATCTGTAAAATCTCAGCCTTCAGTGTTGATAGGCTATTACTCATGACATGTCACCAGTCAGATAGTGCTGTCGGCAGAACATTGAGCAGTCTATAGAATGGTGACTCTATAGAGGTGCTACATCAGATCCAAAGTTGTATTTTTTTTCAAAGAATTTATTATATCAGCTCAAAAAAAAAAAAAAATGGTGCTCATCACTGCGGTAGCGTCATGTAAACATGAGATTGCGGTGCTGCAGTTGTCATCATAGTCTTTTGTGTACATGAGCAACTGAGTGCTAAAACATTCCTCACATCATTTTTATAAGGTGACAATGTGTCAATGTTGTGTCAAAAGTGGTAAGAGGAACAATACAGCTTTAAAAATTACTGTAGACAATGTAATTACTGTAATTCACTTAGGAAGCTCATATAGAATGAAGGGCAGCTACTGTGACCAGTGTTTGTTAGTCAAGAAAAAAATGAAATGTGTCACTTATATAAAGACACAGTGTATTTATTTATTTATTCATTTTTCTGCATGTTAAATAGCAAGCTAAAAGTGTAGATGAGAGCTTTTGAGTTGGTAAAAGTTGTTTTTTCACTTGGGATTAAACTAGCAGCCCCCCCGCTTTCAGTGTTTGTTTGGAAATAGGATATCCACGTCCCAGACACGTCTCTGTACCTGACAGATAAACAGTACTTTAAATTGACATTGATATTCTCATCTGACTGCGGGTAAGACTGATGATGAATTCAGTCATTTCCATACAGTATATATATAGATATATATATATATATAAATGTCTTTGAAAAATGTCTTTGAACTGAGTGTATACAATAAGATTGCAGCCTCAGGACATCATGAAACAAGTTCTGTTTCGGAGCATGTGACGTGGGTGTTCTTTAATGTGTTGCGCAGACTCTGCAAACTGTGTCTGAACCTGCCTCAGTCCATACAAGGAGCAGATCTCCAGCTCTGACACATGCAGAAACATGGGAAGAGCGGAACAAGTTGAATTCCTGTCTGACTCAGCTGAACAAATTAGTAGAACTGGAGTAACACCAGCTCAAACAGAAAAAAACAGCAGACTGTTAACTCAGGGTGACCTGGAGGGATGGTTTTCCTCTGTTTACCCGAACTGATTCGTAGTGATGTGTGGATTCACTCATAGCTGTTTATATATACTTTTTCTAGTGCAGAATAAAAATGGCAGTGTTGTTTATACAAAATATTATTATACATAGTTGAGTTGTAACTGTGAGTTCTTAACACAGTAATCCAGCCATGATGTCCTTCATAGGAAAATCTAGAATTTAGATCAGCCACCACATGGATTGGTAAATTAAAACCCTGTTAACTTGGAATAACGGGGTGACTGTGGCTCAGGAGGTAGAGAGGGTCGTTCACTAATTGGGTTTTCTGGCTCTTCCGGTCCGCATGCCGAAGTATCCTTGGCAGAGATACTGAGCCCCAATTGCAAAATTGTGAGTGTGTGTACACTGAGTAGCAGGTACCACAGTGTGTGTGAATGTAAATCTGTAGTGTAAAAGGGACAGGTCAGGGACAGAGGTCATGGGACAGGGAAGCCTACAGGAAGGCTAGAGCAGACCTGAACAGAGGCATCAAGGCTGCTAAAACAAAGTACAGAGAGCAGATAGAGGCCAACTTAAGGGAGAACAACCCCCGCTCCATGTGGAAAGGCATACAGAATATAACTGACTACAAACAATGCCACAACACTCCCCCCTCCACCGACACTTCTCTCCCAGACCAGCTTAACACCTTTTTCTCCCACTTTGAAGAGGACAACAGACAGGCAGAGGACACACAGCTGAAATCATCAGAGCACGACCAGCCCCCCACCATCCAACAACATCAGGTACTGCGAGTCCTGCGTGGCATCGACGCCAGAAAAGCACCAGGACCGGATGGAGTACCAGGGAGGGTGCTGAAATCATGTGCTCACCAGCTTGCTGCAGTATTCACTAACATCTTCAACCGTTCACTGCAGCAAGCCACAGTCCCCACCTGCCTGAAAACTGCCACCATAATCCCTGTGCCCAAATCCTCTGCCATCACAGGGTTGAATGATTACCGGCCTGTGGCCCTGACACCGGTGATCATGAAATGTATGGAGAGACTGGTGTTACAGCATGTCAAGGCCCACATCCCACCTGGCATTGATCAACATCAGTTCGCCTACAGGTCCAACAGATCCAACAGATCCACAGACGACGCCATCTCCATCGCCCTCCACACCGCTCACAGCCACATTGAAAGCCCCAACACATATATCAGGATGCTGTTTGTTGACTTCAGCTCGGCATTTAACTCCATCAGCCCCAGCAGACTCATCAACAAACTGCAGACACTACAACTTGGAGCCTCCCTCTGTCTGTGGATCAAGGACTTTCTGACTAACAGACCCCAGCATGTCAGAATGGGCACCTCCACATCCTCCACCATTGTCCTCAATACTGGTGTTCCTCAGGGCTGTGTGCTGAGTCCAGTCTTGTACACACTGTACACTTATGACTGTGTCGCTGCTCACGGCTCCAACACCCTCATCAAATTTGCGGATGATACAACCGTTGTGGGGCTCATCAACAACGGTTATGAGACACCATACAGGGAGGAGGTCCAAGCACTGGCGGCCTGGTGCAGTGACAACCACCTCCACCTCAACACCAAGAAGACAAAAGAAGTCATTATTGACTTCCGGAAGTCGAGGACCACACTGCACTCAGGCCTGAGCATCAATGGGGAGGAAGTGGAACGGGTCACCAGCTTTAAGTTTCTTGGCCTGCACATCTCGGAGGACCTGGGCTGGACTGTGAACACCACCCACATCATCAAAAAGGTCCAGCAGTGTCTCTTCTTTCTGAGAACACTGAGGAGGAACAAACTCCCTCCACCTCTGCTGAAAAACTTCTACCACTGCACAATAGAGAGTGTCCTCACCTATGGCTGTACGGTGTGGTACGCCAGCTGCACTGCATCTGAAAAGAAACAACTGCAGCGGGTCATCAAGACGGCTGAGTGGATCATCGGCTCCCCACTTCCATGTCTAGAGGAGATCTATTCCAGCCGTCTCCTCCGACGGGCCACAAAGATTCGGAATGACCCCGCCCACCCAGGACACTCTCTATTCACCAGCCTTCCCTCTGGCAGACTCAGAGTCATGAGAGCCCGCACCAACAGACTGAAACACAGCTTCTTCCCCATGGCTGTGAAGAGACTGCTGCAAGAACCATGACCCTCCCCCAGTATATTTTATGACAAGGACATTGTAGCTGCTACAAGAGAGCGCCGAACAAAATTTCACTGTATTTATTACAGTGACAATAAAGCTTCTTCTTCTTCTTCTTCTTCTTCTTCTTCTTCTAATAGCGATGTAAGTGTTCGGATGACTGGAAAGGTGCTATACACATCCCTAGTTTTTATACCTACATGCGGGTGGCAGCCGTGGCTGGAGTCATTATGTTTTCGGATTACCGATAGTCTGTCCATCCTGCATGTCTGTCCATTCATCTCAAAGGCCAAGGTCACTGTGACCTCACAAAACATGTTTTGGCCATAACTCAAGAAGTCATACGCTAATTGTGACAAAATTTCACACAAATGTTTAATATTATAAAATGATGTGTGATATGATGACATTTTATATCCAAAAGGTAAAAGGTCAACTTTACTGTGACATCATAATGTTTCTGGCCATTACTCAATGTCATTACTCATGAATAAAAGGGGAGATATTTGATCAGATACTGAATCGGTGGCTCTAATATTGGGTGTCCACTTTGAAACTGTGCTGATTGTATAGATCTTTTGTGCTGCCAGGGGGAAGATATATGTGAAGCATCTACATTTTTTACTGTCATGGCCATATACGAGTCTGAAAAGACTTGGCCATAAACTGTAACTACAACTTGACTGGTTGGCAGAGGCATACAACCATGAGGCGGTAATTCTAGATTTTACCAGATGCATTCTATTAAGAGACTTTTACACTGTGTCCAGCTAGTGCATCTACAAAATCCATAACAGATTTCTAATTAAAGTTCTCCATTGGGTTTTTGATAATTGTAGATCAATGTGAATTCCAGATCTTTTGTGGGTGAGATATATGTCATACAAAGAAATCTTGAATATGTCTCACTGTTTATGGACGAAATTTGGATTTGGTTGGGTTTTGCGTTTAAATTGTTTAGGTTATAATTTTAACGGCATTTGATTACTAGATCTTCAACATGTAAAAGGTTCTTCTAAGTCTTTTGGATAGCAAAAACTCTAAAGAAGTGAATAATTCACCTTCATTCCAGTGTTATATGCAGGTTCACGTATTAAGTGCCACTGCAAGTTGCATCAGTCAGAAATACAGAACAGTTTAACAGATATTTAATATTTTCCAGCGTACTGTTGATATTTTGAGAGGATGTTGCAGATTTACATTGCACATGTATCTGACTAAAGGTGAAGTAATAGAGCTTTAGCCTCATGTGCTTGTCGAGGCTCGCCTGATTCCTCCCCTGCCCTCAGTCTTTCTTCTCTTCCTTCCTCCGTCTTTCTCATCTGTGTGATTGGGTGCAGACCTGAGCCAAGAAACTGGGTAGCTTTAAGTTTATTTGCAGTCGAGACTTAGATCAAAGAGCCGTGACAGAATTAATTGACCTGTCTTGTTTATCATACTTACCCAGTGAGAGAGGCTGTTGGGAGGAGTGTTGATTCATGATAGAAATGGAAGAAAGGGGAGGATCTCTTTAAACTCAACCCACAACCCATGAAAACATGTTGGCTAATTAAGAAAGCTAGCTAAGTCCAGATGATAAGGCTTGGGGAAAGATTTATCAACTAATTATTATATCACAATGAAATGGACTTTCTTTTCAACCAAATGTTGCCTGGTTATATGCTAGATACATTAGATGCCTTCGTTTTTCACCAGTTAATCAGCAAAAAGAATGCTCCTTGGGACTTTGGCCCAGTTCTTCATTCGTCTGTCTGATTGTCTAAGCCTGACTGGCTCTATCTCTGTTTTTCATGTCCTTTTTTATGTCACATGACTTCAGACAGATGTCCTTGCAAAAGAAAATATTGCACTTCTTAATTCACTGGGGAAAGCTCGTGGTTGTAGTTACTAGCCCCACTGCTAAAAAACATAGCTTTTCTGTGTTTCCTGGCATTCACTCCTCTTTTTTGCCAAACTTTATGTGCAAGTACAAAATATGAAGTTGCACATCACTGGCTTGTTTGAGATGTTCAATAACTAGCGATGGCTGGGCAGTGCAGCCAGCTCGATTTGCCTGTTCCTGACCTGCTCTGACATCATGCAAATGTAAACAAGGATAACCTCATGAGACCAAGGCGGCTGACGTTTTTGGACCTCAGCGCTACAGTTGCTCTCCACCAACTGCAAAATTCCATGGCATGATGGGAAGCACCTGACTTTCCCCTCATCTAGAAGCTGATTCTTTTAGATGTTGGATCAGCAGCATGATGTTTTATAAAAGTGTTTCAATTTTGTTTGATTGGAGAGATTCTGATTTTATTAGTCTGATTTTGCTCTATGAAGGTTTATTCTGTTAACGGAATAAATGTCTGATCAGTGGTGACTTTTATCAGCCAGAGAGGCTGAATAAATTTATATTTTTGAGAAACTACATTCAAACTATGATAGATGTAATCTACAATATTAATAATATTACTTTAATTTATTGCATGTCATAAAACATAAAACTGATGTGAATGCATGCCTTATATGAGCATGCATCCCTGGACACGAGCTCAGGGTCTGTGCTGAGCAGCTGACTGAAGTCCTGACTGCTATCTTCAACCTGTCAATGGCCTACGCTACTGTCCCCACATGCTTCAGTTACCTCCATTGTGCCGGTGGTTAAACATGTAACATGTAACATGTAACTGCAGCACTCACACCCACACCACCATGAAGTGCTTTGAAATGCTGTTTTTGGTCCATCTCAAAACTTGCCTACCACCTACACTGGACCCCTTCCAATTCTTCTATTGCGAGAACAGGTGTGTGGAGGATGCCATCTCCTGGGTGCTGCACTCCACCCTCTTTCACCTGGACAACAATACTTACTTGAGAGGGGTGTCTTCAGCCCAGCATCCAATGCCATCATCTCCAAACTGATTTCAAACTCAGTGACCTTGGCATCAACACCTCACTCTGTAACTGAATATTGAACTTCCTAACCAACAGAATCTAGTATGTTAAGGTTAGATAACCATCTCCTCAACCCTCACACTGAACACCAGCATCCCAAAACAATAACATCAAATACCATTATCAAGTTTGCAGATGACACTAGGGTGGTTGGCCTCATCAGCAATAACAGTGAGTCAGCCTACAGGAGGGATGTCCAGTTCCTTGCAACATGGTGCGCCAACAACAATCTGCCCTCAAACCCAAGAATACCAAAGAGCTCATTGTGGACTTCAGAAATACCAAAAGCACTAGCATGGAGGTTGAGCATGCTAGCTTTAAGTTCCTGCGAGCCCACATTTCCGAGGACGTCTTTTGGAACCTCGACACATTGTTTGAGAGTATCTCTTTCTCCTACACTACAGAAAATCAGTTGTTTCCTCAGATTCCGTTCAACTGTTCAGTGCATCACAGCTACCCCACTCCCTGCCATTGACTCTGTCCAGCAGGGACACCTCCGTTTGTCCTCCTCCCCTCTGGCAGTCACCCAAGGACTCTTTAAACCCTGACACATCTAGCCGATGGTCGGGCGTCAGTCAATCATGAGCCGTTGATGAGCATCTGCCACCCTTCCACGTTGGTGTGGTATATCCCGCACCTTTGCCCCTAGTAGGCCCCTGTTGGCTTTTTTTGGCCAATTCAGCCTGTTGAGTTGATGATGGCGATGGCAACCGCAGAGCCCATCAATGAATGAAATCGCTCTCATTGGCAGTTCGGCTTAGAGCACAAGAGGAGAAATGGAAATGAGGAAAGTAATCAAAGAGCTTGGGTCAAGAGGGAGTGAGACCAAAACAGACTTGTTACATAAGGTAAGATTATTTTTCTTAACCCAGTGAGCTCTTAAGCAAAAACATTCCCTGGTGGTTTGTGTTCACTGGCACACGGTTAATATGCTCTGTTCTTTCAATGTTGGATTGTGTTGTTAATGTGCTAACTGGCTAACTAGTGTCAAGATGGTCTTCCTGTTTCCCTTTTTGAATGACAATTACAGACTACCGCCATCTTCTAGTGTGGTGAGTTATTTCCTCTAACGCAGGCGCAGAACGTACATGCTCATCGGCCATCAGCTGTAGTCTTTTTCGTGTGTTTATGTGCAACATTTTGGCCGAGACACGGCAATGTCAGGTGACGCAGGTGGGGGCCTTTGTTGCTGCAAATTCTCTGAAGTTAATTTGGTGGCGTTTGTTACAAGACAAGCAGGCTCAAGAACAGTTTTTGCCCACATCTGTCACCTGGCTGGACTCTTCATGTTGGTGATCTGAGCTGTGTTGCCTGACAATGTGTGACTAGGCATTTTTAGTCACATCAGTGATATGGCACTAGGGAGGGTGGTGTTGGTTGACTGGTTACCACTTTGATCGAGAGTAAAGTATCTTGGCAAATACTGGATGGATTTTCATAAATTTTTTGCAGACATTCTTAGTTCCAGGGGATGACGCCAAATTTGGTGATACTCTGACTCTTGTGCCATACTGCCATATGGATTGGTACAAAATTGGACATTCAAGGGTTCCAGGCTTTACTTGTTCAGCTTTGTTGTCCTTGTTCTGATAGCTGTTATGTCTATTTCTGTGAAATTACATTGCAAACAATGAAAAAAAAAACAGATACAAATTCCTTGTATGTGTCACATACTTTGCCAGTAAAGCTGATTGTGATTCATCTGATGCTATCAGCAGGTCAACATTTCAATTTGTCAAATACTTTATAAACAAACGCCTACAAAACTAATGAAATCCAAATATGACAGTAAAAATTATGCTTGCTGAATGTCAGCATGTTAGCATTTTAATCGCATGTTAGCTTTCTGATGTTAGCATTTTGCTCAAGCATTACATTACAGCTAATGTGCAGTCTTACGTCCAATTTCCACATACTGCGTGGCGTGCACTACGTAGCAGATTCGCTCCCATTCTAGTGAATAGCTTTATTTCCACACTGCGCACCGTGCAGCGTCTCTGGAGCCACGTAACTCAGATCGCGCCAAACTGGAAACAGAACGCACACAGTATCTGGTAAATTTCAAAATACAACACAATGCATGGACCACGGATTGTAAAATCTCAATTTTTTAAAAATTACATCCTTCTGAATGAACTACTGTTTTGGTCTGGCTCACACTTTATCAATTGCTTTTTATCACATGATTTTGCAGTTCTCACATGAGCTTGTAGTTCTCCTGTGATCTTGTAATCTAGCTCCGCAGAAATGCATCAAGTAGGCGAGGATACGCGCCATTGGTCGCTCCAGATCAGCGGCGCTGCACAGACGAATTTGTGGAAATTGCGGGTTACAGAGCTAAGTGCATGGCTTTAGACTTTAAGCCTTCTTTAAAACTAATTCTTGGGAATATAGGATTTTTTGCCAATATTTGTGATAAAGGGAGTATTTATTGAAATTTGTGGTGATGGAGGCACAAGGTTTTAAGAAGCCACAGATCAGCCATGTCCAAGCAACAGCTTGAAACAGTCCAGTCCTGTTAAAAATAAAGATTCTGCTGTCTTTGCATCTGTATCATTGTTAATGTGCAACTATAACTTGTTCTGCAACTACTGTTGTTCTGCAACTACTATAAGGTGCTCCTACTGCTAACACTGACTGCTACAAAGTGAAACTTTGTGTTAAAAGAGTAAATTATTCTGAGGCAAGTGCATACAATTCTCCAGAATATTTGAACCTATTCCAAAGAATGCTCCTAAATTCTACTTCTACTTTTCGTCTGTTCTTGAAAAGAAATTAGCCACTATCTTTGACAATCAGGCTTCTTGGCAGAGATTAGTTTTCTTTTCACGTGTGTGTGGAGAGTTTGCTTCCTTATTGTTTTCCCCGACCACATAAAAAATAGGTATCGACCTATTTTTCAGTCCTGATATGGTCAGTTCAGCAGATGGAGAAAATCTAGTTCCTGGCAAAGGCGGGGTGAAAAATACTTGGCCAACTGATGATCGTTTGGTGATAGCAAAACATATTCAGGGGATGACTTGATACTACTTATAAGGATTCTTTTTTGAATCTGAATGATTCAGCCTGTTGTATGTATATCCCATTTGTCCTGCCGCAGTCCCTGCAGAGTGGATTTAAGTGGCGTTTTTCCAGCTCCTCTGGCATATTTCTCCCAGGTGAGCACACCGGCTCACCAAGTGCTGAGAGCTTTCTGGCCCTCAGCTTGTGCTTCCTTTATTAAAGACGCATGTAACTGCCAGCTCATTTTTGTCAGTTGCAGTCCAGACAATATCAAATCATTTAAAACAAATAGATTTTGGTAGCTTTTGGGAGGAACTGGGGATGAGATGAGTGCAGGAGGGCCTAAAAGAGAAAGACAGGTGTAGCTCTTATTCAAAGGAAAGTAGTTTGGCACTCTCCTTGTCATGCCTTACAGTTTATATACCATGACTTCTACACATATGTGTCATATTGTGCTGCAGCCACAAAGCACCTAAAGTAACTTTTTTGAGTTTGTGTTATGAATGGCAAGGCTTTAGTCAGGACAGTTAGAAAGAGGAGGCTTAAAGACTTTGTAGAGCAGAATAGCTGGGTTCCCCCCTCGTAGTTAAGGGGTCAGAAATCTGTCAGTCTCAGAGTGTAGTTGGCAGGTTGGGGTATATGATTTGACCATGTCCTGGATATAGGATGGCCCTCAAGCACTCACAGAATAGCTTGAATTACTGCCTGAACAATGAGAGTGGAGGGTCTGTTTTTAGGGGAGGAGGAGTCTTGACTCTTTTTATTTTGTTTTTTAGGAGATGCTTTTGAAAATTCCAGTGTGCAACTCTTCAATGAGTAACATCATCATTCTGTATTTGAAATTAGCCTGATTCGGGTATAAGCATTTCCTTGAGAGGATAATTCTGGTTTACAGCTTGGATCTTGTTTCTGCAGCTCTTGCAGTGATCATACTCCAGTGGTTCCCACAGAATTGGAATCTGTGTGTGACGCTAGCTCCTGCCTGTGTGTCCTAGTGTATCAATCTATGTCCTCTCTCTAAAGTCTGTGTTTTTTGCGGGCCCATGACACAGCACAGGTGGAAAACTATTGTTTTTTCCCTCAGCAACAGTTTGTTGACATTTTTCAATTGTGGGTTAGATAATTGATCAGTTAATCTGATCACAAGTGATCTGATCAGCTGGTTTTGAGTGAAAACAAGCTTTTATGCCTAGTTAAGACCAAAGATTCGAGTTGAAATAGGCAACTACTTGTAATGCGCCATTCTGCAACGTTCTAAAAACCTGCCAGTTCACATCAATGCAACTAGATGAGACAGTGTATCATCATTACGCAACAACTCTCTGTACTTCCATTCTGATTTGCAGCTTTTAAAGCTTATTTGGTGGCTGAATATCATTTGTAGATTCTTAAAATGTGAATGAGGATAGTGATAGTGAGATACTGTCTGCAGTTGCATTTATAGTAGTGATGAAACAGTGAAAAACATGAACAAAACAAGCATCAGACGGACTGTATTCATTATAAAGCACAAGGCATAAGCACATACAACTAGCAGCAGCAGAGGATAGAAACAGAGGGCTCGGCAGGTATGGAGCACCTGCTGCAGCAAGCAAACATGCCATCAAGTTGTGTAAAAATTCACTCCCTGTTCAGCTGTCATGAAGTTGAAACCAACCATGTTTACAGCCTGTTGTACCAGGCTGTAAACATATTTTTTTCTGCTGTAAAGTTGAAAATTTTACCGTGGGGTCCATGGGGATTGACTCACTCTTGGAGCCAGCCTCAAGTGGCTGTTCAAGGAACAGCAGTTTTTGGCACTTCATTTTTCAGGTTGCCGCTTGGATGAGATCTGAGAGCTGAGAATGCACCAAAATCACCAAGCCCTGCAGGCTAGGTCAGACCTAATAATTGGTAAACTTGATCCCAGAACATTTACTATACTCTGTTTAGTTGTCTGTGCTCAGTTTTAAGAGTCTGTGACTCACAAGGGCAAAGGTTATGCTATCCATGTCTACCAAAAATCATACTAGTACATGCAGTTTTTTGCTAAAAATCAACAGACTTTTTGGGGACACGCATATAGACTTAACTGAAACAGTGGAAACTTAATAGCAAAGATGCCCTCATTGTTCAAGCAATGTTGCATCATAAAAACCAGGGACGTTTGTTTGCAGTTAGTGCAACTACAAGTTCTGTTGGTAAGGACATAGTCATTTAACCAATGAAAATAAGTAAGTATAAACCAGAATAAGCCTTTGACATTGACTGTGTCTATGGCCTACAACATGTACAACAATTACCTTTTAATTAACCTACAGTTATACAGTCCTGAATCCCTCTGGAGCTCAGCTGGATGAAGGTTTTCTCTGTGAGCACATTTGCTGGTGTAATGGATGATATGCAGGAAGTCCCATGATGATAAATTGATCTTCGGGAATTGACGGTTTGGGCAGCAAGCTAAATATGTAATGACATGGTAACCCGTGGTGGATGACTGTTGGGTGATGTAAGTAAAGGTTGCTGTATGGGGCCGGAGTTTTTGCATGTTAGTCATAAACATTGTCACTTTCCTGTTCACAGATATGTGTAATTTCTCATCAGACTTTGTGGTGTCTTTGGAAAGAAAAGATGAGAGGAGAAATGACTCAGCAAGACCCGAGAGAGATATTAACTATGTATCATGTTTTGTCTGTGTGTCTGGGATCTTGTTTTTCAAACAGGAAATGGAACAGGACTTGGATGTGTTTGAAAAAGTCCAGATTCCACCTGTTTCTAGTGTTTTTCTCCACATACAACTGTTGAGTCAGTCTTAGGGAACAATATCACATTGATCTGAATGTGGTGCATATGTGTGTATATCATCACCTCCTCTGCACTGTGTGTTTACGCCTTTTGGCTACAGAACAGTGAGTTCACTGTATCCCTCTCTTCACTCTGACTTCTTACATAAGCACCACACTGCTGGTTTATCCCCTCTGTTTGAAAGAGTGCTGCAGCCTGTTCTGTGCGTGCGTAACTGACACCTGTTGTTATGGTGTGTTCAAGGTCTGTGGGAACTGCAGCATTCAGTAAGGGCAAGTTTTACTGTGGAGGCAAACCTTTAGCTGCGGGTGTTTTTTTGCCCCTGTGTTATTTATTACAATGACTAGGTTTACATACAAAAAATATTCTGGTTTTTGCCCTTATTCTGAGTTAGACAGTATTCCTGGTAAGCAGTTTACATGGATAATGAAAATGAATATTCCACTTACATTCCAACACGTTCTGATCCCAACTAGTCACATGCCCTAGCTCTGTCAGTGGACCTACACATCTAAATATGATGTGTTAGGTATCCTCTTGCATCTGTTGTGGATATTCAGGGACGGCGTTTCAGTTTATGCCTGTTACATACATAAAATACAATGAATTTACAATGTAGGTAAAACATAAATATGATAGCTCAAGAACACCTTTAGGGATTTTTTTTTTAAATTTGGCACACACATCCCCTTGTACTCAATGATGAACTGATTAGATTTTGGTGGTCAAAGGTCAATATCACTTTGATCCTGCATCTGCCTCCTTCTTGTGGTCAGTATTACCTCATAAAACATGTTTTTGGCCATGACTCAAGAATTCTTACGCTAACACTTGCTCTGTATCATACCGCCATGAAGGGTGCCCCCTGTGCATCAGGATTTTTAAAAAAAAAACTTTTACATGCTGCCACTTGCTTTCATTCTTCAGACCCCCTTTGTGAAATGGTTGCCCTTGTGATGTAGCATGGGGGGGGGGGGGGCATACATCTCTCCTCAGCCTTGCAAACTGTTTGTTTGTGTGCAATTTATCCATGATAACTTTAAGAGACTGTTAACAGGCAAGAGGCATATTCTGAATGTGCTGTATACAAGTCCAAAGAATGCTCCTAAAACCGGAACAATACCGGCATATCCTACATGTCTTAATCAGATAATGCTACATTCAGAACAAAGTCAAAGGGCTTATTTATGCTCAACATTAGATAGGACTGGGCTTTCTGTCCATTCTTGGCATTCATTTTGTCTGTATTTGTGCATATTTTCTGAAAGTTAATGGGTACAGATGAATAGGAGCAATACCACTGGAGATTGTGGAGGTAGTGTAGTGTAGTTCAAGTGAGATAGAATAGTAGGAGAAGATGAAGATATTAAAATAATGGCAGAACAGAACAAATTGGTAATTAAGTGAAAAGAATTCTCTGTCCACATGTTGGGATGTACAGAATGGCTGCACAGACCAATACTCTCTACAACACTGCCGTCATTTAAAGGTACAATATAACGACCTCCTCCACTGCGGCCTCGTTTGATGTTTTGTGAAACTTTTGACTGTGTCCTTTTTTATCATCTATAGGCAGTATCTATGCCAACAAAAAGGACGAATGGAAGTATGAGGGCAGGGACGTTTACAATATTTGAAATTAACATATCTACTTTAATACATAAAAAGGATTATAATAAGACTTACATTGGTATAGCCATATAGAATATGTTGTTTACATGACCAGTAATAAATTCAGAATAATGACATGTCAGAACATTTGTGGAATGTTAGTGTGCATGTTAACATAGTCAATCATGAAATGTACAGACTTGGATTATCCTATATTTACCATAGACAATTACCAACAAAATGCCATACAGTAATTAAACAAATGAAAAAAAACAGTGGTTCCATCATCAGTGCCTCACCAAATTATGATCTTACTTTTTGTATTTTTATTATAGACAAAAACAGTCCCTGCCTTCGTGCTGTTTGCTTTGCTAAGCATTAACTTAATAGGAAAATTGCTAAATAGGAAGGAGTTTACAAGTCTCTGCTAGGATTATCGAAATCCTGACAAGTTTTGTAATGAGGAGAGAAATATGAAAGTTTTTTTTTTATTGTTCTCAGTTGGCTGTTTCGACTTTACAATAATATTAAAACTGTCTTTCCAGTGTTGATAATGCTCCATAGCACTCTCTGTCACACTCAGGCTGACTCTTTCTCCCCTTTCGCTATCACATTTTCATGATCCCTTTAGTATTGTCCTTCTTTCCTGCTCTTACTCTTACCTGTCATTTTTCCTCATCTCTTTTGTTTCTGTTTAGTTTTGGTCTTATGTCCTGTCTCCTCTCCTCTTCGGCTGTCACTCAGACGCAAACTACAGCTTCACCGCAGCTAACACCGTTTTCAGTATCCTCTCCTTTCTCCTCCTGGACCTCCATATTCATGCAAATATTAAATACATTTGAAATTAAATTTCTGTGGTTCAAGCTATCCATCTATTTTTTGTGTTTGGTAGTGGTTACAGAAATAATCTTAGCTCCAAGCTCCTTATCAAAGTCTCACTCTTTCTGTCACAGTTTGTTTACAACTGCAAACAAACACCTGTATCATAAGCCAGATATCCATCCATATGTAGTTGAAATTTTAATCAAAGTTCAAGGAAATCTGCAAAAGAAAATGTGAATTATAATGTTTCCATCTACTTCTGTTACTGCATTATTATAGTCCGTTCACTGAGAAAAAAAGCTGGTAGAGTCAATTCTTCAGTGAGGAGCCATCAAACCACTGCAGAAAGAGACTCACAACAAGAGGGCTTAATTTAAAAAAAAAAAAAAAGAACTAGTCAAAACTCAAACTGTGCACTAAGTAGAAAACATGATGAAACTTTGGCATTTATGACAGTTTTTTGTATGAATTAAAGAAAGGTTACAGTCTCCTTATCATCTCTCCAGTGCAGCAGAAGCTACAGTGGATGTTTAAAGGTTCAGTGTGTAGGATTTAGGAGCATCTATTGGTAGAAATGGTATATGATAGTCACTGTGTTCAATAGTTTTATAATCACCCGTGTTATGCCTCACCCTTTGGCGGCCCTGTTTGACAGAACAAAACTCCACCAATGACCCAAAATAACCATGTAAGACACCTTAAAACACTTCAATCTATGGGATTTATTAACAAATTAAACAGTGAAACAAGACAACAAAAACTCCTAGGCTGAGAGGCAGCAGGACCAGTAGTACTCACGCCAGAGGCCTCTCTCCTTTGCTGCTGGCACAGGAGCTCTTAAACACCTCCTTCATGCCAGGTGCAATGCACTGCAATAAGTCATGCAGCACACCTGGGCAGATCTACAATAGAGGGACAAGGGACAGCAGCACAGAACACATACAGTCAAAACACCCCCACCCTTAAAACAATGACTAAATAGGTTGTAACACTGTCACTCAAATCACATGCAAGTACTGAGGCAGTTAAAGCTGATCATACTACTATTACAGCAACACCACATAGTTCAGTGACAAATAATATATATTCATTGAAAGTAAGTGTACTTAACAATGTGGAAATGAGTGCTACTTACTAAGACTGTATGTTAAGGTAAACCCAGCTAAACATGCAGATCAAAGCACACATACCACAAGACTCAGACGCCTTGACACATCCTCAGTATAAAGCAAATAGTGTAATTAAGTCACAACAGATGGAACTACTGCTAACAGAAAGTGTCAATTTAGTCAAATTTGGATCAAACAAGGATTTATCACAAAGGGCCAACTAAGCAGCTGCCATTGAGTTCAAGAATAAGTAGCAACTACACAAGTAGCCAAATCAGTGGGTGCCAATCCCACCAGATATAAAATGGCCACTACCATGAGGTGAAAAGAAATCACCACAAAGCCAAATAAAGTTACTGCATTTACCAACACCAAAAACAGTGACACAGGTGACCAACACAACAGCGGAGTGCAACAGCCACATACTAAAAGGATCATCACAAGTAGACTAGCTACAGAGTTGCTGCTATACCAACAGCAACACAC
This sequence comes from Cephalopholis sonnerati, assembly GCA_019142605.1. Lineage (NCBI taxonomy): Eukaryota > Metazoa > Chordata > Actinopteri > Perciformes > Serranidae > Cephalopholis > Cephalopholis sonnerati. The sequence continues at coordinate 35,769,632 of JAGQAX010000018.1, forward strand.
AAAGATCCAACAAAAGTGAGCTGCCACTACTAGAACACAAAATGGACGCCGTATGGCCTTCAACCACATACACAAATTACTGTAATGATGTGGGAAACCAGCAACATATAACCGGATCTGATGAATTGGGAGGCCAAACCAACCACTCTCTGGGGTGACTACATCCCAAACCCAAAAAGGTTCACAACGAATTTGCTATGACAAATACTCAATAGCAGTAACACACAAGTAACCACACCAAAAAGTGGACTGCAACAACCATAGCACAAAATGGTCACAATGTAGTTAACCACTACAAAAATGTTGCCAACTTACACCTAAGCAGCAACCCACAAGTGAAGTGAGCACAACCCTAAAGGTCACAAACCACAAGTTACTGCACAGAAGTATTAATCACAGCTACACAAAACTGTGACCAAACAAAAACTAGTCTTCTCAAACAAAATCAAATCACAACCAAGTTGCTGTGCGAGGTGCAAAAATCTAGGAACAAGCTGTCGAGGCACCCCAACCCTGTCCTGCCTACCAAGACAGCTAATTAACCTAGCTAGTCTTCAGTGGACCTGCCAAGCTCCAGGCGGCTTTAAATGCTGAACTCAGTGCATCACAGAAGACCAAAGAAATAGCTAGCTGTATTACACTGAAGCATGCCCCCCAAAATAAAAGAGGCAAAATAACAAAGTGGCAAAATCTTACCTGCCCGGTGTCAGGGTGCTCAAAACTGAAGATTCAGCTGAACACAGAGCAACAACCACAAATAATTTAACAAAAGCAGTGACCTCTACACACAAAAAAAGGCCACAAGAAACACACCAAAACTTACGTTTACTTCACTCCATGGATGTTCTGGCTTTTTTATGCCCAAATGAAAATGTGCATAAAAACAGGTGAATGGGAATGCATCTGTCCGATTATAATGTCTAGTGACTAAAAGTTAATCCCTGCTTCCAGCCAATCAGACTGAGGATTCTCAGCAGTCATGGTATAAAATAAAAGGAATTTATATTATCCTGTTGGTGACATGCATAGTTATTCAGATCTCTGACAACAAAGCTTGAATTCAGTTCTGTTGGATGGCTGACGTGCAGGTTTTGGATTCCCTGGGCTTTACATCAGCATTGATTTTGCTTTGCTTCCAGACGCAGCCCAATCCCACCATGACGTACTGAAGCTTAATTATTGACAGATGTGTTGAAAAGTCAGACAAATGTGAATCCAAATACACTACCAGATGTGTTTATAATGGCAAGTCCTTTTTTGGTTTGTCTCTGTGTGTGGGACCATTAGTGCATCAACATCATCTTCCTCCTGTTCTTTTTTCTCTCCTCAGTGGTGTGTCACCTGCCGTGTATAAATGGTGGGAAGTGCAGCACCAGGGACAAGTGTCAGTGCCCTCCCAACTTTACTGGAAAGTTCTGCCAGATGCCTGTTCAGAACGGACACCAGCAGACCTCAGGCGGCTATAGCCAAACTCAGGTCCACTCCACACACACATTGCCTCTGACCTACAGCAACGGCCAGAATCCTGGTGAGTAAAAGGCACAACTGTGATGCTAGGGGGACGATTAAAGGCTAAAGGATGCTTGTTTTAGACCATTTACTGCAAGTCATGCATTGCAAAGTCTGCATGGAAGGATGTGAAAAGAGTCAACGTCAGAAACTGTTTGCACATACAAGGAATGTGACTGGGTGATTTTGTGCATAACAATAAACACAGTGCAAAAGTATAAAGACAATATAAAAGTAGAACAAGAAAACACAATCACTGGATTTCTGGAGGGTGGCCAGCAGTAATATAAAGTGGAGGTAATTTGTAGTAGATGGCCTAAAACATGTATTGCCATAAGCATGGTCTTTTAAGTCTTTTAAGCAAGTAGGATACAGACCTGCTTATTGGCCAGTTATAAAACACTAATTGAGCAGGAAAAGAATACATCCTTAATAACGCTCAAGAGGATCATTAAAAAATGTCAAATTACATGACCCTTTTTAGTGAAAACTGTATGACAGTGTGTTAGTCACCGTAATAGTCTTCCCACCCAGAATTAGTGTCTGTGAATTTTGCAGTTTTTAGAATTAAGCAATTTGACACAAGAGGGAGTGCTGTTGTATTGTATATCACTAGGGCTGTAATTTATTCATAGGCACAAGGCCGCAGGCCAAGTGCTGAAGAGTACGCTCTGCTGCTCTGAGAATGTGATGTTCTGAATAACCAAACGGTACATTCCAACAGCACTCCGTATTAACAAAGGGTCCAGTTTAAGCCAGAGTGCGCTTTGGCACTCAGAGTGAGTATTTCCGAATGCACCCATGATTGACAGCTATGTTTGAGACTCCTCTGCTCTGATTGGTTGTTTTCATTCACATACAGTACAAGGCAAGAGAGTAGTCGGAGGAGTATGATTTTTTTTCACAGATAATCTGTCTCATTTAGTGCTGTGTGAATAAAGAGACCGTTTCAGCAAATATGAAAATGGTATTATTTTTAAAAGATACCTGCTGTAGCTTTAAGTGAACATTAACATTAGCTTCACAGCCCCAGAATCACAGAGGTCCCAATGCAGATAATTTAAAGTGATAAACTTAAAACAACAATGGGCTTAAAAGTTTAATGGGAGGTTAGACCTCTGTTATTTCTCTCTGAGACATAGCTGTGTGGTGATACACATGCATAGAGATTAACACAGAAAAGACAAAATTTGGCAAGAGCAATTGAGAGCAATCATAATGCAGCCTGTATATTACAGGTGAGAATCCAATGAAACTGATGCTAATATCTAATTATGGACATGGCAGTGTGATTCACTGGCTGTAGAATGTGGCTATAAGCCTGCCATTGGTGGCTATTTAGGCTGGCATTCTCCCTCCACTGTCTGTGGGATGGCTGTAGCTCAGAGGTAGAGCGGATCATCCCCCTCTCTCTGATTATCATGAGACTACAGCTGCACCTGGTACGGTGACATATACAGTGGTAGGGAAAACTGTTTGCATTACAAGGCTAATGTAATTGTCAGCGTTAATTAACAGGGAAATGACAAAGTTGAGCCATTTTGGTGTTGGTGTGAGCAGCACCTCTTATCAAATTATGTTTGTCACACAGTCAACCTACAACTGTTGTTGTTGTTGTGGCGTTTTCTTTTGCAGAGTATTGACACAGCTCGCCTCCCCACATGCAAATGTTCCACTAAAACAGCCCCCCCCCCCCCCCCCCCTTCTCCTCCATCACTATTTTGCAAGAGTACCATCGCTGCATCCTGGGCTAAGTGCCACCCAAGACGACTGTAATTGGTTTAAAAAAAAATTACAAACAAGCCAGATAATTTTTTCCCCCACAGCAGAATGATTATGTGTGCTTCCAGACTTGTGGAGATAGGTCTGGCATTGCAAAACCAGAAATGTTTCTGTCTGAAGATTAAGTTCACAGCACATCATACTGTTTCCGTGATGTTAACTTACCTCAGAAATGGAAAACTTGCTGAGCCACCAAAGTCCCCAAGGGTGATATTTTATTATCTTATCTTGTGTGCAGCAGATAATTATCACTGTAATAATTATATTGCTCATGTTGTCCCATGTGCCTTCAGGGTACAGCCCCAGCATTGTCAACATCCACATCAACCATCCTCCAGAGGCCTCCGTCCAGGTCCACCAGGTGTCTCAGCTGGATAACTACCACAACAATGGGCACCAGCTGAAGGGTTCCCAGTCAGGCTCCTCTTCATCTACCGGCTACACCTATCACCACACAGAGAGCAGCCAGAAGATCCAGCACCATGGCTACAACATAGTTTATCCCAGCCAGCATGGCTACCAGGTCCCCCAGTACCAGCCCGTCACCTCCAAGAACACACTGGGTCGCTGCTTTCAGGAGACCGCAGGCAGTCAGGTACACTGTCATCTGTCTAATATGTGTTTGCTTAATACAACTGATGGGACAAGAAAGATCTGTGCAATTTGTAGCAAGTGCATCTAGCTTGAGGCTGGTTACATTATTGCCAGCATCTTAGCTAATAATGTGAAACAATCAATCCATCCATCCATCCATCCATTGTCTAACTGCTTATCCTCATGAGGGTCGCGGGGGGGGCTGGAGCCTATCCCAGCTGACATTGGGCGAGAGGCAGGGTACACCCTGGACAGGTAGCCAGACTATCGCAGGGCTGACATGTAGAGACAGACAACCATACACACTCACATTCACACCTACGGACAATGTAGAGTCACCAATTAACCTATCCCCAATCTGCATGTCTTTGTACTGTGGGAGGAAGCCGGAGTACCCGGAGAAAACCCACGCTGACACGGGGAGAACATGCAAACTCCGCACAGAAAGGCTCCCGCACCCGCACCTCTTGCTTGCTCTGCATGATGATACTGGTACAAATCTTAATGTGATTTAAATTTCACCAAAAAAAAGTATTATTGGTAGGGGTGTAAATCACTAGTTCATCGTGATACGATATTATATTGATTCTTTGGACAACAATATGATATCTGCTGATATCACAAACTCTGCCACGGTACGATACCGATTCAGTGTCATTCAGGGGCCTGTGATCGAGACAATGTTATCTGCCATTTAACACAACCTGTTACAGAAGAAGCTCCTACCTCTTTCTTTTTTGCTTTTGGCAAAAAGATCAGATCACATAAATAAGCTTAATAACTGTAACCAGTTAAGTTCAATATAGTTTACTTTAAACTGACTCTGCTAACACACATAAAACAGCACATGGGATAAGATAACCTTCAGGGCCTTCCTCCAGTGAGCCTTTTCTAAAATAAATGTTTTCACTTTAACTGAAACCATCATCTTTTTCCTTGAAGGCAAACTTCTCCAAACAGCCATAAAACATAGATCAACAACAACATAATTTAACAAAAGTTCAGCTCAGTAATAACTGAGATAAAATGAGACTTGGATTATACTGCACATGTTGTGTGAGAGTTTGTTATCAGATCTTCATACTCTGGTTTTTCTGTTGTTAAATGTGGTCTCCAATCAATCAATAAATCAATATGTTTTCCTTATGAATTCAAGGCAACACTGCATGACTGATTGATTTATATTTGGTTGTTTTGTGTGTCAAGAATATTTCTTTTACTAAGGTGATGGACATGGTAAAAGTCATGCCTGCTATGCCCGCTGTCACTGTGATGTTAGCACTTAGCTCGAGGCTCGATGTACCAAAGTACAGCTTCATGGAGCTGCTAGCACCCAGTCAGCATATGTATGTTTGGCCCACATATGTGGATTTACCCAAGATAAGATGCCCATTTTGGGCCCATATCCACTTGGTACTCAGGTAGCCCTAGCATAACCATGTGTGGCCCACTTGGGTAAAGCCATTGATGTGGGCAACTGGCATGGGGCCGATATGGAATCCATGGACAATCCCATATTTAATCCCATTTTTCAACCCATCTACATCCCACATGGGCCCCACATACAAATGCTGGCTGGGCAAGACTGTAGACTCATGGTCTATGTCACACTCCAATCTGGCATAGTGGAACCTTCCTTTAATAAGACTGACATGAAGCTAGCTACCTCAACAGTCAGTATTTATACATTTACATGCTAGCTATCAAACAGCATGTTTTCTGCCCACCAGTACAGAGGCTGTGACATATGTCATATGAAAAGACTGAGATAACTTTCATCTCTGTGCACCCAGTGAAGAGAAAAACATCCAGGACCTCTTAAGCCAAGATCAACAGAAAAGCACAAAGTCTAGAATAGGCTAGTAAAATTGACAAGTGTATGGTGCTACAGCCAAAAAAAGCAACCACCCTTATCAAGTCCTGGAGATGTGGCATATAAAGTGAAGAACAGATTTATGGACCTACAGTAAAAGTTCACAATGTTGAATTTAAGTGACAGGTCATAAATTGTGAGTCACTCCATCACCAGGTAACATTTACAGAGCAGTTGTTGCCATAAAGATAAGGGACTGTCAGTGTGTGTTCCTATCTGCATGTGTGGCCATCTGATTGAGGGTGGATGAGGTGTGTGTGACACCTGGGGATCAGACACACAGAGGAAACAGACAATACAAAAACATAATTTTTAAATATAATAATTCCTTTTCCATTCCTTTCTTTCTCTCCCACTCTTTGCACATCTCTATGTTTCAGTGTGGGAAGGCTTTGCCAGGTCTCACTAAGCAGGAGCAGTGCTGCGGGACCATTGGGACGTCCTGGGGTTTTCACAAATGCCAGAAGTGTCCAAAGAAACCATGTAAGTACAGCTTGTTTTTCTCAGATGTTGGTTTGGCTTTTTGCCTTTTTGGACACCTGATTTTTCTTAGAAACCTCTGCATGCCTCCAAACATTTCTGGCTTTATGTGTGTTTGAGTGTGTTATTTTGTCAAGAAACCTAAGCAGATGCCAGTGAGGTTCTAAATCAACCTAAATACCCACAACATTTTTAACAGCTTGATAGCAAATAATCTTAAAAGCCTCGACCAAATCCCACTTTCAATCTGAGCTAAATCCCTACTATTGAGGAGTGAGTCTTAATAATGAAAAATCAGCATTTGTATGATTATAAGCTGATCATGATTGAAAATATAGGCCTGTTTTACTTCTGTTTTTATATATAGAAGAGATATAAACACTGTGGATCACTGTGTGGATTCACTACCCGTGTACGGGAAAAGTGATCATGCGGCCATCTTGTTGTGATCCAAGTATGTAGAAAAACTAGTACTACTACTCCTATTCCAGGAGGGCAATCGTAGAAGCATAATGGCAGGGTCTAAGAACTATTGTAAATGATAAATGGACTGCATTTGTCTAGTGCCTTTCTACCTGACAAGCCCCCTTCCCCCCTTGTCAAGTGCTGATGCGTCTATGGCAAGTGAGCTAAACAACTTTAATGCTCACAGCAGCCAACAAGCAAAAGAGCACTGATGGAGAAGTTAATTCATAGGTGGGTAGGTTTGAAGCATGTGAACACCAAGAAAGCAGCAGGACCAGGACTGTATCGGGGGCGGGTCCTCAAACTGTGTCCTAACAAACTAGTGTCAGTGTTCAGAATGATATTCAGTCTATCCCTGGCTCAGTCTGTCATACCCACGTGCTTCAAGAGGTCCACCATTATTAATGTTCCCAAGAAAACAAAAGCAACCTGCCTGAGTGATGACTGCCCAGTGGCTCTCACCTTTGTAGTGATGAATTGCTTTGAACAGATGGTTAAGGATCTGCTCCTCAATAACCAGCATGCTGGACTCACTACAGTTTGCCTACCGTGCCAACTGATCTACAGAGGACGCCCATAGCACACATCCTCCACACCTCCCCGTCTCACCATGACAAGAAAGGGAGCCTTGACTTCCTGATGGGCAAACCCCAGGTGGTCCTTAACACTGGAGCACCCTAGGGCTGTGTTTTGAGCCCTCTGCTGTAGTCCCTGTTCACACATGATTGTGTAACTCTAACACCATCATCAAGTTTGCTGATGACCCAGCTGTGATGGGCTTGGTGGAGAAGTACTTCAAATATCTTGGTGTCCACACCATCCAGGGCCTGCTCTGGATGCTGCATATTGACTAAGTGGTGAGAAATGCGAGGCAGAGACTGTTTTACCAAAGGTGCCTGAGGAAATTCTGGGATCCCCTCAGATACTGAGGAATTTGTAATCCTGCCCCATTGTGAGTGTCCTGACGGGAAACATCACCAATGACAAGGCCCTGCAAAGAGTGATTTGGCTGGACAAACACTAAGCAGTGCTCTACCCTGATTAAAAGATATTTACACTAGGCGCTGCATGAATAAGGCCAGGAGAATCATTCATTCATATAGCATCAAACCACTGTTTGCTGTAAAAAGATATAGTGGAGCAGAGAATGAAGTCATGCTCCCATTGTGTGTTGTAATCTGAGCTTCTCATTAGGTTATTTTGGTAGCCATGCTGGCCACACATGCATATTAGCACTTTTGAGTCCCTTTGAGTGTGTCCCACTGACTAGCCCACCATCACCCCCCAGATAACAGTTATAGCTCTGTCAGCCATGTTGCCATTGTTAGCGCTGTTTATTGAGTTAGCACCGTTAGCTGCTAGCTGCTAGCTCAGCCTCCTCCATTTTGAGAAGTGTGAAGACTGTTCCACCCCAGACTCTGAATCATAAATACGCCCTGAATGCCGCAAACAGCTCCTTTCAGGCTCCCAACCAACCTTTTTTCCCCGTTGAGGTCGTAAAGAAGGTGCCAGATCCCAGGCCAGCACTGAGAGGCTCAGGAGGAGCTGCTACCCTCAGGCCACAAGGATACTGAATGAAGACACTGCCCCTCCCCCCACCATACACAGATATTTAATATAACACTCTTTAATGCGTAAATTAAAGGAACTGTGAGGATTATATGTCACAATTCTGAAATTGCACCTTGTATGATTTTTATGTGGCAAATAAGTTGAAAAATATGGATTTACACACCTTAGTGTCTCTTTTAGGCACAGCCAAGCAACATGCAAAATAAAGATGCTGAACCATAGCAATTAGGAAATGTTACATGACCTTGTGCTGATCTGGGTATTAAAAGACAGGTGACTTTTACCCCAGGAGTTATTTCCAGGGAGGAAAAGCACTAAATGCCTTGGTGGCATGTGGTGTGGCTGCTCCAAGTCTTTTTAGAGAGGTTGTTCCCAGCGAGACAACTGTGTGTGTGTGTGTGTGTGTGTGTGTGTGTGTGTGTGTGTGCGTGCGTGTGTGATGCGTGCGTGCGCGCGTGTGTGTGTGTGTGTGTGCGTGTGCGCGTGCGCACCTGCATGTATGGGTGTGTGAGGGGAGGGGAGTTGAGGAGGGGGTTGCCAGCCAAAATGTGGCTATTCAACTGTACTCCCTGTGTAGAATTATGGAACCGCTCTTCAAAGCCAAAGCAATTGAATGTAGAGCATAGGGGTGTAAATCACCTGTTTCATCACAATACGATATGATGCGATGCGATACGATACTATATCGATTCTTTGGACAGCGATACAATATTTGCCAATATCAATAAGTCTGCCATCATACGATTTTAATTTGGTGCTAATCAGGGGCATGCGATTGATATGAGACAATATCATCTGCCCATTTAACACAATCTGTCATAGAAGAGGCTGCCACCCCTTTGTTTTTTTACTTTTGGCCATTTAAGATAAAAACAATACATAAATAATAAGTGCAGTAAAGATTACTTTAAGTTTACTCCATCAACACCCATGAAACAGCACATAGGATAAATTAGCTTTCAGGGCTGTCTGCCAGAGAGACCTTTCTTGAAGAGATTTTTTCATTTTAACCCAAAACATCATCTTTTTCAAAAAACGTAAGGGCTCTCTGGCTCAAAGCCCTGACGGCAAACTCCTCCAATCATCCATAAAACAACATTGTTTGACAAAATAAAATCCAGCTTAGTAATAACTGTCAAGGTTCATAGACATGTCACTTGTTTTTTGCTCGTCAGTCATTACATGTACAGTTATTATTGTTCTTACTCACCATTGGTTTAAGACGCTGCATCTCCTGTCAGAACAGCGTGGTTGAATTTCAGCCTGCATGCACATTTTGGCAGCCAACCACTGGGCCTCATTCACCAACCATTCTTAAGAAAAAATTACCTCTTACAACCCGCTTACGCAGTTTTCAAGAAGATTCTGACATTCATCAATGTTTTCTTATCTGGGATTTGTTCTTTGGTAAAAACAGATTCTACACACTCTCAAGGGCACTCTTATTTTAAGATATTTTTTGGGGCTTTATTGCCTGTGTGTGTGTGTGTGTGTGTGTGTGTGTGTGTGTGTGCACTATTTTTTGATAGGACAGCTATAGCATGAAGGGAGAGAGAGAGGGGGGTGACATGCAACAAAGGGACGTGGGTTAGAATTGAACCCACAGTCGCTGCAGCAAGGAGACAGCCTTTGTACATGGTGCACCTGCTCTACAAGGTGTGCTAGTGGGCGCCCCAAGGGAGCTCAGAATAATTGGTTATTGCATGTTCTTTAATTCTACTGTTGTTTAATATTATAGGATTTATATTACAATAATATTTTTATAAATTAATATATTTTATTATTATTATTTCGATTATTTATAAACAGCATCACGGTCTTTTAAAATAAACACCACTCTAACACTCTAATTCATATCAGTGATGTTAATGAGAACATGCTGTCTAATAATTAGCGATTGATCATGCCACAAAATATCACTGCTGGGCCAGGCGTGCCAGAAAAAAAGAGATGAAGCAGCATAGTTCAAATAAGTTATAATAATTAGTAGACTAACTTACAGAAACCTTGCGTGAGTCCACCTTCACCTTCTGCCCCCTCTCTCTCTCTGTCTCTCTGAACACAGACATGCACAGCTTTAAGAGTACCTTGGTGCTCGTGCTCTGTCCTCAGTACTTACAGTTGTGCTACTGTAATGCATAGAATTTGTGGTTTCCGGGTCGAGTGGTTAATTAACAAGTATTTTTAGCATCCCATGCAGCATCTTATTTTGTTTGTGATTTTCTATCCACTTCTGACGCTACTAAATATGACAGCTCGTGCTTGCATAGGGACAACACAGATTAAGTTTGAAGGGTCTGTAAAGGTTTGGCAATATAATTTCCTGATGTGTTCAATACATTACAACTTTCACTCTGTTCAGAGATGATTTAGGTTTAGAGCAAGTCACAATTTTAGTCATAATTTGCATTTAAAACATGACAAACCCTGTTTAGCAGTAATCACTCATGCCAGCTTTAGCCCACATGCCTCATAAACACCCTGAGAAGGAAGTTCGAGCTGTACTATTCACATATTTCATTGAGATTTGTCTTACCCTCTGTTCTGCTCAGGAATGGCAGGGGCATGAGTTTAGAGTTTTCTGCTTTACAGTGAAGTGTGAAACAGTCCATTGTGTCATGGAGACACTGGTAGCTGGTAAATAAATTAGCTTTATCGGTTAAACAAACATTGCCTTGTTGTTTCCCGTTGAGCAAGATATCAATCTGCTTTCAGGTATTTGGGTACCACCTCCCCACTGGTGCCTTTGTCCAGCTTCACAGCAGGCCCAGTCTCTAACCTGCTGCAGAGATTTACAAGAGTTTGACTTCTTAGTGTGTGGTTCATTGTGAGCCACTGGCTGTCTGAAAATAGAATAGAATAGAATAGAAATAGAAAATAGAAAATAGAATAGAATATATCTTTATCCCCCACCAGGGTCCACAATAGTTTTGTATACTAGTTCTAAAATCTACTGACTTACATCGAGGCCACTAATGGGCCTTTTCCACTGTCACTTTGGGCCATGCCGAGTCAAGCTATATCACGCGGATTCCACTGTATTTCCATTGTCAATTAATATGTGCTGTGCAACGCCGAGCTGTGTCAGAGATGGACCTTCTCTAGAGTAATTATTGCTGGTTTGCAACTACTTTCTCTAGGATCTTTGAAAGAAAGGGAAGATCAGATATGGGTCTACAATTGGCTAACACCTCTGGATCCAGAGTGGGCCTTTGCTGCTTCACAAAAAAAGTTTTTACATAACAAAATGATGGGGGACTTTTATTTGAAGAATCTGTAGGAAATGAAATGTGTTTTTACTGAATCAGCAGAACTTTGTAAGCAGCTTGTCCTCAATAAAGGCAAGTCTAATAATACCACAGGGAGGAAGAGTAAAATCAGAAACAGCCATAGTGAGATGTTTGATGAAGAGCTGCAAACAACAGGCTCTTACTGCACCTCTTCAAACAGCTCACCTCCACCTGGTAAACTTCTTTTACCTGCCTGCTGTGGAAAAACACACAAAAATAATGTAATGGAAATGCAAATCCCTGCTGCACTGGGCTGATGGCCCAAACCAAATCAAGCCAAGCCAGCCCATGACCGATGAAGAGGGGTAAAAGTTTCCTAAGAAGATAGAGTCACTGTGAGCATCTCTTGTAATAATAATAATAATAATAATAATAATAATAATAATGTTATTTTATTTTGAGCAGCTTTCAGCTCTCTAGCCTCCAGGTCTTTCCCTAATTCTCTTCACTGTCCCGTTTTGACTCCTCTGTATTTATCACTACCTCTCACTGTCTTCATCCTTTCTTTTATGTAGTCTTTATTGCTTAATTTAGTATCTTTTCAGCTCTGTTCAGTGCAGTGTTTTAAATAGGAGGGGACAAGTTAAAGTTGATGGTCATGTGATAACTTTAGCTACTTCAGTGCTGGATAGAAAATGCTGTGTGGTGCATTAGCAGCTTGTATTGTTTTCATCTATACATACAGACTCATGAGTCTGTATGTATATATGTGTGTATGGTGATGGCAAAATGTTCTCCTGGAGATACTTGTTGTAGTGGGAGCTACCCCAGAAGCTTGCCAGGTGTTTATTAGGGATGCGCGCAATTAGACGTCTAATCAATGAAATGTCCGCCCCCTCGCTAGTTGGCACCACAAATATTAGTCACTTAAACCTATTAGTGTTTTGCTCATGTACAAGGCCGCTTAACTGTCATGCAGCCGCCTGCCACTAGTGGGGGCTACAGAGCCGTCAGACAATTCAACAATGGATTCAACAATGAGTGACTGATTGAAATTCGATAATAAACTGTTTCATTTTTGGTGGTCATAGGTCAAAGGTTAATGTCACTGTGACCTTGTCCGTCTCATTTTTTGGAATTTCTTCAAATTTGGCACAAATGTTCACAGGGATTCAACAATGACTGATTGGATTTTCGGTGGTCAAAGGTGATGTCAGTGTGACCTTGCATCTGTGTCATCATCGTGAACACAATATCTCAAGTACACCTTTAGGTAATTTCGGTAAATTTGACTCAAACGTCCACTTGGACTGAAGACTAAACTGACTAATTTTGTGGTTTAAGGTCAAGGTCAGTGTGACCTCACAAAATACGTTTTTGGCCGTAACTCAAGAATTCGGAGCTAATTATGACAAAACTTTACACAAATGTCTAATAGGATAAAACAATGAAGTGATGACATTTTTTATCCAAAAGGTCAAAGGTCAGTTTCACTGTGTCATCATAATGTTCTACATAAAACTTTTCTGGCCATTATTGAATGACATAACTCTGAAACAAAAGGAGAAATATTTGATCAGATACAGAATTGGTGACACTAATGTTGGATGTCCACATTGAAATTTTGCCTGAAACTGTGATAGTATAGATCTTCTGTGCTGCTGGGGTGAAGATGTGTGTGAAGCATCCATGTTTTCACAGACATGGATGTAAACTGTAAGAGAAACTTGACTGGTGCACGCAGGCATACAACAGCTGGGCGGTAATTCTAATTTTTTGTTGTTGTTTATTATCATTGACATTTTGTCTATGAATTTGGGCTTGTCTTGCATTTCTCTCTATTGAACTGCCTTTTTGTGACTGCAGTCCTCAATAAAAAGATCTTGACTTAAAAAAGGGATGATATGTCACTGTGTTCACTACTACTGTTTGCTTGACCCTATAGACTTGCCTGCGCTCTTACCTGCACGTGTTTCTTTTCTTTGCTAAGACTGGGTTAGATTGGTGTCACCTGACATTTTACTTCGTATTGATTGCGATAGTGTTCTAAACTGTGATCGAAATAAGAAATTAGATAATGCAAAACATAAATAAAATAGCATCCAACAAACAAGATATATTTTGGAAACAATGAAAGATTTTATTTGACCAGGATTATACAGGCAAACCATGTAAAAATATTGAGCAGTCAGAATAATTATTTTGAATTGTTAGAAGGCTTGTAGAATAGTTTGTAGAAAATTTTAACTCCTTTGTGTATCAATTTCGACAACAGATTTAAACATTTCTAAAAAGTTCAAGTGACACTCTGACTTGATATCCTACAAACTGAAGCTGTTGCATTGCAAGAGAAATGCTACAATTGGTAGTGTGTGAATGACAGGGTAATATAGGAAATCATGGCTAAATTGAACCAAAAAAGTGAAACACATGAATGTAATGTATGTGTTTATGACTGTTTAACCATTCATCAAATGTCTGCAGTGACTAACATGTTTGTTCCCCTCTCTTTCTTTCATTCTCCTCACCCCAGCTATTCCTCTCATAGATTGTCCTCCAGGTTACAAGAGAATCAACAGCTCTCACTGCCAAGGTAAGAGCTTTTGCTCTTGTTGAAATATCTCAGCATCTACAGGATAGAGTGGAATAATATTTGGTATCGACATTCATTGTCCACCTGAGGATAAATCGTAATGACTTTGGTGATGCCCTCACTATTCCTCTTGCACCACATCATTAGGATGGATGGATTGCCATGAAATTTGCACACACATCCATGTACAATGATTTGTAATCACTTCAGTGATCCTCTGACTTTTCATCTAGCGCCATCATCAGGTCAGAATTACAACTTGTCCAATACTTAAGCAGTTTCTGATGTGGTATGCAAAGTGGTGCTGTACAAAGTGCAAAGACACGAACTAAGGATCATTACATCAGTCTTACCCTAGAATGCTTAGTGATGCGCAGGTCAGACTGCCCGACTTGTGGGTTCGAGTAAGCTTGTGAGAACATATTGCAGGTTTCATTAAGTGACAAAGCAGCGTTCTGAGTAAGTTATTATTAACTTACAGAAATGTTGTGCGAAAGTCCAGTTTTCCTCTCCATCATCTCCTCTTTATCCCTCTCACACAGCATGCAGCTTTATCATCAGCATTAATGCACTCAGGTTTTCCATTATGTTTTTTGACCAGGAAAATTGGTTGAAGCCTAACATATTTACATATCTCCAGTCGGAGAGCAAGTACCATTCTTCCTACAGTGAATCTGTATAATCTGAATCTTAATAAATGCACTTCTGTAAGGTCATGTAAACAAATTACTGTACCTATCAGCTATGCACTCGAGATCGTAGTTGAGACATTACCACTTAAAAGATGGGTAATTACTTGCTGTCTTCTTACATTTGTACTTTTTCAACCAAAAACACATTTCAGTCAGGAACACTTTTGTCAAAGAAAACTTTATTTCCATTTGCAGTATTATATTTGGCAGTATGGCTCTGTTCTGGGGCCCCTCTGCCTCTCCTAAAGCCTACGCAGAAGACTCTTCCACGCGCCTACATGGAAAGCATAAGGCGGAAAGAGCATACCTCTCTGCCCTTCTACATGCCTACGTGGAAAGCCTGAGGCGGAGAGAGCACACCTCTCCGCCCTTCCACACGCCTGTGTGGAAAGCCATAAGGCAGAGAGAGCACACCTGTCTGCTCTTCCGCGTGCAAATGAGGAAAGCCTGAGGCAGAGAGGCAAACCTCTCAGAGAGTAGCAGCAAATGCTCAATTTTAGATGTGATATTTATGATATTTCATGACATACAATACAGCCAACTGCAAGGAGGCTGTTACTAGCAATGATCGTTTACCAGAAACTTTCAGATCCACTTTGTGGGTTTGTGATTTTGTGGAGTGGATTTGGATAATAACCTATGGCTCGCGAGCCAGATGTGGCTCTTTTGATGGCTGCATCTGGCTCGCAGACAAATCTTTAATTATAAAAAAATGTTTCGTTAGACTCCTTTGCGCATGCGTGACGGTCACCGGCGGCTAGAAAGCCGGTTCGCAGTAATTTCAGTGGGAAAGTGGCAAACATACATGTCGTTGTGTCTATCTATCTATTTATCTATCTATCATTCGCATAGGCAACGCAGATGAGGCAGAGACACTGTTCAAGTGGGGTTGCCGTATTTTGCTGTTGAAAATAGCGACCGATGTGCGCATGTGCAAAAGGGTCCGCACAACGGCTTGTCGTGAGATCAGGAAGTAAACTTCCCTCATTTTAATTGCGTTGTCAGCTAACTAATTTTAGAAACGCTTTTGAGAAGATGGCTAAAAGAAAAAAAGACGAGGAGTATCGTACTTTTCAGCAGGAATGGACAGAGGAATTTGCCTTTGTGGAGAGAGCAGATTCTGCAGTGTGTCTAATATGCAATGATAAAATTGCATCTATGAAACGGTCAAATATAAAGCGGCACTTCGACACACGCCATACTACATTTGCATCGAAATATCCTGCGGGGGACAGCAGGAAGAAAGCATGTCAAGAGCTACTATCAAGAGTGCAAGCTAGTCAGCAGCAACTCCGTGTTTGTATTTTTAGTTTTAAACATATTGTATGGCTCTCACGGAATTACATTTAAAAATATGTGGTGTTCATGGCTCTCTCAGCCAAAAAGGTTCCCGACCCCTGACTTAGAGCATAGGTAGTCAGATGCACAGCTATATAACTGGGGGCTAAACCATGTTGAGCTTTACAAGTTATTAAAAGAATCTTAAAATCTATTCTGAAGTTAACTGGTAACCAATAGAGGGAGGCGAGAATTGGGGTGACATGTCACCTACGATTTGTCCCAGTTAAAATACGAGCTGCAGTATTCTGCACTAGTTGAAGCCAAGCTATGGAAGATTTACTGATGCATGTAAACAGTGCATTACACCAGTTGAGGCGGGAGAATAAAAAAGCACTTTTACTTAAAATACAGTAACTTGAAAGATACTATCTTAATTTGATTATCTCTGACCACAGAAGCCTTAGAATAGCTTTAATTGAATTTAAGAATGCATTTTTAAACAAAATTGATTGTGAATGAAGTCCCCCATCACTTACATTTAAAACACTCTCTTGATAACCACCACAAACAATGCAGCAATGGAGTAATGACTACAGTGAACAAAAGCTGTTTCAGTGTTCATATGGCCTTATGGCTGTTGGACTCAGCGATTTTATGCTTTTCTACCAGGAAAGTCAGTCACCACAATAACGTGTGGTTCTTCATAGCACCGATGGTGGGTGCTGAATCCACCATTACCACTAGTTACGGTGGCACAGTGCCAGGTTATCCACTGTGGTTGCCAGCTCTGTGGCTGGAAGCAGAAGGACTCTGGCAGGGGAGAGAGAGAGGGCCTGCTGCCCATTCAGACTGCTGCCAGACCAGAGTGTGTGTGTGTGTGTGTGTGTGTGTGTGTGTGTGTGTGTGTGTGTGTGTGTGTGTGTGTGTGTGTGTGTGTGTGTGTGTGTGTGTGTGTGACTTAACACTAAACTATCCCTCAGGAGGTGCTGGGACTCACTAGAATCCACCACATCCTTTTCTTCTCATTTATTATTGACAGTCCCCTCTGTCCATTGTTTAATCATCTAACTATTCTCATATGCTTTACACTAAACATCATATGAACATGAAACTGTACAGCTCATTGAACAGATACATACTATTTCTTGTGTTTTTTTTTCAAGCATATTCAAGCAGTTCTATGCATATTTGAAAATCTGGATTTTAAAATGAAAGTCTGAGTGATATTATTGAACTTCATTTAAACCTACTTAACTTTGAAATTCAATTGCTCTGACATGCGTTCAGCCACAGACTGTTCAGTTCTCATCACGTTTAATCCAAATTTTAATGGCAACCAATTTATTAGCATTTAGTCAGTCTGTAATGGTCTGTCCAGTGCATATATTGTAGGTTGAAAATGGTTGACGCAGAGTGAGTGGTAACTGGCTTTCCACAGGGAAGATGACGTAACATGCTGTCTGAACCACATCCCATTCTCTCATCATGTGTAGCCAGTTTTTCCTGACCTTTGCTGTAATCTTACAAAAGCTTGTGTAGCAATAAAAGGATAACATGGAGGGCCTCGCCAATAAAAGAATAAGCAAACAGGCTGTCAACAGCCAATTGAAACATACTGTCTGAGACCTGTGTGCTCCCTTTCACCTATAAACTAAATGTCATGGTGGGATACAGACATGAGTCACAGTCTGTGATATGGGCCAAGTGTGTTCTCACTGAAGGAATTTGACTCGCTAAAACTCGACACATTTCACAGTGGAGTTTCAAAACATCACTATTGATCTGGGACAGGACAATAAAACAATTCTGCAAATTTGAAATGCTAGTGGCATGACTGTAGGGACGGCAACGTCAGTTTGCTGGTCAATCCATCACTTTGTTACAGACTGAAATATCTCTGACTATTGGATGAATTGATGAAGATTCTCAGTCATCCAGGCAGGGGTGAAAGTAAGCCGGTACGGTCCGGTACTGCGTACCACTAAAAGATTCAGTGGCGGTACGCAGTACCAGGAAGATGGGAGAGCGGCTGCCTGCTATAAAGCCCTCATTCAGAACCAGTCACGGCCGCTCTTTGGGTCAGAAAATAGATCCGCTAGCAATATGCAGTCTTGAAAACTACTTTGTCTGTTTAAAATTCCTTTTAACTCATTGTTGAGTTAATTGTTAATTGTTTCTGAACTGTCCATGCTGTGTTAGTCCATGCTGGACGGAGCCTTGGCCGGGCATCTCCCCCTCTTCCTCAAGGCTCTTGCCCTGCTTCTCTCCCCCTCCCTTCAGAGAGAGCCCGGTGGTCTCCTCTGCGCCCAGCCTTTGAAACGTGTACCACACGTTTAATGTCTTTACATTTGTTGCAAAATGTCCCAATTAAAATCAGTAGGAGAGTAAGCAGTTGTGTTTCGTGTTATTTTGTTCAATTTTAACGATACAGAACAGCTCGGAAAAGAAACTGCTCATGAGCTAACGACTGGAGATTTCACTCAGCAGTATGTGAGTGCGCATGCGCGTCTAATTCCGAAACACAGCGGTTGCTATGGGGATCGGTGCGTTTGATTTAATGCACTGGGACGTTTTCCACAACTGGTCCACAGATGTCAAGAAACGCCGCTTGCGCCGGGACAGGATGAACAATAAATTACACCAACGAAATTCCACACATTCTTGTGGTTGGCTGAAACACTTTCAAGTGTTTTTATTTCCTGCCTACTCCATAGGCCTACAGGTAGCCTACAGTAAAATATTGAAATTAGGGCTGGGACTTTAACGCCTTAATTTCGATTTATTAATTACGGGAAAAATAAGGTGTTAAAAAAAAAATAACGCATTTAATCGCACCTTTCTCAGTTCCCTAATTTCTGGCACACTGCTAATACTGATGCACACACTTCAAGCCTACAGTATCAGCTCAATACAAAACACAAGAGCTAACGTTAGCTACGACAGTCCTGGCCGCGTTTTCCTGACCGAACCCAACTGGAGTCCGAGACAGTTATAACCGAGCCCGTCCCAAACCCCACAGCCTTTCTGATTTTTAAGTGCGAACCCGACCCAAGCCCAATGCAGTTTGTTACCTGATCACACATGGACAGTGTGTAAATGACCATCAAAAGGCTGCTGTTACTCACAGTCACACACGCCGCATGCACAGCAGCACAGCACACACACTCAGTCGGAGTGGAGCCTGTGTTGCGTTCAGGCATTGTCATGTAAACAACAAATTCCAGCACTTGAATAGGCCATAGCACAAGACAGCAGCATGTCAAGTGGGCCAAACCCGAGCAAAATTTCTGATTTGTTATCCACACTCTGGCCCACAATAGACCAGATGACGAGGTTCAGAGCCAAAATAAGTAAGTCTACGTCTGACAAATTATCAAACTCTTGAAAAATGAAAAGTGAAAAATAAAAATTTTTGCTGTCTGAATTTATCTGAATTGAAAAACAGTGCTTACTGTGTCAAATATTGCTATTTGATAAAAATGCAATTAATCGCGATTAATTAATTACAAAGCCTCTAATTAATTAGATAAATTTTTTGAATCGCGTCCCACCACTAATTGAAATGTATTTATTTGTTTGGGTTTTGACTTTGCTATTTTAAAATTCATGAAGTGAGAGAGAGATGAGGGCTTTGGTAATAGTACCGGCAAGAATTTAAAATTACTTTCATCCCTGCATCCAGGTCATGGTTATCCTTGAATTGATTTTTGAAGATGTTACACCTCTCATTCAAGAGGCGTCTTCACCTCTGAAGAATGAGAGGTGGATGAAAGGATAAGAAGTGAAACATCCTAAGAAACTCAAGCAAGTCCAGTTGTCTATGATATAGCACTTAGGATTATTAGATGAATAGTCATGAAATTCAACTCAGACATTTATAGGCCTACTGACTCCTAGGTTTTTCTTTAGTGTCATCATTTATTTATTTATTAGTTTATTTATTTGGATCCCTATTAGACACTACTAAGGGAGCAACTACTCATCCACGAGGTTAGCATGCGGTTTTGAGTTAAATGTCTCCATATTGAGTTTGATAATATCATTAATGGATATGTTTAAGCGTGCAGTTTAGACAAACCAGCTACCTAAAACTTTTGGACAGACACTGATTACAGTTCTACCAAAGCCAGGCAAAGATCCAAAACTCTGTGGGTCCTATAGGCCCATTGCCCTCCTCTCATCAGAGTACAAAGTCTTTACCAAGGTAAGAGCCACTAGACTGCAGAATGTGATCCCTAGCCTCATAAATAAGGACCAGACTGGCTTCATCCAAAACTGCTTTTCTTACGATAATATTCGAAGATTCCTCAACATAATTCATTGTGCTAAGAAAATTGAGTCCCCTGTACTTGCCCTTTCACTTGATGCTGAAAAGGCATTTGATCACTTAGAATGGCCCTTCCTTTTTGCAGTTCTAAGAAAAATGAATTTTGGTCCAAATTTGATAAGATTGATACAGATACTACATCTAAACCCATCAGCTATGATTCAAACAAATGCTAATATCTCTTCTCCTTTCCCCTTATATCGTGGCACATGCCAGGGTTGTCCCCTGTCTCTACTTCTCTTTTCATTGGCAGTTGAACTTCTTGCGACTGCAATAAGAGCACACTCTGCAATAAGAGGCATAACGATTGGACAGGAAAAGCATGTAATTTTGTTGTATGCTGATGACATGTTGTACTTGACTGATGTGGGGTCGTCGCTCCCTGCCCTTTGCACTCTATTAGATGATGATAACTGCATCTCCAGGTGCAAAATAAACATGCATAAAAGTGTGATAATGCCTCTAAATTCAGCAGCCCAAGATTTATGAAGGGAAAATATTCCCTTTTATTGGGAACCTAATAAGCTTTGTTCTCTTGGTCTACAAATACCCAACCAATTAGACTAAATTTTCTCCCTGAATTATCACCCCCTGTTTTAAAAAAAAAGTGGTAACACATTTGGAAAGGTAGAAGTCTCTACCATTATCCTTAATTGGAAGAATACATTGTATAAAAATGAATATTCTACCCAAATCCTCAATCTATTTCAAGCACTCCCAACACCAATCTCCAAAGCCTTTTTTAAAAGTTTCGATAGACAGGTCTCCAGATTCCTGTGGAACGATAAAGTTCCAAGAGTCAAGCTTAAAACTCTGTGTTGTTCGACTGAACAAGGAGGGCTTAACCTACCTGACCTTCAGTTATACTATTTGGCTGCCCAATCCAAAGCTATCTGGACATGGATTAGAGACTTAGAACATTCTCCAGCATGGAAACAGATTGAACAGTGTGATACAGCAGAGGCGTTATCAAGTATTCCGTTTATTTACTCCTACCCTGCCAGAAAAATGTAACTCAAAACCCAATGATAAAACATACAGTTAAAAGATGGCATGAGATTAGAGTTAAGTTTCACAGTGTTCAGAAAATACATAGATCAACCCCATTCCATTTTAATCCTGGTTTACCGGGGGCATTGAGGGATGGAATTACACGAGAATGGTATAACAGAGGTGTACATTTGTTTGGACATTTATATGAACACAGTCATTTAAAAACCATTCAACAATTGAGATCCTCCTTGGGGGTCCCAGCAGCACATTTTTTTTAAGTATCTACAGGTTAGAGATTATAGCACGGTGGGAAACTCATTCCACTAGGGGATTTCCAAATAGATACTATGTTGCAAGAAAAACATAACTCTAAAGGTTTTTTATCCTATGTCTATAAGAAATATATGGGTCTTACAGAAAATAGAGTCCTCAATGTAAAGATTAAATGGGAAGCAGACATTGGCTATACATTTGAGGACTCTGAGTGGAAGCAGATTTGTAATAGCTATTAATCATTCTCCTATAACAGCCAACACAGAATCTTACAGTTTAACCTAATACACAGGGTTTACTTGATGCCGCATCATCTCCTCAAGATAAGCAGTTATTACTCAGAGTTCTATCCTAGATGTAAGACTGAAGCAGGGACTCTTTTACATATGTTCTGGACATGTAGATGTCTGGAACAGTACTGGAGATCTATTTTAGATATTATAAAAGAAAATGTGGGGGTGGAGATCCCAACCAACCCAAGACTGACTTATCAGTTTTACCAGTCAACAGGAGAGGCAATATTCGCTTTGTCAGACTAGCTCTAATTGCGTCTAACAATTGTATTGCCATCTGATGGAAAAGTGAGGAGCCCCCCAGTGTGTCTCTGTGGCTTAAAGAGCTCTCATCATACCTACAATCTCAGAAAAAAAACATTGCACTACAGTCCTCTGGCTTTTGTGTGGCTCTGTAGACCAGTCAAAATCTGGGCAATCTTTTAGAAAGGCTACATATAGTGCAGCGTTATGTAAAAGTATAGTATATTCTCTATATTATCTTGTCTTATGATGTCTATCTCTTGTACGTAAAGGATGTGTTTTTTCAGCTTGTTTGTTTGTCTTATTTGTTATAACAGTATAGACTGCTATTATTACTGTCATTTAACTTGTAATTTTTTTTTTTTTTTTTGTCCATGAGGACATTTGGAAAGGGGTGGGATGGTGGATTATTGATCTGTAATTGAACTGAATCTTGTTTGGGGAGGGGGAAATGATGAAAAACTCAATAAACATATTGTTGAAAAAAAAAACGTCTCCATATTGGACATGTTGCAACAAATTTGGTACAAACATTCATGTCCCTCTCAGGATGAATACTAATAACTTTAGATCCCAGTTCTCAGAGTAGTATGAGTGAGATGTCTCACCATGGGATACACCTCTCTGCGTATTCCTCAGAAGCATTTATCTCATTTTGCCAATCTTGATTGGCTGGTGATTGCGATGTCAGCGTCAGGTGGCTCCACCTACCATTAAATAGCCCGTGCTACAATGCAGCATCATTTAAAATAAGCATCTCTTCTTGCCTCACCCAAGCAAGAAGGGCTGTCTGGTGAGACATCTCATTCATGCTACTCTGAGAACCGCAGTAATGCAAGTAACCTAAAGTTCTCATTCATAGCATTAGTTTTTATGTCTCACTATGGCATATGGAGACTCCTGTATTGCCAGACAGGTGTCTCTTAAATAACCATTAGCACTCAACAGGAAGCACCCTGTCTCCATGAGGGCCCAGTACTACGTACCGCCTGAGCCACACTGGGAATAGAGACAACCAGTCTATAAAACCAGATAAAGGTGAGGGGCGAAGACCAGCTCGCAGCTGCACAAATGTCCTGGATGGAGACCCCTTTAAACAGGGCCCAGGATGTAGCCAGGCCATGAGTAGAATGAGCTCCCAAGTCCTCTGGCACCTGCTAACCCTGGCTCGTGTAGGCTAGAGCAGATGCCCCCACGATCCAGTGGGAGAGCTGTTGCCTTGTGATAGGCTTGCCCATATGGGGATTAGCCCAGGATACAAAGAGTTGGTCGCTACTCCTGAAGACTTCAGTCCTGTCCATATAAATGAGCAAGGCACGAACTTAAAAAGCATGTGGGACTGCTTTTCCTCAGAGGAAGAAAAAGGTGGTGAGGAGAAGGCCACAAGGTCAATGTGGTGGCATAAGCCAAGCACCTTGGCCACAAAGGCAGGTATAGGAGTCTACATGCCCCTTTCATAAAATGGCAAACCAAGGGATGTTGGCTAGCTGTTTTACCTTGAAACCCCACGACATGCAGCAGTTGCAGCCAGTTATACCTTAATTGTGGAGAAATCTTTTTGTTTGTTAATCAGGACTTGCAGGAATGACAAAATCACACCAACAAAGCAATGATAGATGTGTCCCCCCTTGTGACACCACCCTCCACTTACAACCATAAAAGGACCTGGTAGAAGAGGCTCTAGTGCTCTGAGTAGTGTTAATTACATTCTGAGGAAGCCCCACTGTATTTAAATTATACCTCTCATAGGCCAGGCCCATAGTGCCAGGCATTCCGGGTGTGGGTGGAATATGATCCCCCTCGCCTGGGACAGCATGTCCTTGTGTAGTGGGAGTTACCACGGCTGTCCGCACAGAAGTTGATAAATCTCTGCCAGCCAGTGCATTGCTGGCCAGCTGGCGATGCTCCTTCACCCTGGACAGAGTGGGGGATATTAGAGCTGGGGATGAAATGCGTACAGGACAACAGGCAGCCAAACGTGCATAAGCACGTCCACACCAAGTGGCGCACCTAGATCGTCCAATGAGAAGAACAGTGGACACTGCGCGTTTTGTCTTGATGCGGAGTGATCCACCGTGGCCCGCCTGTAGCATATCCATATTTGCCATATAATGGTGGGAGACCCCTGCTCCAGAGACTTCTCACAGACTGGCCCTTGTATATTCCACTCCAGTCCGACAAACTTGTATCTGTCGTGACCACCTTCCAGGATAGGATGGTGCCCATAGGCACTCCCGCTGGTTGTGGCCAGTGGTGCAGCACCATTACGCAGTCCACAGTGACCATCACCCTCTGTGCGCTTAGATGCGCAGGGTCCAATCTGAGGGAGACCACCTAGCACTGGATATGCTTCATATACAAGCAGCCGAGTCAGAATACTAGGATGGCTGATGCCATCAGTCCCAGTAATCGAAGACATAATCTGAAGGGAACAGTTTTGGGCAGCTGGAAATGCGTTAGGCAAGCCCTGAAGGCCTTCACCCTCTCCACTGACAAGCAGACAGCAAAGGACACCAAGTCCAGAGATAACCCCAGAAAGACTATGCTCTGCACTGGAGACAGCACACTCCTGCCAGCTTTTATCACAAAACCCAGGTTAGTCAGGTGCTTTATGAGGACATTCATTTGCATCACAGCCTCCTGTTTCAACCGTGCCAGCAGGAGCCAGTTGTCTAAATATGTGGCTAGACAAATGCCCTGCCGTCATAACGGGGCTATTGCCACTTTTGTACATCAAACAAACACTCTTGGGCTCAGAGACAGACCGAAAGGAAGCAGTCTGTACTTGTAACAGACACCCAGAAGAGTAAACCTCAGATATTTCCTGTGTGGCAGATAAATTGGAGTGTGGAAAATGCGTCTTTCAAGTCGACAGATGTAAACCAATCGCCCTTGCGCACTAAACGTAACATGGATGCATGAGTGAGCATCCTGAACTTGTATTTTCTGAGGTGTTTGTTCAGAGCACGGAGATCCAGGAAAGGGTCAATTCTGTTCCCTCCCTGTTTGGGGACCAGAAAATACCTGGAGTAAAAGCCGCTCTGACTCTGCTCAGGGGGCGCTATACTTATGGCTCTCTTCTCCAACAGCAAGAAAATTTCCTGTTGAAATTCCTGTTGTGATTCCTGTTGCGAGCCAACTCTTCCTGAGCCTGGGAATATACTTTGCCCAAGGAGCAAGGGGGTGTGACTGCAAATTGAAGCCTGTATCCCCATGATATCTTTCACAGTGCCCAGGCTGAAGTGGTCAGCATGGCCCATCTCTCCCTCATTAGAGAGAGATAGGTGGTAGCCATTTTGTTTTTTTGTTTGCACTGTGTGGCCCTAATTGTGTTATAAGGCCAGCTAGTGATGCAATGTGGTTGCTACCCTTCACTGGCACTGTGCATGCGCGAAATGTTGGTGAACTGAAAGAGTCGGTGATAGCCCAGCACCCTGAGGGGGCCAGCAGCCTCCCTCAGAGGCGTTTAAGCCACCAAACAGCTTGTTTTTGTTTTCATTGATTTTAACTGCACCCTTGAATGCAGCTCTGAATGTGACAGTGGATATGGGGAGATGGGGCTTGGTTTTCAGAGGAAGGCAGAGCTGGAGAGCATCATCCTCCCTCTTCCTAGTGTCACATCTCTGTTGCATTAAGGCCATAGTGGTGCCAAAATTGACGTCGGAAACAAATGGCATGTCCAAAATGTCCTCCCTTTCCCTATCTGACAGGTTCGTCAGATTGAGCTATCTGGCTGTTTCCTGTAACCATCATTTCATTGAAGCCGTCGTGGCTAGGTCCAACTGAGAGCCCCAGCTAAAGCCTGCACACGGCTCGGCGTTCGCCTCATTTCCCTCCCTGTTCCCGGTGTCAGTCGAAAGGTTGCCAGGAGACAAGTTAGGGTCCTTTTCCAACAAGCTAGCTTGACGGGCTAGCTGTCTTTGGAGGCTCTTCATGGGAAAGCAGGCACAGTACATAAACTGGGGGCTTCGACAGCCAGATGGGCATGTTCCAGCCCGAGGCAGCATGAGCAGACCTGGTGTGCATCTTTATTTCTGCAAAAGCAGAGTTAAGCCCCATCGTCTCTGTCTCCTCTTGAGTGAGGGAGGTTGATGTCAGAGTCCGTCTTAGTTGGCTGGCGTGCTAACTGAGAAGAACAGCATATTAGCTGGTGTGCTAATCTATAAAACCTTACCGTGACGGTTAGGCTGATTAGCACTCCAGTCTTTGGTGAAGATCATAGGGCTGAAGCATATTGGAGGCAGATAGCACCCGGCGACACAGATATTAGTTCTATGGCTCTGGATCAGTGGATAGTTTAGCTAGCTAACCTATGCTACCGATTGAGATATGCTCCAAAGAGAGAAGAGCTGTTTGAATGATGCTGCGTCATAGCGCAGGCTATTTAATGGTCAGTGAATCCACCTGACGTTAACATTGCAATCACCAGCCAATCAGGATTGGCGTAATGAGATAAATGGTTCTGAGGAATACGCAAGGAGGCGTATCCCATGGTGAGATATCAAAACTAATGCTATGAATGAGAACTTTGGTTATCACTTAACTTTTTATCCAACACCACCATCAGGTTCAAATTTTAAATAACTAACATGCTAAGCTAAAATTGTGCATGTTAGCATGCTGACCTTTGCAGTCAGCTCAAAGGACTCCTGTGCCTAAGAACAGCCTCACAGAGCCACTAGCATGGCTCTTAACTCTTAGGGCCCATCTGCACAATATGGTCTTAAGTGCATGGCGCAAGTGTATTTAGAGCGTGTCCAACTCCACTTTTGCTAGTTGAGTGGCACATAATCTGGGCTCAGAGTACATTGAATGAGGCAAAGAGGTTGTATTTAGTTCCTTAATTAATCATATGTGTGTTTTGAGTGTAACATGAATTCAACCATTGTTGTCTGTCGTCAGTCTATAACACTACCGCATAGGGGTGGGCACAAAATCGATTCCGCACAGTCTCACAATATTTTTGTGTAGCAATATCGTATCGTCACACAGTGCCAAGTATTGATTTTTTTTATTATGTAAATCATTAATATGACAAAATCAAATAAAACTCTAGGTAGTCTACTAGAAATATATAATCAATTGCTTTTTCAGTCCACCAGATACATTTTGCTGCTGTGAAAAAATGGCTGAAAACATTATCTTATTTATTATATCGCAATATATTTCAGAGTGATACTCAGCATATCACAACACATTTTAAATTGCAGTGATATTGTTTCGTCACTTATGTATCCTGATAATATCGTATCGTGGATCCTCTGATGATCCCCAGCCCTACTACCGTATAGCCACAAGTGTTTTTATAGTCCCAGCGACTATTAAACTACTATGTCTTTTATGTAGCAGACTGCGTTAGTTTCAGTTGTCAGATTTTCCCAGTTAAAACATTCATTCGTTTCATATGAGTAATTAAAGTTTATCATCTGTATAGTTTTGAATCAGGTCCTTCAGTACTTGGATCAAGTATCACATGATAAAAAGGCTGGCTGAATCTAGGGTAATACAGTTGTTATTTCAATGTGTCAGGTACATCGCTAATCAACATTAAGGTAAACATAGCCTTAGTATGAGATCAGAATCAGCGTCAGGTTACACCCAGTATTAAAAGACTCGTCCCAGGATCAAGGCCAAAAAACTTAATTGGGACATTCCTACTAAAGACTCTTATTTATTGGAAGTTACATTTGACACCATACTTTAGTCTTTGGCTGAAATAAGGGAATTTGGATATTAGGACCTTGATAAAAGATATGACAGTGTAGTGTCAGCCAGTGTATTTTCCTCCTCTGTAGTGGTGGAAAGACACAATTATTGGTAACGAGCCTTGGTGGAGTTTGGGCCTGTCCTGCCATCAGGGGAGGTGAGACATAGTTCAAAATCTGCGTGTTTCTGCTCATATATTCAGCAAATTTTAAACTAGCAGTGGATATTCTGTGTTGCAGAAACAAATCTCAAGAGGCACAAACAGGCACACAAATATGTGGAGCACTTGCCCCCCTTTGCTATCCTTTCTACATTGCTCACTTATGGCCAAAATACATGGGACACAAACACAACGTTTGCCTGCAGCCGAGCCAGCACACACGACGTGATGCCAAGTAGGACATGCTCCTAAATCAACATCACACTTTGCGCTCCTAGACCAACATTGCAATCAACAATCACAGTCTTCAAACATCATCAATGTGCTGCACATGTGCTCCTTTCAAATTTCCTTTGTACCTCTTCAGAGCTAAGCTAGTTTCCAAATTGAAGTTAATACAATTGAACAAACTCCTTTAGTTTAGTTAGCTTGCTTAGAAAGCTATGCAAACAAGTAAGCTTGCCAATATACTAGAATATTAGTGAGTTAGCTTGCTAGGCTATGCTATTATGCAAGCTTGCCAATAAGCTATAATATTAGCTAGCTACCTGTAGTAAGTTGATTAACCACAAAGAGTAAGGATAATACAATTTTTCAATGCAAATACCTGTGATTAGCACATCTCCTTCCTTTTTTATAGCGTCTTAAAACTTGCCCTTTTTTTGAAGCTTGTTGTGCTGTCATGTTGACCCTAGGTAGTTTGGTAAAGTTGATCCATGACAATCCATGTTGATCCTGTATAGATATGTTGATCCTGTTACAAACAACAGAACACAGACTCAGGAAGAAATTGGTAAAAAGGGCGTTTTATTGCCAGGATAATGAATGTGGCAGTAGGGAAAAATCCAGAGGATGGAGGCTGAGAGTAGGATGGCAGGGAAACAAACTAGGTTGGAGGGGTTTGGCTGGCTGGGAGCATGGCAGAAAACAGGTGGGCAGGGAGGCAGGCAGGCAGGCAGGCGGTGATCCACAGTGGCAGACTCAACGTTCTGGCAAGAACTTGAGAGGAGAGCCGGTGTTTTATACTGCAGGGTTGATTACTGGATGGTTCCTAGGTGAGCAGCAGGGAGCAGGTAAGATGAATGAATGGAACCCAGGAGGGTGAGGGAGTTGCCACGCCCACAGCACAGACACACAGACAGACAGAAAGGGGGAGGGTAAACAGAGGACAAGAAAAATCCCAGGGAAATTAGTGACACAGCCAGGGCCACTACAGATCCAGGACCATCATTGCCACGTTTATTCTTGATCATTTGTTTATGTTGACATCGTCATAGCAGTGATGGTCCTGGATCAATATTAGTAGCCTAATTCTATTCAGGATTAACATGGCAGAAATTGTACAATATCAACATAAACAAATGATCCAGTATCAACATGATGATGATGATACTGGATCAATATCAACAAATTATCCAGGTTTAGCATTTTGATGACAGTCCTGGATCAACATAAAGGAGTTATTCAGGGTAAATATGGCAATGATGTTCCTGGATCAACTCTGGACGAAGATGATGATGATGGATCTGAATCGACACTAGCACTGCAATTTTGCAAAAAAAAAGTTTTGAATGGGCTATGGAAAAAGAGGGAAAATGCAGGAATCTGCAAGTGCAAAATTATATTATCCTTAAACGTTTTGTTAATAAACAATATTTTAGCCTATTGGCAAGCCTACTGGTTAGCATAGTCTACCTAGTTAGCAAGCCAACTCGTCAACCCTGCAGTAGCTTGTAAGGATTTTGTTCAGTGTTAATGAGGATTTGGAAAACTAGCTTAGCTCTGAAGAAGCACAAAGGAATTTTGGAAGAAGCACAGGAGCAGCATACTGATGATGATGTCAGAGGGCTGTGATAGGTCGATTGCAGTGGTGGTCCAGAAATGCAATGTGGAATGTTGAGGAGCATGTCTTGGCAAAATCATATCATGTAAGCACGTGCGGCTCTGCGGCCCTCCAACAGATTAAATCGGACTGTGTAAAAAAAACAGGAATAATCTATTTAAAAATGAATACATCATTGTACCAGAGCCAATGCAATGCATCAGAGGAACCTTGTGGGTGTTTTTACATGTCAGATTAAAATAATCAGAATCAAAATCAGAATCAGCTTTATTGGCCAAGTACATGTGTACATAAAAGGAATTTGGTTCCAGTAGGCTTTGCTCTCAATGTACAAGTATTTACACAAGCACTAAAAATTACGTAAATCAAGCATATTAATGAATTCTGTATTTAAAATTATCCAGTTAATGTATTCAGTACCAGTTAATGTAGCCTAGGCTTCCAAACCCTCCATAACAAACTGCATCATCACAAGTTTTATTTTGTCCTGCCATCAACTTGCTCACTGAGTTCATGATATGTCCTGCTCTGGTGATAGAGTATACCACTCATTTTTCACATTCACACAACTCAAATTTTCATTCACATATGGAGAGTAATGCTTGCAGTGCAGAGCCTGGCTGTCATTTCAAAGAGCAGGATGCTGCAACACTAGCAGGCTGAGATGACAATACGCGGCAGATATGCAGTGAAGAAAGGATCTGATTTGGGTCAAATTTATTAGCTGATACCTTTTCATTAAATCATGCCTGGATTGGCCTCGATACTGATTATTAGGATTAGTCTGAAGTGTCCCTCGTGTCTAAAGGCCAGCAGAAATCTTAGATGACACAACAAAGGACACAGAGAACACATAAGTCTGCCAAGGTGCACACATTTTGTTGTTTGATAATAGATGATTAGAAATATTAACCTGCATATGTATTAGGAAAATATGCAGTGAAAGACAATCCTGGGATACATGTGCCAGATTCATTTTGTTTGTGAAAATGTCTTTTTCCTATCTTGCAATGTTAAGAGGTCCTTTGAAAATTTCCTGGATTGATTGTGTTTTTCATTTCTTGTTGATTCACAGATGTAGATGAGTGCCATCTGCAGGGTGTGTGTCCTAATGGAAACTGTGTGAACACCATGGGCAGCTACAGGTGCATGTGTAAACCTGGCTATGTCCCTGACCCCACGCTTACAACTTGCATATGTAAGTCTAACATTGTCTTGGATTAATTCTCTCAATACTTCTCAATAATTAACATTCAAACCCAGAACTCCAATAGAACACTGTCAGAAGATCTTATATTGACAGGAATGAACTATATTTGCATGCTGATCTCTAAAGCGCAGATTTGCTCATACAAAAGCTTCCCTATATGAGTTTGATATATCCCATCACATAATGACACAAGACATGGGAAATACAAGTTTCATTATCACCTCCTACCACCTGCTCCAAAATAAGCATAGGAAAGACTGCTAAGACTGCTGCTGAAAATGAAATGTGTGTTTGATGTTATGCATATGAAAACAGTGCATGGACGAAAGCATGGTGTTTATTGTATAATCCCCCCCCCCCCAAGCATGTACTGCAAGGCAGAACATCGAGCTCAACCCATCTTATGGCTCTCGTATAAAAGGAGCAGGGCGGAGAGGATAAGGGGAGAGAGGAAGAGTTAAAGTAGATAATCTGGGGAACAGAGAAAACATGTAGTTAGAAAAGTAATTGTTCATGCACAAGAGCCAAAGTGATCTGTCTTGAACATAATTAATGAGTGGTGTTACTCATCAGTTTCTCTGGACAAGCATGTGTTCCCCTAATTTTGCAGTGCAGTGAGCTTCCATGTGTGAATGTGTTTGTCTGCACTTGTGTGAGATAAAGTATAAAGGGGTTGTGTCCTTTTGTGTCCATGGCTAATAAAAGGCAAACAGAAGAGACTTATTTAGTTTAATTTATTAGTTTATTTGGCAGGGACAGTGCATATTAATGAATATTGCTGTAAATATGCCAGAAAACTAGACAAAAGGTTCATTTTGATCTGTCCCTGGCCAGGTGTTACAGTAGACTGTCTAAAAGTAAAAGAACAAAACAAGAAAAGGTAAAGAAAAAACACTATTTTTAAGATAAGGTGCAAGCAGTTACTCATGGTGAAACATTGATAAAATTGACAAGTAAAGGCCCAGGCACTCCAAACCAACATCAAAGAACTATTGAATCACCTTATGTTACCTGTGTCTCGGCCAAAAAAATGCCTTTGAACACACCACAAAAGCCCTTTCATTATAGTACCATTGGAACCAGAAGTAACACTTCAGACATGGTACCTAGACCCAAGGTCCATTTAGCGTTTCCACAACAAACAGTACTCTTAAGTATGGGCGGGGTTGTTATCACTCACTGCTCCACCCAGCACTCGCTGTATTTCCTCATCATCGGTGTCACAGAGGAAAGTTTGCACCTCATCTATCATTCACAGAACAAGGTTGCACACCGACATTTTCAGAGCAAAAAGAAATTGACTGCAGTGAGAGTCTCTCCCTATAGGATATTTGAAAATAGCAGGTTTGTGCACTTAGTCTTTTAATTTAAGATGTGCTGATGGATTCACTTTGTCAATCCATGCATTGAGTAAATTTACAAGTAAACCTTCCACTTTAAAAGTTGCTGGCAGTCAGCCCAGTGAATTAAGTTATTTTTTTCTCAGTATTCAGCTGCTAAGAGAGGCAGCATAACATCCTTTCATTTTATAGTTATAGTTTGCCAAAATATGTAACACTTCCCACAGTATGAAAAGTGGTCACATAAAACCAGCCACAACTCGGCCCTGAGCAAGAGTGGCCACCCTCTATTTATCAATCAGCAGATTGCAGTGTTTTTAAGCTCCACCTCTTCGTACCAGATTAGTGTGTTAAGTCCCCTAGCAGAGAGGTGACCAAAAACGGGGTTGCTAAGGAACGGTGCCATTGGTACCATCCACAACTTTTCACAGTTGAAACTGTAAAAATGCTTACCAAACTGAACTGAACTGAACTTTGCTGGACTGCTTGGTGGAAACGAGGCAAAAGACTACAGCTGACGACCAACTAGCACATATGTTCTGTGCCTGCATGAGAGGAGATAATTCTCCACACCAGCAGACGGTGGTAATCTGTAATCGTCATTCATAAAGGGTAACAGGGAGACTGGCAGGATGGATTTAACACCCTAATTAGCCAGTTAGCACATTAACAACACTACCTGATGTTGAAAGAACAAAGAATATTTAACATGTGCTAGCGAACAATAACACAAACAAATTTGAACCGTTTCTGCTAAAGAGTTCAATGGCCAAAAAAGAAATGTTATTTTCAACACCTTGTTCTGGATTACCCATCTAAAGTGTAATTGCTCTGTTTCTGTTACGGTGGGTTTATGTGTAGAAACCACAGGCCATCCATCCAAGTATTTTAAACCACTGAGTTTATACCACATGTTGTTGAATGAATAATGATTTAGTAAATATTACATGACAGATCAGATGTTTGGTCTGATTACACTGCAAAATAATTCTAATCTGGGTTTAAAAATACTGAAATTAAGAGGCAACGGACTGTGTGTAAATGATCTCCAGCATAACTGTTCCCAGAGCTGTCAAACTTACCATGTTTTTAACATGTGGAACCTTGTGTTCAAGTTCTATGGGAGTTCACCTAATTTGCATACTAGTTGTGATATTTCTAGTTTTGACTGGGAATTCCTTTGATTCTGAAATCTATCAATCACAATCAGACAATTATGGAATAATTGCAACAGGCCTTGTGACTGCCTTTTGCTAATCATGATGAGCTGTGCTTCAACTGTCCATTCATTTTTATGCCTCCTGTCTGGTGATAGCCATGGCTGGAGGCACTATGTTTTCAGGTTGTCCATCCATACGTCTGTCCCATTTTCGTGAACACAGTATCTAAAGAACACCTTCATGGAATTTCTTCAAATTTGGCACAAATGTCCACTTGGACTCAGTAATGAACTTATTAGAGGTAGTCGAAGGGAAAAGGTCAAGGCCACTGTGATCTCACAAAACATGTTTTTGGCCATAACTCTTGAATTCATTCGCTAAGTATGACAAAATTTCACACAAATGTCTAATAGGACAAAATGGTAAAGTGGTGACATTTTATATCTAAAAGGTCAACTTCACTGTGACATCGTAATGCAAAAACACATTCTGCAACACATTATTCAACGTCATATCTCAGGAACAGAAGGGTGACATTTATTTAGATACTGAATTGGTGATACTAATCTTGAGTGTTCATATTGAAACTATGATGATTGTATAGATCTTCTGTGCTGCCAGGGATGAGATGTGTGTATGCTTATAGCCGCGAGGCGGTAATTCTAGTTTGCCACTAATCTGAGTATGGGTCATGGTGGAAGCAATCTGTTTTTGGCAGAATCAGTTCAAGTCAGTAGAATGTGTAACTGAATAAGCAATGTATGCTTGAGATGGACTAGGTCTTATGACATATTTTTGATCATGTCTAAAGACATATGTGTTTAAAAATGGCAGGATGGAAAGTCTGCTGTCATAGTGTCCTCCTGCCTCCGCAATCTCTCTCTAAGAATTCTTGATAATAGAGCACCCTTTGGGAACATCTATCCTAGAAGGCATCCGTGTTATAGCACTCCATGTTGTACACATGATGAGCGACCAAAGTAGTAGTGTCGGGAATAAAAACAGAGAGCTCCTGAGACTTGTTGAGATCCTGTCTACTTCCTCATAGCTGCACACCTGGCCAATCACTCCCTGAAGTAAAGTGGTTGTTGGATTTTCAGTTTTGGAAAGTTACAGAACTTGTCGGGTGCAGCCCCATTCATTCTGATGCTGGAGAGGTTTCAGATGTTGTACGATTTGACAAACACTTTGTTTGGAACATTCTGAGGCCCTAACCTAGAGGTAGGTTATCTTTGAGGACCTGTCTCCATTTTTGTTTTTCCCTATTTAGCTAAATCCTGATCAGATACTGACTCCCCATGATGAAAAACATACTGGTAGCATGATGTTGCAACCACCATGTTGCTTCTTGGCAAAGACCAAAGAGTCATCTGCCTTTTGCTCAGCAGTAGCTCTATCTACTCACTCTGCCATAAAGGCCAGACTGGCACAGTGCTGCAGGAATAGTTTTCCCTCTGACAGGTTGTCCCATTTCTGCAGACAAACTCTGAAGTGAAAGGCCATTGATTTCTTGGTTAGCAGCCTGGCCAAAGCTCTGCTTGTCTATTAACTCATTTTGGGCAGATGGCCTACTGTAAATTAGAGACTTTTCAATTTTTACAGATAAGTTTATTTGCTTTCCTTCTGAGAGTAAGATGAGAAGATGGATATCAGTCTCATATTACTAAAAGGTCCAGGGTGTAGGATTTAGGGGCATCTATTTACAGAAATGTTATATAACATTCATAATAGGGGTGGGTGATTCGACCATAAAATGTTATCACGATATTTCATGGCATTTTTGCAATAACAATATTCTTGATGATTTATCAAAATACGCAAAAATGTTAATTTCAAAAACATGAACTTGCAACACAGTAAATGTTATAGTTTTATACTGCATGTCAAGATAAATTTATCAGTTTGCCTTCAAAGATTCAGTTAAGTAACAATGACAGGTAAATTCAGTAACAAAAATTATCTCTCATTTCTTTAGTTCGCAAACAACAACAGTAACTCCAGTGAGATTCAGATTCTGTTTGTAACATATACAGTACATAGTACAACAAAATAAAATCAACCACAAACTACACTTGTAAAAAGCTGCCAAACACAAAAAAGTACCCTTAAATCTGTAAATAGTGCATATAAGCGTGTTGCTTTGCACTGACCATCACACCCAGCAATGCACGCACAGACCTGCATTTATTTTGACAGGCTTTTATGTTACGATGATCTTCACACTTTCACATATTGTTTACAATATGTAATTTTTGTAGAGCCATGAGCATCATGTAGGTTTACATTACAACAGGCTTATTACAAAATTACCAATTCCTGCATACACATGTTGGAAAAGAGTGGTAGAGAGAGAGACACTGTGCTGCTGCCAGAGGAGCCGCTGACTGAGTTTACTCTGAGCGGTAAGTCGCTGAAAAAGTCCAACAAGTCCAGAGCTGTTCATTGAACATATGTGACGTCCAGACCTAATGACGCCAGTAATTCCATACTACTGAAGTTGCTCAGAGCTTAACTACTCTGCTGTGGAGCCGCTGGCAATTTTGCTTTCAGCCATGCTTGTTGTTGCCGTGTGTAATGGTATGACATCATTATGTCAGCAAGTCAAAATATTTCCATGATCATGATATGAATTTTTCTTAGGATAGAATTTTTTTTTTATATCATTGTGAACAATATGATATTGCACACCCCTAATTCATAACTATGTATTCATTAGTTAATCATCACATAAAAAAATCAGAGCGGATGTACAAACTGCTGTTCATCAAGAAATAGTTCTAGCACATAACTTCTCCAAAACCATGGGGAACGGCAAAATTGGTTGGTCGGTCTATTGCTGGTCCCTTGATCCAGACTCAAATATATCAGCTGCCTTGTTGTAATTAGCGTGTTAGCATGCTAATATGTTCAATTAAGATGGCGAACATAGTAAACAACTATACCTGCTGAACATTAGCATGCGAGCACTGTCATTGTGCCCATGTTAGCATTAGCACTCAGCTCAGCACCGTCTCTCAGTTTAGGTAGCCTAGTATAGACTCAGAAAATGTAACTTACTTAGCTCTAGAGTGCTGATAGGCGTATGTCTTTGGACAGGGCTAAGCTAGCTGTAAGCTCCTGCCTCCAGTCTTTATGCTAAGCTAAGTTAACCATGCTCTGACTCCAATGCCATACTTGACCCAGCTGGCACTGGATGTCAGTATGATGCCAGAAAGTTGCGGGACTCTTCCGTCGGACAGACATTCAACTTAGGTTGAAATTAAAATTGGGTTGATGATATTTTAAATTCTTAATGATGTTAGAATTTTATGTGGTGTGGACATTAACATCATGATGTTTTGCAGACGTTGGATTTTGTTCTTCATACCTTACAACTTAATGTCATCATTCTACATCAAAATAATGTTAACATGAGACGTTCTGAGGATGTTGGATTTTGGTTACTTCACAACACAACTTAAAAATCAACAAATTATCAACGTCATCCATTGTTAGTATACCATGGCAAGTTGTTGTTGGCATTAGACGTTGTCCTGACATTAATTTTAGGTCACCCAACATCACAACCAAAATTGGACCAAATATTAACATCTAACGCCACTGGTGGCCAGCTGCGCACATAAGTGGTCTCTATCTTTTCATCTCACACTCAAAAAGAAAGTGAATAAATGTATTTTCCAAAATGTCAAAGTGTTCCTTTACAGTTCAACTTAGAGTGTAATAGCAAACGCCCTTAATACTGTATGTCAATATGTGATTATTAGAGATGCATAATAATTTTGGCACGTCGTCACTATCAGCCAACATGCTTTTTTTTAATTTTGCACAATAAATGAATATTACATACATTGTAAAGCATTGTATTTCAATGTCTCTGCCCATCTGTTGGTTGGCCATCACAATAAGAGTATGCATGTGTAATATGATGTTAATTCTACTTCAGAAGAGACTTGATGATCACTAGAAATAGGTAGGAAAAAAAGTAGATTTATAGATATTGGCCATGGGCCAAATAAGTTGTTATATATCAGCAAATTGAATATTGCATCCCATGTGATTAATATGAAAATGTCTTTGGCAAAAAGGAAAATTTAAACTGAACATTCTTGGTTCCCTTTGAAGGTCATTATTTTGTCTGTACTCCAATTAGAAAGGTTTCCAGTTGGTATTTTGTAAAGATGTTCGATTACACTATAAGACTTCAAAAACACAAACTGAGCCAAAGCTCTCCTGCTTGCTGTCATCTGAGCTAGCAATGACTTCGATAGTGCATGAAGCATTGGCATGAAACTGTTTCTTTTCTTTCATGTTGTCTGTGCTTTAATTGTGTTTCTGTGTGTTGTGTTTGGCTTCAAGTGTTTAAATGTAGATGTTTTTTTTCTCTATGCACTGGTGTTTCAAAAATATGTTTAGGCTATGTTTGTTGCGGAATTTTGTTCAGATGAGAAGGGAAGGTTGCTTTGGTGAAGGGGACCTCTTTATTTCTCCACTCTTTGTTCTCTCTTTCCCTCATGTATGTGTCTCCAACACTCTGGTGCACCACTTCCTACATCCCCTTCCTCCTCCACCTGCACTCCCCTTTAGCCAACACACCTGCCATCCAAGAGGAGAAGGGGGCTTGCTTCCGTTTGGTCAGCTCAGGGAGGCAGTGTTTGCACCCAGTTTCTACCCAGCTGAGCAAACAGCTCTGCTGCTGCAGTGTGGGCAAAGCCTGGGGCCCTCGTTGTGACAAATGCCCCCCTCCAGGAACAGGTAAGGCCCCAAGCAACTTCAGGCACTGACTCTGTCTCAGTCAGTACGTTTACATGCACAAAATAGTCCGGTTTTTGCTCTTATTCTGAACAAGACAATATTCTTTCTAAGATGTTTCCATGGAAATGAATATTCCAGTAATATTCCCGTTTACATGCAGCCTCCATACTCTGATTAACAAGTCCTAACATACTGTTAATTGCATCAAAATATAGAACACTGGAATGCCCGAAGCCATTTGTTGTGCTTCTTTGCATCAAAATCAGATTTTTTTTTAGTTTTCTTACCAGTGATGAACTTGTTGGACCATGCAAGCACAGCTTGCCTCTTTCATTCCTTCAACCACATTCTTGAAAAAGTTGGCGGAATTTGCGCATGTCCAAAAAGTTGTTGATATCCAAGTCTTTCATAAGGTTTAAAAGTAGGTGTGTTTTTCCTTCTGACCAGAAATTGTTGGTTTTTAATTTTTGGGCATGCATCTCTACACCAGCCTTGCAAAATGTTGTCAGTGTGATTTGTGTACAACACCTCCACAACAAAGCACAGAGCTGACTGTAAACAGGTATGTGTCATAAAGTGCGGTAAAAACCCCAACTTGACATGCAAATTCTGAATGGGCTGTATACGTGCCCAAATAATGCCATTAAAACCCGAATAATACCAGCGTATCTCGTATGTCTTCATCGGAAAATGCTAAATTCTGAAAAAGGCCTAATTTAGAATATCTAAACAGGATATGCTGTTTATATGAACCACATCAAATTCAGAATATTGTCATATTCTGAATAACAGTGGAATATTAGCATGCATGTAAAAGTACCCAATGAGGACTAAAAGCACAAAACCTTTCTCACTGATATGAAGAGAAGATGATGCTGAACACTCTTCAGTTTTGCACTTCAGTTTGGCCTTGCGAATTAGCAAAGGTTTGTACCTCAACGTAACACATAGAGCTGAGACACTCAGTTCTGCCCAGTGGGCCAATGTTCTGCAAGATGCTGTTCCTCCTGGAAGTTAACAAGTCACAAGAGTAGAGGAACTGAGATATAGATTTCTAGAGCATAAAGTACTTTTCAGGCCTGCTAATGGAGTGGCTCCAGAAAATGTAGGACTGTCAATCTGTTCGTCGGTTAACCACATTGATTCAGACTGAATTGCCCTTTCGTCTAGTGACATCATCTAGTCAAAATTGTGATTTGACCAATATTTTGGTTTATGACCAAAAACCTGCAAAAACTAATGACATACTCATCAGCCTCTGATGTACTTTTTGTTTAGTGCTAATTCGCAAATGTTAGCATGCTAACACAATAAACTAAGATGGTGAACATGGTAAACATCACCTGTTAATCATCATCATGTCATTGTAAAAATGTTAGACTGCTGATGTTAGCATTTAGATTAAAGCACTGCTATGTCCAAGTACAGCCTCAGAGAGCTGCCGGCATGCCTGCAGACTTGAACCAAAAGCTGGCCTGGTTCACCCCACTGTCATCCTCAGTGTATTTTGATGAAAGATTATTGTAGCAGTCCTAGGCAAATGGCTCCCTCTGGGTTGGGAGTGACTTACTGTCCCAAGGGATTCAAGCATTTTATGGTCTGTTTCACAAATAAACTTCATCTTATCAAGATTATCAACTTATATAAAAGACAGTAAATTTAACAAAAAAAGAAAAGAAAGGAAAAAAGATCATGTGCGTGTCTCATTCTTTTATCCCTGATGCTTTCTGTCTGCATGGGTGTCACAGCCTGGCTAAGTTGCTTTTAGAGTTGCTTCTAGATTAGCCACTTTTGCTTCTTTCCTTTTTATCTTTATTTCATTTCCACAAATCTCATTATATCAGTATGGTTAAGTCAGGCAGTAATTATTAGTTTTGGGCAGTTGCAGTTAGTTACATCCTAAATTGGCTGTGCATTTTAACATATTTTAAATGTTTTTTTGTGCCAGGCACATGTCACCTTTAAACCTCATAGTTTGTCAGCAGTATACACTTTGTGGTAATGTGAGAGATCTAGGTGGAATATGAAGTATGTACTTTGACTTTTGCTATGCTGATACATTACAATTACCGTGCCAGAGAGAAATAAGTAGTGACCTACAATTTGGTGGTGAGTTGAACTTGTCAGTCAGAACTGAGCTATTGTATTTCAGACACTTGTTTCTCATCAAGACAATCAAAGTTACCCCATTAATTACATCAGGTAGTCTAACTAGAGCTAATGTGATTTAAAAAATTGTAATAGAGTCATGTAATGCACCTTGTACCACTGACCTTTAATTTCCCTTACCAATGTCAGTGTTTGCCATAGCTTGAATTACCTGCATATTTTTTTCAACACTCAGGACAGAAGGGCTTTACTGCTTCCTCATATCCATAGTTACACAAAATATATTGTACTGTTGCATGGTGATGAAAACAAGCTAAACATTCCATTATGCAAGGGCATTTAGTCTTGGAACAAGCATAAGCATTGTCTCTGTCAAAGCCTGAACTTTCTGCACTACTAAGATTCTTGGATGCCTTTAGAGATACTTAAAGAAGAAATCATTATTTTTTAGATTCTCCAGGTTCCATGTCTTGCCAGTTCTCAGACATTTACCAGCATTATACATTAAAGTAGGTAATCATGACAGCAAGGGCTGGTATTAGTACTGTTAATTTGAGTTATTGATCAGATCAAAATAATTCTCATCAGAATTGCAACAATAGGGATAGGAATCACCAGAGGAGTCACAATACGATATTATCACGAGACTTAGGTCACGATATGATATTAATGCGATATGCTGAGTATCGCGATAAAATAAACTGCAATATATTGCTATTTATTACTGTTTTTTTCAACTGCAAATTATTTCCCCAAAGGAAAACTTTGTCAACATCAGTTTTACCTCATAAGATAAAGTTTTCAGGCTGTTCATCTGACTTCAATCATTTTTGTTGCAGCAAATGTGATGCAAAGCAGACAGACTGACCAACACCATCATAAAACCTTTTAGACATGTTGCATACACCTGACAAACTGAGCTGTTGGCAGATTAAACACTCTCTGTGAAGCCAGATCAAGTGCATGAGTGCAACACTGCAACAACAGTTATCCAGCTAACTGAATGGCAACTTCCATGTTAGAAGAGCTGTCTGCACAATCCCCCATTGTCTTGCTGCATTTTGCAGGACGTCTGCAATGTTTGCTCCAGTGTGACTTTGGTTTACTGCTCTAGTTTGGAGAATGTGAGACAGCAGTCGCCAGCTCTGTGAGATAATGTGCCATTATAGTCACAGATGAATCCACTGACCTTGAAGTCCAGGCGGTACAAGTTAATGTCACCCTTCCTGCTATACTCAAATATTCCTTAGCTTAATGCTGCACTTCTCTGTGGAGCTTGGGCAAGACTGGGTTGGTGAAATAACGTCAGGACGGAGTCACATACCTGGGTTCCAGTGTTTTTAAGCATGTATCAAAAGCCTTTGTTTTCAATAATGTTGTATGGACGTAGATCTTTGCACAGGAAGTAGGTGATGGACGGTGTTATTTTCTTAGCTTTAGAAGAGTTGGATGGTAGTTTTGTCAAGCTAAGTGTGTCCAGTGTTGGTTAATTTTTCAGCAGAGCGGGTTTAGCGTTACCTTGGACGCCAGCGGCTAACGCTATCTCTGGATGGTGTCATGTGAGGTGAGCCCTCATGTTCGTAGCATTTCCAGAGTATTCTTTCCTTGTAAATCGCATGTGTCATATCCAAGTCCTCATTTGCTTCCATATTAAAAAATCCAAAATAAGTCCAAAGGACTGATTTAAATGCTGAT
Organism: Cephalopholis sonnerati; assembly: GCA_019142605.1. Classification (NCBI taxonomy): domain Eukaryota; kingdom Metazoa; phylum Chordata; class Actinopteri; order Perciformes; family Serranidae; genus Cephalopholis; species Cephalopholis sonnerati. Next base: position 35,811,807 of record JAGQAX010000018.1, read on the forward strand.
GGTGCATTTCCGATTTCTTTCTCCGGTGTCTCCATCTTTGTTTTGATAGACTTCCTGCCAAATCTCGCTGATTGAGACCTCTGCTGACTTCACCAGGAAAAAAACATCAGCACCATCTAGTGGACAAAAAAGCAATTGATTTTATTATTGTAGTAAAGTGGTATTAAATTGTGTATTTGAAAAAATAGATAATTTATATAATAAAAGATTGATACTTGGCTTGTATCGATAAAATCTTTCCACGCGAATATCGTGATCCTATGCTACATGATTTTTTTCCCTTATCCCTATGCAACAATGCTAGTCAAATCCAGCAATCAACTATTACCTAGTTTTTGTGTAATGTTGTTTGTAGGATTATGTAACTGCTTCATTACTGAGCTTACTTGTCATGTAATAGATAGGACATTGTTTTTTGATTAATTGAGTTCTTTGTTAGAGCCTCATTCCTCCTTGAATAGGAAGTTAATACCTTTTGAGTTATTAAATCACAACTAGAGGCACTTTATTACACTATGTATTGATCTTCGTCTCATTTTACAGTGTTGATCACAACAGAAGTAAATGGAAAATCCATGCTTTTGTCCTCTAAACCCCCATAAATCTGCAAAAAAAACTAGGCTGTACCCCGGGACATGCTGCCCCCAAATGAAAAGTAATGACATGTTTAACCGTAGAATCACATAAAGTTTTAGCTAGGGGATGCAAGCTTAAACATACTGAGGCTGACATTTAACTTTCAAATAAAGCTAAAATAATTTTTATTGCTAAGGCAAAGAAACAGAGGTTTGTGATGGACATCGAATACAGAGAACTATCATCAGCATATAGGCTGAGTTTATGGTAGGAAGCCCTTGTTATCCACTTCCAATCTGCATGAGGTTTCAGGGAACAACACAATAGTTCAGAGGGATTAATAGGCAAACTTGATCAGCCATACTTGTCTTTAACACTGAATGTCTCCAGCTATTTTAGGCTGATCAGATATGGTACAGCTGAAGGTTTAGAGGGATGCTTGGCTTGAAACGACCCTGTATTTTTGCCTTCTCCAAAAATTGGACTACTGGAAACTTTGAAGACTATAATAAGAGATATGCACTCTAATGTAATGTCACTGAGTTATTTCTCCATGGGAATGGCCATTTCATTGTACGTAACCATCACAGGGAATTGATCTATTATTTTCTCTTTTGTAGGTGTCATTATCTCATGGGAGGTATATTATTGATAAAAATAGGCAAAGTTGTTTAAATGATGCTAAGATTTTTTGTCCTGAAATATACTGATGTAGGAGTAGAGAGGTAGAATAGATACAGCACTCTGTGGTTTTGTTTGCTGTTAAAATGTTGAGTGCAATCATGGAGACAAGACTGTGTCTTCATCTTGGTCTCATATGGCTGTTGAGCTGCAAAACAAAACATCATGTACATATCATGTTTTGTTTATCTACCTTAAACCTCATTTTGAGCCACAAAGTAAGAAAATTAAACAAATATTCCTGAAAAGTGTGCTACTGTTCCTCTAGAGGTGTTGTTCTAGTACCTAACCTTTTGAGTTTGTTATGAACTCAAATGACTATTTCCTGTATAAAATTAGCATTGTCAGAACCCTTGCAACATTTAGTCTTGCAGACTATACATACAGTTAATGTTTAACGATTAACAATATCTGCTTTTTTATTATGTAGCTAAGTTCAAAGACATCTGTCCCGGTGGAATGGGCTACACTGTTCTACCAAATCCGCCTGTCAATAAGCCGGTCACCGTATACCAGGAGCCTGTAGACGCACAACTCCCCCAACCTCTGCCAACACCAGAGAGACCAGTGGAGGCCTTTGGGAAACCAGATGAGATTATACCAGGTGAGTCTCTACCTTGTAGTATTACCAGTGCATGTTCAGTTGGTTTAGTTTAGTTTAGTTTAGTTTAGTTTAGTTTAGTTTAGTTTAGTAAATTTTGTTTGGTTTAGTTTAGTTGGTGTGGCACGTGTTAATCTCACAATGCTTTTTTCATCATCATGACTTGTGAATACGATCCCAAGATACCTGAACTGCTGAATTTGGCGTATTGTTTCTAATCATTTACAGTAGACCATGAAATTACCTGGGGACCACACTGCAAAAGCCCTGCATCCTTTGGTCTTCAGTCTAGACTTTTTCGTTACAACTATCTCACAGAGTGTTTGGAATGTTTTAACCTGAATATCCTTTGAGGCCAACTTGTAATTTCACCATCAATGCTACAAGTGGTAAGCTGCCAATTCAAAAGACTGGGTGTAATGTTCTCTGTCCTGTTTTAATAAACAACGTAGCAGTAGCATTTTATAAAAGCTGCAGATGAGATGGTTTTGGTTTAGTAGTTTGCTTTATAATTTGAGGAAATTTGTGTAAAACAACCCAGGGTAGAACAATATTTGAGCTTACTTACCTTATGCTGCCTGCCCATTTCTTTTTTTTTTCATTAACTTATTTGTCTCTTAACTGCCTTTCATTATCGCAAACTGAAGTAAAAAATCTTAACCTTCTTCATCGGGTTACACAGGCTGCTGTAAATTTATTTTAATTTATTAACAAATTAAGAGGCATTCTGTGGCAATGTTGGAACCGCTGGAACTCCACAGATGAATTTGTTCATCTGTCAAAATGGACTTTTATCGTAAAATAGAAATGCTTCCTCTCTGTACCTTTGCCTGATATTAACTTTCCCCTTAAGTCCTCTAGTTTTTACACCTAGGGGTGAAACTCTATGACATCATGAGACAAACAAAAGTAGCAACTTCCTTTTATTCTCTCTCTTCTCCTGGGACTCCCCACAAGGCAGGGTTGCTGCAGGAGAACCTGCACGCCGAGGAGAGGAGAATGATGCACAAGCTGCCGAGCCTCATGGACAATAAGGGCTCACTTATGCTCAACGTTTGTTACTATTTGATACGTTTGCCTGACATAGCCTTCTTACTGTACACTGTATTTGTGCACGTTATCTCAAAGCTTATGGATACGGACGAAACAGAGCAGTTCCATCAAAGACTGTGGAGGCGGTGTATCACACTTAAAGCAAGATACGACCGTAGCAGGCGATGCAGACTGTTAAATAATGGCAGAATGGAACAAATTGGTAAAATAATGAAAAGAGTTCTCCCTCCATATATCGGGACGAATTTAATGGCCTCATTAGATTTTAAGGTTACCAAATATATTAAGCCCAACTGTTACATACCATCACCACCCCTATAGGTACTGTTCTCCAAAATACTAACAACACACATATAACAATAAACACAAGAATAGTCATTCAGTGTTAACATGCTTCTTACAGTATCACTGCCCATTAATGATTACAATTTTGCCTATCTGGGGATAAATGTGGGGTGAAAAATGTAAAAAAAAAAAAAATATATGTACAGTTTGGGGAGCCAGAGGGCATCCATATTTGAGCTCCACCTTCAGGACAGAGCTAGCTGAACTTGTTGATTCTGCTGCCATTGACTGCTCCAGTGCATGACAGCCAAGAAAACCGCACCGGCTACCACAGACTGGTAGAACATCCTCAGCATGGTACTGTGAACATGCAGACCTTGAATCATCAGAGCCTCAGAACAAAATACAGTTGGCTCAGTATTCTTTTTCCAGCCCTGCTTGTTGTCCAGTTGTACCCGCACATGCTTGCAGTCCTGCACAGTGTCCACAGCTACCCCCTGGACATGGACAGGAAGAAGCTGTTTTCCACTTGCTGAATTTCTTTACCATCTCTTTGTCTTTCAAATGTTAAACTAAAGAGTAAAATGACATTAAAAAATTCAGCTTCTAAGTTTGAATTAGGTCATGGACAGTTGATATCGATTCGTCCTTTTGCTCCAGTTTTGAAGTGAATCGTGCTTTGTACTGGCTCTTGCTGAGAAAGTTTTTTTCTTTTGCTGTGGGCACATTTCAGTCAAATTTATGTAAAGTGAATCCACTGGGTCTTTACATCCTCACATTTTGTGTTGGCAAGGTAGATTCGTCAGGTATTCCATAGGTACCTGTTGCCAGCATAAGACACACATTTGACTTAAGTTCATCATGGGGAGGCACCATCACTTTTCAGCTGGACATCAACATGCCCATTGAGTGGAAAGCCATAGTGTAATTCTGGCTATCACAGAATTTACCCTGCAACAGCTGCATTCTTGAGATTTTAAGACATTAACATTATTCACCTGTGTTTCATCCGTTATGCTTTTAAGTGACTGAACTCAATGTACTGTCAAAGATATCAACACCCCCTCTCTTGTTTGAATTTAGGTCTTAATTTATCATCTTCACAATGCCAGTGTTATAATGACAAATGTCTTCACTGTGGAACAAACAGCAATCTCACTTTAACAAATGATAGTGCCAAAGTAACTCTAGAAACCCTGACGTATGATTCCTCTTGCATATGATGAGGAACCCACATCTTTAACATCCCTCATGTAACATTTGTTTTTAGATGACAAGGATTAAAGTGCTTTGGCTCGCTTCACATTCCCTTAAAACACAGCCCAGCCCACAGTCTTTCAGAAGAGGGAGAGACAGAGTAAAATAAACCTAGCTGAGAGAGGGAGAGGAGCTTCTCCCTCCCTGTTCTTATCCAGGGCAGGTTTGGCAACTGCCACGGGAAGGAGAAACTTTGCAATATCTTAGCCAAAACCAGACAGGGTCCAAATTGCTGCTTAGCGTCTCTAAAGCAGAGGAGAACAGAGTTTTCCAGGCACAAAGAACAGGCCTCAAAAAAGATAAATGGATAAATAGATAGAAATCCACCACCTAAAACCTGTGTACATTAGTGTCTGGATAGCACCAGATAGTCATGTGGTCCCTGGCAGCAGTGCACATTGGCATTTTGGCATTGCAGAAACCCATACTGGCTGGAAGGAAGAGAGGAGGGATTGTTTTTATATCCTTGGTGTTGTTATATTTTTGACCTAAGAATGTGGTATGCAATATTTTTGACCTTGTCACAACATATAAACCGGGGTCTGTGAATAGGTCTATTGCATTTAGTAAAGGAATTACTCTAGGGAAGGTATGGGGTTTATGCAATTAAGGTTTTTAGTATAAATTGATTGCGTTTTCTTGTGCTCATAGAATAAGTAGTTTTTGCCATCCGACGGTCCGCAGGCTGGCCTTTTGATGTTTTTTAAAATAATTATACATACTGTATACAGCTGCTTTGTTTAAGTGGTTTACTCATACATATTGTTATGAAGCCATGATTCTTGTGATTCAAATGATGCGGACCATTTTAAGAAACAACCACCACAGCAGGTTCAATAAACGCTTTTGTCAGACCACCAACAAACAGATACAACTCCAACACATTCTCACTCAGATCTTGTCACACTTTGACGTTTGGTCATGGACTCTCCACATTGAGAAAGACGTGCAAGGTACCCTGGGTCGGTTGGTGGTTCATGTTCTGGGATGCCATGTCAACGTCAGCCTGTTACATGCGTTGTCTGTTTTCAAAATACACTTCCGTTTTCACAGGAATTAAACAGTTTGCATACAGTCTCTTTCAAAATAAACGCACTACATCGGTACAACACTGAAAAATTTATGTTTTTTTTCTGTCAACAACAAATGCACAGGGTTACGTTCAACCAACAAAAGCATGTGGTTGGGTTTAAGAAAAAAGAACAGGGTTTGGCTTTACAATCATACAGGAAGCGAACACCGGCCTCCTGGGTGGATGTTGGACCCATACAACACCCCTCCCACTTGCTGAACTTGGACTTCCAACACCTTAACTTACTGTACTTTGTTTTCTTGCCACGCTTCCCTCTGACACCACCAGGCGCCGTAACATAATAACAGTGACTGGCCGTGTATCATGCCGATGTGAAAGGACAGCTTTTTTCATCTATCTGACACCGGACGTCACTAATCAAGTGCCAGTATTCGATGACTTTGGAGTGAGACCGGGTTGACAACTTGCCTTTAAAGCCCTATCATAATCCACCAATCAATAATATTCCAACAAAAATGTTCCTCATACATTTGCCACTGCAACTTTCTGGTGTGACCAGTCTTTATGGAGCAAACACATAAATGACAATTTGCAATTAGTAAAGTCTCTGTCAATATTCACTCAGTTTCCATTTTATTAGGTAGCTAAAACTAATGCAGTCTGATACAACAATGCTTTAATAAATCCTCCCTCATGGAGGTTTTGATGATAAGTTTTTATCAAAACCCTTTTTAGGGAGGTGATGATGCAACTGTATGATTATTTTAGAGAGTGTAGTTTATGGTGCTGTTGAACTACATTGCGAAAAACAGAGAGGTGTTTCTGTTATTTAACATATCCTCATAGATGTACATGCAGTAGATACATTTAAGGGAATCACCTATCAGTAAACTACCTGACATAGTTACATACAGTGTGTTATGTCACAAACTTACAATGAAAAATGTTTGTTTCTTTTTTTTTCTGTGGTCAGTAGCAACAGCTGCGCCAGATCAGGTAGGTTGGGCACTTTAAAGAGTGAAAATGCAGAAGCAGTTTGCATGCACACAGACACTCCTCTCAGCTGCTGAGGAGTTGCAGAATCACTTTTGCATGAAGTCAGCAACGTTGCCGCATGACTCTGAGCTGGTCAGCACTGAGCAATGTGTAAATCATCAATTTGTGTATTTGCTGTGTATGTTAGTACCAAAAACAGATAAAACTTCTTAACACTGTCCCGAAAAGAAATCTAAACAGAAGTCTATGCAGAAGTGGCATTTTGGCTCTCTGGCTTGCTCGCTGAGCTGTTAATTTTTGCCCTGTTTTTAAACTGTAGTCAGTTGCCATGCAGGCTGAATGCTAATCTGCTTCACAGCACAATACCTGTATTGCTATTGCATGACAGAAGCAGTGTGCAAAGCTTTAATAATAGACTAAAAGACATGCATATGGTACTCTGTTGACCTTGTCCATTTGGTATTATTGTCTGTGTCTTGTCGTTGAAGGAGCTGGTAATTCCTGTGGTTAGTAATAGGCCAGTAGTTGAACCTATCCTGCCCCAGCTATCTCCGGGTGTATCCACTGTCAAGATCGAGGCAGCCTACCCAGGTGTCTGCTTCATTACCATTTAAACTTTGTGGTACGGTGGGCAGTTTAGGACTTCTCAGACGGAGCCTGTCAAGCTCAGAGCACTTTGTCAGCCTCAACTGTGCCAAGTTCCATAATAGTTTGTCAGATCCTGTTGTGCTGTATCATTAGAATGCAAGCATTACTTAAGTGTGAGAAAAACATATACACAGAAAATGTTTGCTAATGTGTGCCACAGTGTGAAGAAGCACAGCTAAGAAGACAAAGTGCAGCTCAGACTGCTGATGAGCTGCTGCTGACAAGATCAGTCTGATGTCCTTAAAAGCCCACCTGTACTGTGATCTTTTTACACTGGCATTAGAAGAAGTAGTTATTAATGTTTTCATTCATAATTTATCTATTTATTTATTCCATTTCCAATATACATCATCTTATAGGGTTTTATCATTTCAAGCCACAATCATGCTTTCACAACAGTGGAGCTGCCAATTTTCTGGAGGTTCTGCGAGGAGTCAGCAAAACTCCACACATTTCTTTCTAGTCCTCAGTAATAGATAAAACCATAGAAAAGTATAACCATAAAAAAGCATAATGAATATAAAAGCATAACGAAAAAAAAAAAAACAATAGAAAAAATTATTGTATTAATGTTTTATTTTATATACTTAATTAATCCGGCAAGGTGAACTTCAATGTTTTCACTCTGTTGTCATTTTACATATACACACAGGTCCGAAATACACACACACATGCACAAACAGGACCTATACATGCATTAAATGAAGAGATGTCTGAGTGAGGGGGCTGCCCACGGACAGGCGCCCCGAGCAGCTGGGGGGTTCAGTGCCTTGCTCAAGGGCACCTCTCCAGCTACCAGTCCATGCTCCAAAGTTTGGTCTGGGTGGGGACTTGAACCAGCGACCCTGCGATTCCCAAGCCAAGTCCCTATGGACTGAGCTACTGCCACCCTTCAAGTTGTGTTGTATGCTTGAAATATTTTATATTTTAAACATACTTTGTTGCATGTTTTCTTTTATGAGTGTTAGAGCATTTTGTAAACAAATGTCTTCAATACACACACACATAGTATATTTTATGACAAGGACATTGTAGCTGCTACAAGAGAGCACCGAACGAAATTTCACTGTATTTATTGCAGTGACAATAAAGCTTCTTCTTCTTCTTCTTCATATGCACACACTTTGTTACAATGCAATGTTCTGCAGGGAAACCTTGACAGAATCCATCCTCCTAAATACTTTTGCAGACCAAGTACTCCCTCATGGCAACAGCACTTCCCAGTGGCACACTCACAAAACATTAGAAACATGCAACAGAAGCAAATATTTCCATCATACAACACAACTTCTGGTAAGACTAATATATGTTTCAATCAATTATTACACAGTGGACAACAAAATACAGCTCTCAATATGAACCAGCCTTAATTTGTTTTGTATGCCTGTATCATTTGTCAATACTTTACTCATAGTCAGTGGTGTAGAGGAGGGTATACACAGTTATATGGATATACCCACTTCTTTTTCTGGCCATTTACAGTATACCCACCTATCAGCCAAAGAGCCATTGGAATATGTAGGGGAGTATACCCACTTCCACTCCTGGGAAACCAACCCATCTACCTAGTAGTTCACCCACCTCATCAACTACCACTACACCACTGGTTATAGTATGTGCCAAAAAAGGCAAGCAAGCATATCGCAGCATGAATTGTATTCTCTTCTCCAAAGATAATTTTACTCACGATAACAAACCCTACTGCAGCCTGCACCAGCACTTTCTTTGCTCCTTTTTAGATGCCCTGTTAAAATACTGTAAAAAAAGAGACACTTTCTAAGAAATTTTTCTTTATTTTATTACATCCATTACACATTTTTACATGCCTTTGTTGGATTTGTGGTTGTAAATAGCAACACAGAGGTGGTATCTTTTATAGATGGATGACATCTGATTGCCGAATGAGTTTCACACAGGTGCATCAGAGATTCAGGATTATGCAAGTAATTTCTGTCAGCTGCAAAGGAATGTTTTTCATCTGTTTACTCCAACGGAGTTTAGGGTCTTTATACAAGATCTGTGTGGACTGTTTTGGAAAAGGGTGTAAGTAAATGTGTGAAACCAATGAAAAGTATATTCATATTTGACTTTTCAAGACTTTTGGTGGGCTGAGGAGGTGATGATGAAGTTTAAGTGAATCCCAGTTTTATTAAGTGTTTGCTAGTAATTAAGAAAATAATTAGTGAATTAAAATTCCATCTTCCTGTGGATATGAAAGTGGTATTCAACAACATCGCACAACGGACAGTGTTCATGGGTTGTTAAATTATTTTCTTATTAGTCTGTAGTTATATAATGATGTACAGTTATTAACACTCATTAGGCACTTAATTAGGTTTATGTGCCTGCTGCTAAACACAATCACTGTTTGTCTCCAGAACAACATGCGGCTCCTGTTGATTCATCAGCTGTATGTTTATATCGCCCATCTTTTGTTAATAATAAGCTTCCTCAAAGTCCTCCCTTTCGAGATTAAGATGTGCAAACAGATAAGGTCATTGGACTGAATGTTTGTAGATGCTGCGGTGATGAGTGCTTGGCTGTGACGTGGCAGGTTGTCCTTTTGAGTTACCTGGTTGGCAAAAGTGCTTAGGTATGTTGTGGCATTCAAATAAAAATCAGCTGTTATTAAAGGTTTATTATATGCCAAAAAAAAAACATAGGGAGTGGGTCCCCATCCACAGAGTCAGCCATGTTGCACTGCCATGTTTCTACAGTAGCCGAGAGTGGACAAACCAAACACTAGCTCATTTTTGCGTTGGCCATGATAGTTAGCAGCCCCTCTGTGACAAGCCAAAAAGAACAGGAAAACACAGATTTTTTTTTATGCACTACTGCTTTTTTACCAATTTAAATCACCTCTTCTATTTGTTTTGGAGAGGAAAAGACCTCTGCAGATAATTTGGCTCCTGGTAAAAACTTGCTTTAAGTCTGGATCTTACGTGATCAGAGAAAAAAAGGTGAGCACACACTAGCAGGTTCTAGGCTAGTGACAGGTCTGCAATGAGCTGAACAGCTTTGAAAAACCACAGATTTTTAAGATGAAACTGCTTTATTCAGTGTTTTTACTGGTTCACATTACTGAGTCATTTAAAATGGAGACAAAGACACCTCTGCAGATAATTCAGTTCCAGATAAAAACCTCCTGAATGTCTGGATGTGAAGTTATCAGAAAAAAAAGTGAACACACATTAGCAGGTTCTGTGCAACTGTCCCGTTTGTTTTGAACAGCATCAGAGAAACACACAGTAAGTTGACATGCAAAGCCAAGTGGAGCTATGGTTATATCTCAACCATACCGTTTAATTGGACTGCTGTCCTTGTCCTAGTATACAAGCGCGGTAGGGGAAACAATATTGACCGAAGCATGTCCAACTCCACTACAATGGGTGGCAATATGCCCCCTTTCAGCTTGTTAGTACTGGACCTTTTTCCGGTTGACCTATTACATCACAGACCAAACAATCGACAAACAAGTTAGCTACGGTTAGCTAGCGGCAAACTTTATAGCTCTGTATATCTCGTCCGTCCAAAAATGCACGGCTCTGGATGTAGATTTTGCCATGTTGTTACCGGCTTCTTCTGTAACACATTTAATTCTATTCAACTTCCGAGTCAAAGCCTTGGGTGGAAACTGTAGAGCATGCCTCGGCCAGTTTGGGTCCAGTTAACTGTATACATGCAGGAGTAATTCGACTCCCTATCCTATTATTTGGGTGTGAAATTCAATTTAGTATGATTTCAGTGGGACTTACATGTTTACATGTATTTTAAAAGTCTGGTTTTAGTTGTATGAAGACAGTAAATCAATTTTCTTTAATGTCATGTCAATATACTGAGTGATTTGTAACATGAAACTGCTTTAATCAGTGTTTTTACTGGTTTAAAATCATGTGGTCTGTTTGTTTTGAAAAGGAATAATTCAGCTTTCATTAAAAACCTCCTGAACAATGGACACTGTAGGAATCCTATCTGGGGGTTCACGCTTGGCACATGGAAGAATTTTCAGCTGGTTGCAATTTGCTATTCTTTTCACTTAATGCCACTAAATCCTACACACTGTTCTTTTAACTCAAACCAAGTGGAAACCTTGCATTCATACTGTTTACACCAAATTTCAACCCTCTCATCAACATGTCCCACCACAACTTAAGATCTGTTGAACCAATATCTTTTTTCTACACTGTTCTCACAGTCTCACTTTGGGTGGTTATCTGCCCACTGTAGCCTCACATTACTCTGGAGAGCTGCTAGTGGTAGTACTGAGGTCTTCTACTCTGCTTAGAGGTTAAACAAGCTATATATTCAGATTTGCCCTTTTGCACAGTACTTAAGTACTCTTGGTCATTCTCCTTTAACTTATGTCATTATTAGTGCGTTTTCATTCACAAAAGTGCTGCTTATTGAAGCATTTTGCCATGCTGTCAGTGAAGGCTATGGATGACAAAGTCAATTTGTCTGTCATCTGTCTGTTTGTTCAAGATATTTATACAGAGAAAGGTATTTCAGCCACTCCTTTCTAGATTGCCACAAAATTTGGCATCCTCAGATATGAATATATCAATATGAATAATTTTGGTGACATGCCAGCCTGACCATTTGTTCAGCACATTAAGTCTGAAAAAGTTGGGTAATGGCATCACCAATCCCACTGAAAAAGCCACACTGGACTATATTAGCTTTTTGAGAAAGGTGAGAACTGATGGTCACAGTGAGAGGAAAAATGTCACAGTGAAAGTCATCCATATAAGTGATACATAAACAGGTAGAAGAAAATGAAGTGTTGCATTTATTTGTAAGAAACAGCTGAATTTTCATGTTTGTGGAGAGTATAGGCTGTGCAAACATAGCTGAGAATATTTAATGACTTATGTGCAAAGTGAAAAGATGAAAGCTTGTAATTACTTTTTCAAAGGAAACAGAACTCAGCAGAAAGCAGCTCTACACATCTTTCTTTGCAGACTGAAACCTCCTCTCTTTAGACTTTGCCTTGGCCCATAAAAAAATACCCCAAAAAGCACAAAAAAAAAGAACTGTCATGTTTGGTTGGAAAAAATATACTGTATGTTGACTTAAATAAATGTAAAGTGTATGGAATTAATGTATTTTCATGTCTATTTTTTGATTGAGTAGAGGTTGTTGAGAGGAGCTCTCCGCCTGCACCAGTCGAGATCCTCCCTTCCAATGCAGGCCAGGACATCGCTCCTACCCAGTCAGCTGGTAAGACTAAACCATATTCTTTTTTTTTTTCTTTATCTTTTTCTCTTCTCTTCTCTTCTCTTCTCTTCTCTTCTCTTCTCTTCTCTTCTCTTCTCTTCTCTTCTCTTCTCTTCTCTTCATCTGGTGAAGTATATTCTCATCTGTTCTCAGAGCTCCATTCTAAGTTAGTGAACAGGTGAAGCACAGCTGACAGGTGGAATTTTTGTCCATATCGAAGAGCCCTGTGGTGTATATACAGTCCAAATAAGGCTGTAATCAACCAAAGAAAATCTTTGTCAACTAAAATTCTACCTATTATCGACCAATTGATTGGTTGATTTAGAAAAAAATCTGCACAGGTTGTATCTATATAAACTAAATTGCCACAGTGCACTGAGAGCACAACCTGATAGTGTTGTGTGTCCACCAAAACTTTTTTTTTTTTTCCTGCCACAGGGTTCGACATTAACACTTGCCCAGGGCAGGTTAACTCTGTGTTCAGGCAAGTGGAATGCCCTGAGTGAAACATAAACGTGATCTCCAATGTAGTAATGTCAGAAAATAAACTGTGCACATTTATCACTTTTCAACCTGACCTGCTTGTCTGAGTCTGTCTCACCACAAAGTGTTAAACAGGACTGATGAGGAAAATCTGACATACTGAACACTATAGAAGTTAACTTTGGGGTTGACAATGTCATATATAACATACCATTACTAACGTTAAATATCTCTCTAACCTACACGCAAGAGAGACTTACTAATTTTAGCCCAGAGGCTAATGTTAGCCATTGTGTGGCTCCAACAAGGGCTCCAGTGTGATTGTACCTCTTTTGAAATCATTGTAGTCCAGCCTTGAGCTGTGTTTTTGGAGACTTGGTAAAAATTAATCCATAGTGATAAATCTGACACTGAACATCTTCCATGATTATGTATACATTTTCTAATTAAAAATGAGAGTTGAAAAATGTTTAACTTTGGGTGAAGTGCTGCACTTGTTACTGTCACCAGCCATCCAGTCACAGTGGAGAGGGGGTGGGACAAAACACAACAAAGACTCAACCATCACAACGGACAAATACAAGTGCGGAACAACAACAGCTGTTGTCTTTCAGCTGTGTAAAGAAACGCTTTGGTAGACACACTGCCTTATTAAAGTAACACCAGAGATTGTCCCACCAATGAGAATTTGGCTGGTCAAGAGCATAAACAATCGACCAACCAATCACAATTTCACAGCCCTAATTCAAATTGTGCTCCTAATGAATGGTCCAGCCCCAAAAATAGAAAATCTAATTGTGGCGGCAAGGGTTTCAATCGTGGCGGGCTGCCACAAATAAATAAATGTGTGGGAAACCCTGTAAGATTGCACAGTGTTAAGAGAACAAGATGGGATAATCTGGTTAGATTATCTTTATGAATTGGTGTAAAGAAATCAGCTTAACTGAAGGGAAACAAAGCAGCTGGTTGGCCTTGTTAAAATGTCAATAAAAGAATTAATAAGTAAAACTAAGGAATCACATTCATTTTGTTCTGTCCAGTTAATTTCATTGCAGTCACTCTCCCTGCAGTCAACTCCTTGAGGCTACTTTGTGATACATGTTGTAAACCTGTGATGCTTTTCTATTAAGCACTTAACTTGTGGTCCATTAATGGCATGTTTTGCTTCCTCGTGGCTCCCTCTAGTATTCTGTGGGACCCATTATTAGTTGTAGAACTGCTGCTGTATTAATACTCTCCTCTCTCTCTCCTCTGGCCTAGAGGTGGATGAGTGCCAGATCAACCCTTATATTTGTGGCCGGGGCATTTGTTACAACACAGCTGAGGGTTACACCTGCCACTGTGATGAGGGCTTCCACCTGGATGACGCCCAAACCACCTGTGTAGGTGAGGAGTCCAGCCCAGTGGTCGAAGTCTGTAATCCCTAACCCATTACTTTAGTATTTCTTTTAATTTATATTATTTACAATCAAGGCAGACAAATATGGATGTTAGTAACTTAAGCTACATCTGTTAGGTTTTATTTTATACTAATCTTGTCCTATGTTGTGTGCTCTGTTGTGTGTCCAGATCTGGATGAGTGTTTGGAAAGCCCATCTTTGTGTTCTGGTGGTCGCTGCAAGAACACAGAGGGCAGTTTTCTGTGTGTGTGTTTGCAGGGATTCCTCGTCAACGAAGAGGGAACAAGTTGTGTTGGTACGTACCCTCAACTACTCACAACAAGCATATATTGATACTTCCCTGAAACACTGTGTTACATGCTCATTATTTATTTTGTCTTTCTCAAATGTTTCCCTATGCATATAAATACACAAAGCATACTGTATGTAACACACACCCAACAGTTGCAGCAGAAATTTGGTAAAGTGATACTCATCTACCTCTTCCATCCAACATTGATTGCTTATATTCTTGATCAATAGTTCCATAGTCTCTTCACTGAGAGGTTGTCATGTCATGTGACAACTTTGGCACAAACTATAAATATGTGAAGGTTTTTTAATGTAAATAGTTAACTTTTGCATTTTCTACTTTGCCCACCACCTGGGAAATAAAAGCATGTAAAATCCACCAATGTAATGCACATACCAGGCTTTCATTAGGGAGTACTGTAAAACTTCAATTAGTAGCCAAGGCTATTATTTGCGTAATTCACTGAACTGAACCGGCTTATATTTGGGACAGACATCTATATGAGACAGGCTTGAATTCCTTTCATACAAAACTGTTGCACTACAAAGAAAGAAGATACAATCAAATTCTTCATTTAACCAGTGTAAATATTACCTGGTGAAAATTTTGGTTTTGAATAACATATTAACCATGAAAGAGTCACCATTTTTTAGCATCTCTCTTATTTACCAGGACGGTAAATCTGAATGAATTATTTTTTGGTGCTCATGGTTTCAGGGAAAACCTGCTAAGATTAGGCAAGAGACTCCTTTCCTATTTCCAGTAGACCAGAGCCATGTGCACGATGCTGCTGGGGCACGTCATTGCATCACATAGGGCACAGATCAGCATGTCCACTTGAGTGTCATTTTTCTGTCCTTGCTGATCAGAGGTGATCGGATCTCAGGCTGATTAATACAAATGACTACTGCAGAGTCATTTGTCCAGGGAATACATGCAGATTGTAACTTTTCCTAAGAAAGACTAAAGCCAGATGTTAATGGGTTTTTTGTCAGATGTTAATGGGTTTTTCGTCTAGGGGCTATATTGTCATGGTGGGTGAGTGTGAGTTCAATGATTCTACCAAAGAGGTGGATGACCTGGGGAATGGACTACTCTGGCAATAGCCCTTTTTACATAAGAATTGTGCAAATTTGCAGGAAAGCCCAATCCATCTTCTTTCCGCATTGGCAGTATAAAAACAAAATCGGGGAGTGCGGCAAAATGCCGCCTGCCTACTTTTGTTTATACAGAATGTGTCTTTTTCGGGGCAATGGGGGGCGTGAGCAAGTAACAAAACGTGTAGCTCAGTGTGTAACGTAAACAGTGACATACCGAGGAAAGCCGCGGCTGGTCAGTCCTTCGGCGATTCTCTCGTACATCGGCCCGTCCTTTACAGTTCCCAATCTGACGGTTAATGGCCTTCTCGTTAGTGAGGGCAAGGAGGGCGCGCAATTCTTTATCTCCCCAGTTGCTCATCTTCTGCTTTGAGTTTCCTTAGTGCTGCTAGATACTCATTCCTGCTATCAGCTACTTCCTGGTTTGAAGCCCACGCCTGCGGGTCGAACGTGCAGCGTCATCAACAGCCCCTCCCACAAGTCATCAACAGACCCTCCCGAGACGGAAAGCCGCCTCGCTCTTTTTAGACCAAAACCGTTCTGCCAATATGACTACCCTACGAGGCGGAAAATTGGGCACCTCGGATCAACTCGCCAATTCGGCTCTGTGTGTCTAAATGTTCGCAGCTTGCCGGCAAAACGGCCCAACATTCACGGAAAATCTGGCAGTGTAAAAGGGGCTAATGAATATTATCATTTATTCATGGAAATAGGGCTATTTTGTTTCAACATGGGTGGCACGGTGGTGCAGTGGTTAGCATTGTTGCCTCACAGCAAGAGGGTTCCTGGTTCAGACCCAGGGTGGGGGGTTCGAACTCCAGAGTTTGCATGTTCTCACTGTGTCAGTATGGGTTTTCTCCGGGTACTCCAGCTTCCTCCCACAGTCCAAAGACATGCAGGCTAGGTTATTGGTGACTCTAAGTTGGTCATAGGTGTGAATGTGAGCATGAATGGTTGTCTGTCTCTATGTTTCCTCCCTGGTCTGGTGAACTGTCCAGGGTGTACCCTGCCTTTCACCCAGTGTCAGCTGGGATAGGCTCCAGCACCCCTGAGACGCCTAACAGGGTAAGCGGTTATGGAATATGAATGAATGAATGAACTTTTCAACATACCTAAATTGTTGATTCTGATCTCACGGTGGTGCCTGATAAAACTGAATTTTTACAAATCATCCTCTGGAAATCAGACACCAAATGTTTTGACAATAACGCATTATTTGTGGAAATACCGCTTTGTCTTTCTGTAGGTGGAATATATATGCACACTGCAACACATTTGTACTCTTAACTCCAAATATGGCAGCTTGGTCAATGGCCCTATGATTTAAACCATGACTCTCTCGGTACCCCTCTAGCATCAGTTTTAAACTCTCAGTGTCAGCATGTCAAATTCTGGATTTCGTGCATAGTGTCTTTACAAAATAAACTTCTGCGTTGACAGGTAATGTACGTTTTGTCTCCAAATTACCCACCTGAAAGGTTTTATATTGATATAAATCAATATCAATCAGGACATTTTATTACTCTATTTGTAAAATTATCAAATAATTGGATTTTATATATAAATAGAATTATATTTTTAGAAAATTGTTACATTATTGGGTGCTACACAACAGGTCAAACATAAACTCTGCACACTAACAAGTGCATACTAATAGTATTATAAGGCACTGGAATTTTGGACAAGACCAGAGACCAGCTGTTACCAGCGTCTGCACCACCCTCCTCCCTGCTTTGCCCCCCTTATTGGGATATAAATTTGAGGCACTCTGTCATTACGTGGTTTCCTGCCATTTCAACGCAGCTTTCCCCACCCACCAAAATGATACTGAATTAGGGCTGTGAGGGCAAACAGGCCTGACGGTTGTTTCTCCAGAGCTGCAATAAAATCTCTTCTCCCCAGCTGCGGAGGATGAGGGATCAGCTCATAACTGCTTTGAGAGGTTTATATGGATGTGGATATGCAACCAAGGTATCTATTAATAAGATCAATACAAAAATAGGCTCAGGAGGGGTACGAGTTTTTAGACCTAATTTGGAATCCTAAAAAAAGAGTCATTACACTCTGTTGCAGTCAACCAACCAGACTTTGCAGACTTGCATATTTGATTTCGGAACCTGTCTGCACTGGTGCTATTATTATATGAAGTTAAATTGTTTAATTTCGAAAGCTGAAAACCACCATTCAGTCAAAGCTTCAGGTTTATCACACACAGAAAAATAAAAGTGCTAACTGAACTGAAAATGGTTTTTCAGATATCCCTTTTCCACCAAATAAGCTCTGGTTCTTGAACCGCTTCCATTTAAGGTTCTTGGAACTCTGGTGCTATCTAGCAAACCAGCCCACGTTTTTACCTGTTCTGTGCGTAACAAACGTAAGCAAGGATGTGTCATCAATATAGGGTGTTGTACAATGTACAACAGAAGTAAGCACTAGTAGCACAATTGCTGATTAAGTTGATTTACTGACATCTTTTGTTCTGTTACTACAGATATTTGTTTTTAATTAAAAAAAAAACAAGTGTGGACCAACTATTAATGAGACCACTGCACGCTCCTTTTTTCCTGACCATCTCTCACTTGAATTCTCCATCTTTGTCTGCTTCATCCTCTTTTTACACTCTGTAAAATATGACACACCCATTGATGTCGTCACAGTTAACACTTTAGGTCATGGAAAACCTGCTATTTTTTGGTTCCAGCTGAGAACCAAGTTTTCAGGTTCTAAACCAATTTATTTTTGGTCAAAATGCTCTGAATGGTTCAAAATTAGGTGTAGGAACTGGAACGGAACCAGTGGGTGGCAAAGGGGTGACAGCGATGCCATAAAACCATTTCTGGTTCCACAAAGACCTTTCAGATTGGGGTCCTGTAAAGAATCATTTCCCTAAATGGAGAACTTTAAAGAACTTGTTCAAAAAAGTGTTTTCTCTAGGCAAGAATGGTTCAACAAAAAAACATTTTCAAATGGTTTCTTCAATAAAAATGGTTCTTCCCAGGAATCAATATTTTCTGAGTACTTCACATTGCAATATTGTGTACTAAATAGAGAACCGTTAATTCTCATTTCATTAATTTAGAAAATGACTTACCACAGCCACCTTTGTTATCATGAAACTCTTTCAAGGTCAAGTTCAAAACATTGCTGAAGAAGTTGAGAAGTTGACATTTTGGAGTTAGATAGATTAATTACAGTGAAGTCATACGCCTAAAGGGAGATCACTGTAGATATGTTTTTGTGACATCAACAGATACTGTATAGTAGCTTAGCCCACCTTACATGATGCCTCTTTTTGAGTTAAAACTCAATGTGTATTCCACTTTGACTAGAAGTAGTCTCCAATTTCAGTTATTTGAACTTTGCATTGAACGCACCATTCTTGGAATAGTTAGATTATATCCTAATCTCTTATTAATGTTAGTAATGTCCAGCCATCAACACATACAGAAATCAGCCACGGCAACACATGCAGAATAAAATGTGGTGCCAGTCAAGCAATAAAACCAATGAGCCATTCCACAGAACACATTTTTCTGGAAGTCAAAGGTGTGCCCATCTCTTCTCTTTCAGTGGTTTGCTGCTCCTATATCCCATGTGACACAGGGTTAGCTGTGAGGTTTTGGATTTTGACTGTTGACACACCATGCAAGGGAAGGCAAGCCACAGTGGGGTGGCAGTGAGTGGTGGTGGTGAGAGAGAGGAAATAATTAGGCCTTGCAACAGAGTCCTTTATAGAAGTTAATAACCCAGAGCACAGATGTTTGCACGACACTGCCAAGCTCAGGGAAATGTCACATCCCACTGTGTGTGTGTGTGTGTGTGTGTGTGTGTGTGTGTGTGTGTGTGTGTGTAAGAAGTGAATCTAAAGTAGTTCCAGATCTTGCTTATGCCTTTCATGAATGGAGTTCTTGTTGTCCAGTGCTGGTGTTATAACAATCAAGTTCATTCTGAAACACATCACTGCTTTGTTATTGACTCTTTATTGCAGACCTCATTCACTTACTCTAAATAAGTCAGAGTTTATTTCCTGTCGCTTTGCTTGCTGATGTAACTACAGAGTAATATTAGTACTACTACTAATTTATACGGCTGAACAGAGATCAGTGGAAATGCCCCACCAACAGTGCCAAGGCTCCTTTTCAGGCTCATGTAATGGAGGTTTCCATTTTCTTTATAGGGACATCTGCCAACTTTTCAGTCTGTGCTCCATTTTAAATGTAGCTATATATACATATATAAAGAATTCTCCTGAATATTGTGCCAACAAAAGTTGCTGCTTAGATCTCAGAACAAGGCAACATAACTAAAATCTAATGGTGGTATCTTGGTAAAGGATGCAATGCGCCACACTATGAAAGCCATACGCAACTATGGTCTGAAACGCTAACAAAATGCTTTAGCTAGCTAAAAACATCAATTATCAGCATGTCAAAGGATTATTTTAGCACCTTATGTCTACCAGAGACGAAACGTTACATTGACAAACTCAGTATTGTCGGTCTTTTTTAGTGTCTGTACTTCTTATCTTGCTTATTTTGGAGAAATTATCCCACTGAATGGCCATCAGTTACATAGTCTGATAGCTTAATTACCTTCAAACTCTACAGTTTTTCTGTCCAAATTATCAAAATGCTTGCTGCACATAGACATACTGAGTGATAGAATCCCACAGTTTTCCCATATCTTGTGCTCTTGTATAATGTGCTCTGTCTCTATTTGGTATGCGAATGACATGAAAGACAGATCAGTTAAGTTGGAGAGTGCAATGACTGATAGAACTACTTTCCAGAGCTTCAAAAATAAAACCCAAGTTTTAAGAAAATATTTATTTTCAGCAACCAACAATAACTGTGGGTCATCACAGGGATAGAGCTGGAATATGCTGCAGAGCTTATGCTAGAATCATCAGACAGGCCCACTTAAAGCCACAGTGATTTAGCCGTTGGTCAGAGTCTGTGGTGGTCAGAATAACCCTATAAATATAAACTGCGTAATAACTGCAAATATCGAGTGCCATTAAAAGAAGTTGTTACCTCATAAACATGCATTAGGTCTGGGCAGTGTTTGCATGAATGACATTATGGCTTTACCATTCAAAAACCTTTTGGCTTATTTTACTAAAAGGAATAAACGTGTCACACTGAAACCTGATCAAACTGAAGACATCACATCCTGGGTTTTTAAATCTTTCAGGCCTCACACAACACCCAAAGACCTTTTCACCCTGGAGCTCTTGGAGTTCAGAGATCTGGATCAACAAATAATTTTAGTATTACCTCTATGGTTGATTTTTGTGCCACATAAACAAAGTTTAATTATTAAACTATAATTTTTAAACACCACTCAGTACTGCCATTGTATATCAACATAGTACAGACCAATTATAATATACCACTCCAGTAATTCTGCCTGTGTTTACCTGAAGTGTTTAGCCCTCTAGAATTTAATTAGATCAGCTATCAACACTGTCTAAGACTCTATATATAAATCCCAGCCCTCAATGCTTCCACAGTGTGTAAGTAGACACTGCAAACATTGTTCACGGTGTTATACAAGCAGCTTGTCATTCTTTTTTAGTTAACTTACATTAATTCACTATTATAGTTTACTTCATTTATCTACTGTTCAGCAACTGAAATGCCGGCCAAAAGTGTGAAAAAAAGTGCTTATATGATGTACAGTAATTGTTCGTTGTTTGTCTTATTTCAGATATAGATGAGTGCCAGGATCAGCGGGTCTGTACCAGAGGCCACTGCCAGAACACTGAAGGCTCCTTTATCTGTCAGTGTGGGCCAGGCTTCAGAGTGTCTGCAGCTGGAGACCATTGTGATGGTATGATACACATTTTAAGGACCACACTACTATCATTTAACTGAGAATGATAAACTGTGATTATTGAATTTCAAAACAAGAGTCACACAGTTCTTCATATTAAACAAAAAAGTTGGTGCGTTATCATGGTTACAAATGATCTTGTATAGATAAAGGCTATACATTGCTCATACAGAACAGAAGATCACTTTAACATTTTACAATTAGATGGATTTGACAATAGTTTCATTTTTCAGGCTGTTAAGACTCATGCACTGTTTGTAACCATACCTACAGAAAGTAAGGCACCAAAATTTGTAAATAACCAACTTATAATTATGAGCCAGTAATTCGTATATAACCCACCTAATTGTGGAAAGATGAGATCACGGGACCAATGCGCTGATGGGAGTAAAGAAGTAGTTATAAGGAGCCAAAGTCTGCATAAGGACTGAGGTTGGGGTGGTGGATGGGTCAAACAAACACACCATTTCCCCCCAGGAGACCGGCGTTCATGTCAAGTGTACTTGGAGTTAGTTTAAGGTCTGTCGTCACCATGTTTCTTTTCCCAAACCTAACCTACAGTACGTAAGTTTACATCAGTTACATTACATGAAGTACTAAATGTTTCATCAAGCACATAATGTCATGATACCCAACCATGATTCTTTTCCTAAGCCTAATCCATGTAGCTTTACCTGCCTGAACCTAACCTACATAACTTTACATGAAGAACGTAACATAACATGAAGTACGTTACATTAATCCTAAGCACTATATTGTAGGTAACTGGACTTTCTTGAATTTCTTGGAGAAATTCAAGCAAGTAATAAGAGAGAATTAAGTTAAATACGTAATGTGACAACACCATTCCTGTGGTGCTAATTCATTGGCAGTCCAAACAGAATCTTCACCCGCAGAATTCCAAAGACATATTCGCAGATTTTCCGTAGATTAAAGGAGAACTATTATGCTTTTCCTCTTTTCTGACCTATAAATGTTGTTACAATGTCGGATACTCGTGTTAAACGATACCAAAGCGTCAGATAATGAGGTTTATGCATTTGGAAGTGAGCCCTGCAAGCTGTTTTGGATGGCTCTGCACGCTGTGTTTTACAGTCTTTTTTTAACAGTGTAGTCCCATTGACGTTAATGCGTGCCGGACTTACTTATATGGGCATGCCCAGGTATATGCTCTAGGCCGGCCCCCTCCCCCGCTCTGCTTCGGAAGCTATATCACTGTGTGCTGCTCTGCTGTCTACAACGATTTCACAATGTTAGCATGTTGAGCAATGGCTCCCAGAAAATGTTTGTTCAGGTGTGAGGGAAAGTTAACTTTGTTTAGCTTTCCTAAAGAGGCACTAGGCAGAAGTGGATAGAGTTGCTTTTTCCTGGCCAGCAAAAGAAAAATACCTCCGTGTTTGTCTGTCTACGGCACTTCACATGGGACTGTTTTGTCAACATGGGCCAGTACGAAGCTGGATTAGCCGGTAAACTGCTGCTGAAGGACGACGCCTTTCCGACGTTACTTGGTCGTGTTGAAGAGTCAGAAGAGCAAGCTGGAAGTCACAATTTATCAGTGTCCTAACCATTTTCAAAAGAGAAATTCTGATAGTTTCGTAAAGTTCGCTGTTTACTCTCAACTGCCACATCGGCAAAATGAGGAGGTGGGGCTCGGCAGCGCTCGGCAGCCCTTCGGAAGTCCTCTGGAGTGTGACCAATCACAGCGGAGTGGGCTCGGCAGGAGGCGTACGTGGAGGAGGGCAAGGGGGTGGAGTAAATTACACAGACCGTTTTCACAGGAGGCAGGAAATACAAGGAAGCGATGCAGCGAGAGACACAGCGTCCCGAAGATCTACAAAGCTTTCTGTGCAGGTAATCGTGTGTAGCTGCTCTA
Organism: Cephalopholis sonnerati; assembly: GCA_019142605.1. Lineage (NCBI taxonomy): Eukaryota > Metazoa > Chordata > Actinopteri > Perciformes > Serranidae > Cephalopholis > Cephalopholis sonnerati. Next base: position 35,835,134 of record JAGQAX010000018.1, read on the forward strand.
TAGGAGTCCAAAAATCAAATGCAAAGGCCAGAAAATGAGCTCTTCTTTAATACAACAGATTCCATTTAGGTCTGTTAATTAGATATCATATGAAACTTTGTATACGGATACGTTTGCTTTAAGGTGCCAGGACTACTTGCGAGATCGTTGAATAGCTTGAGAAACCCCTTCCCAAAGGAGCCAGGAATTGAACTCCCAGCTCTGAAATTTCATTGTTGACACAACTATGTCTCTGTCACTTTTCATGTGAACAACCAAGTGCAACATTAAGAATGTCTTCCAGGAGAGACTGTTTGTCTGTTATCCCCATATTTTTACAATATTGTGTTTCTGCCTTTTCCTTAGCTGTGGCTGTCAGATCAGGGATAAACACATTTGCCTTTAGCTGTAGTGGGACAATATCAGTAATAAGTGAAATAAATTTAAATATATTAGTCTACACATTAAAAGTCTTATTGTAATAGAAGCATGATCATTATGTCATGATTCAGTTTGAAAGCAGGAACCAGATCATTTAATGTCTCCGCAATTGTGCATTTGTATGCTTGTGCGAACCAGCAGCTGCTGAACGGCAATATTTTTAATTGCAAAAGCTCCAGAATTCACGTTAGTTCATTGTTGCTTATTATTTGTTCTGCAGGCTGCTTTTTCTTTATAAATACTGTACATACCATGTGAATGCAGGTGTCTACTTTGCATCTTCCCAGAAGCACCTGAATGCACCAACAGCCTTTAATACAAAATAATTGATGTCATTTGTAATTTATGGGCTTAAATTCTGCAAACAATTAAACTGTTAATATTGCATGTGAAAAATTTATATGTAATTCAAATTGATAAGGTACTGCAGACTGCTGTTCTGGGACATTTTCGAGAGGGCCCCTTTTTGTGATTTTGCTTAATGTAATATATATACATATATATATATAGAATGAAAATGTGGGATGTCAGCATGTAATTATGGACTATTACTGACTTTCAGTATAATAAATGGGATATAAACATCAGCAAAAAGGGCAATCAACACACTTTCTGTCATTCTGTTGTCATAGTGGGTTGAAAATGTAATTCAAATTCTGTTATATATATTGAATATTTTTTCATTTTAGCAGCATTAAAATTCTATCTTATTACTCGGTTGTAAATTGTAATTTCCCGCCCCTTTTTGTCTTTTATTGCTGCTCTTCTGATGTCAAGGTGTGTTGCAGATGTTAAACAGGAAAACATGTCTATGATATATTTCCGTTTTATGGCTCTAATTAGTTGCTGGTGGAAGACATCAGTTTTGATTTACCAAGGACACAATGTCATATGCATAAATCAGTTTACACAGTTCAGCAGTACTGAGGAGAGGAGGGGGAATGATCCTGCTTTCTTGTGTTGTCTGTAGATTAATGTTCTCTATTGGCCACCAGAGGGCAGAGACCTAACCAGAAGTTATGTATGAACTGTTGTATCTCGTGTATAAATGTAATTAGTCGTGTCTTTGTGTGCAAATGAGGGTAGGTGTAATATTAGCAGTTTTAGAAAAAACATCAGTGGAGCTATGCTCTGATCACTTGATTCGTTAATGCACAGACTTACACAAGAGGGAGTGAGACCAAAACAAACTTGTTACATAAGGTCAGGTAGTTTTTCTTTAGCCACTGAGCCCTCTAGCAGAAATGCTCCATGATGGTTTGTGTTAATTGTTCACTGGAGCACAATAAATATGCTCTGTTCTTTCAACACTGGATTATGTTGTTAATGTGCTAACTGGCTAACTAGCGTCAAGGTGGTCTTCTGGTCTCCCTTTTTGAATGATGAATACAGACTACTGCCATCTGCTGTTATGGAGAGGTATGTCCTCTCACACAAGCACAGAATGTACTTGCTGGTTGGCGGTTGGTTGAAGTCTTTGCGACATGTTCAAATTTCTGACTAAGACATGGCAAGGTGAGGTGATGCAGAAGGAGGCCTGGTGTATCTGGGCCTTGAGAAACAGATGGAACATAAGCATGGCTCAAGGGATGGCAGTGTCATTTGGTCAGTCCTCCACTTTGGTCCAGACTGAAAGATCTCAACAATGATTACCATTAAATGTGTTAAAAGCATTCATGGTGCCCAGAGGGTGAATCATACTGACTTTGGTGATCCCCTGCCTTCTACTATTGTGCCACTATGAGGTTAACATTTGTGGTTGTGAGTGAATTGTCCAAACAACTTTTGGATGGATTGCCGTGAACTTTGGGACAGACATTCATGGTCTCCACAAATTAAATTGTTATCAGTTCAGTGATCCTGTTACTTTTCATGCAGTGCCATCATCAGGTCAAATGTTCAGTTTGTCAGATACTTTGGTATCCATTCACATCACCTCCAATACACACTGAGATACACCTTAACAAATGTCTGGATGTATTTAAGTGTAAAGATGATAAATCTAAAAATATATTCTATAGATGGCTACTAGTGTCACAGAAATTGTTATAAAGGATTCAAGTAATATATTTATATTTTTAATGTATTGGACAATAAAAGCAGGCATAAATAAATTATTTTACAAACAAACTGATTCATCCATTAACAAATAAACTAAACAACAAATATTTTATCACAATAAGAGAAAGTGATACTTTTACAAAGTGATATAATAAATATGTAAAAGGAATGATTAAAAGTAACAATTAGAAATGAATTAAAATAAAAAATAAACATTTACTTTTTGATTAAATTAAAAAGTAATTATAAAAACTATATTAAACAATCAATAAACACATGATTTTAAAATAGTAATAAGTAATTGAATTCACAAATTGAATTAAGAGCACAAGTTCTATTAAGGCATTTGGAAGGATAATTTCTTTTCTGTCTGTATTTTCATTTTCCACAGAGTTTCCTTTTAGCTTTTCCAACTGTTTTTATTCTCCAAGTAAAAATCAGTCATTGGAGTAGTTTATAACCCTTTCCATCACACTTGTGGTCCTCCATACAGAGAGTTGCATTAAAACATAAACAAAGAAAACCCTCTTTTTTCAGCACAGTATGTTATCAAGCTTAAATATAACCATCAAATAATTTGCATTATTGGGTGCTACTAGTAACTATTTGTCAAGATTTCATTTGTCAGCATGATCAAAACATACTTTTTGATTATATGAGAAATTACATCCATCTCTTGAAGGATTTCATCATTTCTCTCGGTGTCTGTTTCAACCTTAAAACTCTCAGTGTACTGATGTGTGTGTGTTCCAGATGTGGATGAGTGTTTAGAGGAAGCCAGGCCCTGTGAGACTGTAGGGGAGTGTGTTAACAATGTGGGCTCCTACACCTGTACCTGCCCCCAGGGATACCGACAGATCAACGGCACCAGCTGCAGAGGTGAGCACCGGAGCAAGGATGCATCCTCTCACCAGACAAGTCTCAGATCTGGGGTTTACACATTACAGCGTCTGTACTGCTGCTTGGATGGAAGAACACACACACACACACACACGCACACACACACACACACACACACCTCTCAGTAGCTTTCTGTCACTGTCCTCACAGATGTTGATGAGTGTATGGATGATTCAGAGCTCTGTTCCCCCCACGGCGACTGTCTCAACACAGAGGGATCCTATGTATGTGTGTGTGAGAGTGGATTCACTGCCAATCTCGACACGCCCTCCTGTGATGGTAAGATGCAACTACAAAGAAGAGAAACACACACACACACACACACATTCTTGTACTTGTACTACCTTTGTGAGGACCCTTGTTGACACAATGCATTCCCTAGCTCCTTACCCTAACCTTAACCATCACAACGAAATGCCTAACCCTAGACCCCTACCCCTACCCTAACCTAACCTAAAAAGATGTCCTCACTCTGTTGCTAAAATACATTTTTTGGTCCTCACTGTGTAGCATGTACAAGTAAACACACACACACATACACACACACAGTTGAGGTTTCATTTCCAAGAACTTGCTTTTGAAACATACAGAAAAACGACTAGTATGATTCTTAATTCCTGTATACATCTGATTTAAATATCAAATGCCCCTTGTAGTTTTCATTGAATGGTCCATGTTCAGGGTTGTGAAATTATCAGCATGCTGATGCTGACCTTTTCTTAACTACTGATCAATACTACACAGGTTGTCTATTCTACCTTTAAAGGATGAGGCTGATGTAATTCTATATTTTCTTATTTTCAAAAAAAACCCCATGAAAAGATCAAATGTGTCTGCAATTTCAGGAATCATTGATCGGTCTGATGACATTAAAGTCTCTGGGGGCAACAGCCAATATTTCAGGGGTTTCGGTGTAGCCAGTGGATATCTGGGCCAAGACTTCCACTTCTGTGCACCACTCTTTGTTTACAGTTTGATTAGCAACTTAAGATAGGTCCAGACAACATTTTGGTATGGCAGGCAATTTTAACATTTAACCAGAAGGGCTGACTAATAGCAATGTACTTTTCACTGGTTGAAATGTTAATTTAAGAAACCAGAAAAACAATTTTGATATGTTACAAATATATTTCCACATGTACAAATAACATTTAGACAAGTCAAAGCAGATTTACAGATATCTTAAATTTAATTATAGATATCACATCTTTTTCACTAGTAAGAATAAGGATTATAGATATCTACAGTTAGTTTGCACTTGTTGAAAAATGATTGTGACTTGTGGAAATGTAATTATTCATTTCAGATATCAACAATTGCATTTCTGAAGAAGTGCCACAAAGCCTCTGGTCGACTTAATAATAAGCATCATCTAATCATCTGATAATTTGAGAATTAGCGTATTCATAGTTAGAAAATAATTACAGACATCATTAATTAGGGTTGCTACCAGTCAAAATCACATTATGCATATGTTTGCTTGGACTTCTAACTTGTCAAAAAGCAATCATTGATATCCACAATTGCTATTATCTCAACTGGTTAAATGTCAACAGACATTTGGGATAGACATTCATGGTTTCCACAGGATGAATAGTAATAAGTTCAGTAATCCTCTTACTTTTCATGCAGTGCCATCATCAGGTCAAATGTTCAATTTGTCAGATACTTTGGTATAAAAGCAAATACATGTAAAAATAACGCAATTCCCATCAGCCTCAGCTGCAGTTTGTGTTTAATGCTAAATATTAACATGCTAAACAAAGATGGTGAACATGGTTATAATATACCTGCTGAACATCAGCATGTTAGTATTGTCATTGTGAGCATGTTAGCATGCCGTGTTAGAATTTAACTCACTGTTCTGTGCTGAAGTATAACCTCACGGAGCTGCTAGCATGGCTGAAGACTTTTGGTTTTGTCAATAGTATTTGGACAACAATGAAGACATAACAGGCAATGGATACACAGACCATACTTATTAATGGGTACTATTCATTTTTGGTTTTGGTCTTTTCAAGAGGTTTGTTAACAGTAAGAGAAAATGTAGAATAATGCTCATGTAGAATAATAGGAGATGCTGTAGAACTTCATTGGTTCGGTTTGGAAGTCTGAGAGTAACCACGCACTTGATTGTAACCTAGCATTCTTTGAAATTAACATCAGTTGAGACCTCACTCAGGATGATGTCAGTGTAAAGCTGGCAGTGTGCTTCCTCAGAACTGCTTGTCCCCACTCTCTGTGAATGCGTCCCTTACTTCACCTTCTAGTGTGGCTACTGACGACAGCTATAAACCATTTTGATTTCTGATGTGGTCGAACATTATGTTGTTCAAACAAGTTCTTGCCTAAGTGCAGCCCAACCCTAAGACATGTTGTGATGCTGCATTTAGCATTGTCACTTTTATATTGATATATATCTTACTGTAATTACTTAGGGGTGTACCGCTAAGTTATTCTGTGTATGATAAAATGGTTAACTTGTTTGCACCTCTCTAGTCTTCCAACCACTCAGAGGGCTTTTACACTACATGTCACACTGACCCATTCACACACACATTCATACACTAGTGGCCGAGGCTACTATACAAGGTGCCACCTGCTAATCAGTTTAAAAAAAACAAAAAACATGTGCTCACACACTGAATGTACAACCATCAGAAGCAATCAGTGTTCGTTATCATACTCAGGGATACTTTTACATGCTGGAAGAGCCGGGGATCAAACTGCCAATCTTCTGATTAGTGGATGACCTGCTCTACCTTCTGAGCCACAGCTGAATATGTTTTCTTTGCCTCATTTATCTCAGTGCAGGACTGTGCTGGCAGAGTGCATGCAGTCCTTCTTCCCTGGTGCTAGTGATAAACATTTTAACATAATCTTTTATGAAACACATAAGTACTTTTACATGTTAGTCTAGGTAAGTTCTGCTCTAACATCATCAATGAAGAAAATGTTTCAGTGTAATGAAAAGTGGTGTTAAAGTATTTACATATGATGCTCTTATGAAAAGTGTACACTTACATTAGTAGATTATTACTGTTTACTTCCAACCTTCAACACTGACTATGTTTACATGCACAACATATTTTGTTTATTTGCCATACTGTTAAAAAGACAATATTCCTGCAAATCTGTTTACATGGCTAATGAAAATTAATAGTCCTTTTTGCATGCAGCCTTTTATCACATCAAAACATGAAAAAGTGGAGCCGCTTCTGCCATTTTCTTCTTTGCATCAAAATGTGAACACAGCCTCCCTCTTTAATTCCTTTAGCCACCTTCTTGAAAAGGTCTACTTGCGATATTTCTACATATCCAAAAACCTGTTGATATCTTTTATTATGTTCAAAAGTAGGTACGTTTCTCGTTCATACCACAAATGCAGGGTTTTCTTTTGAGCATATCTCTACCCTATCCTTGCAAACTCTTGGTTTGTATGCAACGCATCCATGACAACGCACAGAGCTGATCGTAAACAGGCAAGAGGCTGTGTGTTGCAATCTGCTGTAAAACCCAAGCTGAGACACATTTCCCGAATGCGCAGTATACATGTCCAAAGAAGGCTCCTAAAACCTGAGTGATAACCAGCATATTCCTTTCCATAGATATCAAAACAGAATATGCTGTTTACATGACCTATGTCAAATTCAGAATATTGTCAAATTTGTAATAATAGTGGAATATTAGTATGCATATAAACACAGTCATTGTCTCCATTCTTGTGTCCATCCCTTCAATTCTACTCTCTCTGTCCACCTCTTTGTCACTGCCTTTTCCACAAGAAATAAAGATGTGCAAAAGCCTTCAGGTTGTCTCACATACAGAATATGCTACTCCTATTTTCTCCACCATGGCAGGAGTCTTGGCCCTAGTGCCAAAGCTGTTTTTAATGCCATTTCCTGCCTTACAAAAAAACAGAAAGAAAAGGGGAAAATGAGAGGAAAGAAACAGACGGAAGCCTTTGAGCTGGCTGTCTAGACAAGGGGGGATATTTGTTGCTCTTTGCCTGATTTATGCAGGGGAGCCAAACTCAAATGTGAGTGTGTGTGTATGTTTATGTTTATGAAGTCATTATTCATGTCTTATTTACAACTTTTTATACCAGCTGCTTCAATTGCAGAAGTATTCTGTTTAATCCACTGCATTAAATCTTCACCTTTCATGTCACGTCCTTAATCTGTATAGAAGGAAACAAAGGAAACCACAAGAGACATTGTGTGCATTGCTGAGTTTCAGTCTGCAAACAATTAGCATTTATTTCTTAAGCAGATGTCTGTGCAGTTTAAAATGTTTGTACAGTGAAAACAGCTACAATTAAATAAGGAGGGTTAGGATGGAACAAATCACCAAGAAAACAAAAAATCTATTATGAAAAAAACATCTGACATTTCTTGGTTTTGTTTGTTCTTCAGATATTGATGAGTGTGGGCTTAATGAGACACTCTGTGGCCCTCATGGCTTCTGTGAGAACAGACTGGGTTCCTTCCGATGCCTCTGTGAGCAGGGCTACCAGGAGTCCCAGGATGGTCAAGGCTGTGTGGGTAAGTGCTGAAGTTTTGCCACCTGTATATGTATTGTAGTATGTTGCATTATAGTGTATTTGCATGTGAATACAATGTATCATCCATCCCAGTTCTTAACAGTGTCGGCGAGGTACATTGTTAAGGGCCGCTAATGCAGAAGGGAGAAAACTGCAGAAGCAGGTTCTTCTGCATTGTAGAGTCCTGTGTCTCGGACCACATGGAAGTAATGTGAAGTGTTGGTTTAGAGGGTGATCAGTGTTATTTGCTATTGTGAGCGCCAGGCATGTAATGGCTCAGAGGTTCGAATCTGATAGACTGGGTGTGGGAAGGCAGTAGTGCTGGGCGGTATGACCAGAAATTTAAATCACGGTATTTTTCCAACTTATGACGGTATCACGGTATATCACTTTTTTTTTTTTTTTTCATGCACGACTGGGTGTTAACCACATTTTTTAATGATTTAGAGAGGAATTACTGCAGTAAATTGGCTTAGAATGGCCTTTTTTACTGTCATGAGGAGTGAATATTGTAGAAACTAGTGGTGGGATGCGATAAAAAAAAACGTATATAATTAATTAGGGGCTTTGTAATTAATTAATCGCGATTAATCACATTTTGATCAAAAAGCAACAGTTGACACAATAAGCAAAGTTTCTCAATTCAGATAAATTTTGGTTGATGACTGAATCAATGAACAGACTTATAGGTGAACTTACTTAAACTAATATGTTTATTTTTCATTTCGCCAGAAAGTTTCTTAATTTGTCAGATGCAGACTTACTTATTTTGGCTCTGAACCCTGTCATCTGGTCTATTGTGGGCCAGAGAGTGGATACCCCACGGGTTGGGCCGGGTTCGGATAACAATTAAGAAATTTGACATGCTGCTGTGTTGTGCTATGGCCTATTCAAGTGCCGGAATTTGTTATTTACGTGACAACGCCTGAACGCAACACAGGCTCCGCTCTAACTGAGTGTGTGTGCTGTGCTGCGCTGCTGTGTGTGCTGAGTGTGTGACTGTGAATTTTGATGGTCATTTACACACTGTCCATGTGTGATCACGGTAAACAGACAAGCTGTAACCATGGTAACAATAACAGGTAACAAACTGCGTCAGGCTCGGGTCGGGTTTGGACTTGAAAAGCATAAAGACTGTTGGGTTCGGGCCAGGCTCGGTTATAACTGTCTCGGACTCAGGTCGGGCTCGGTCAGGAAAATGTGTCCCGAGCCGCGCTCTTTAGGGAACTGAGAAAGGTGCGATTAAATGCGTTATTTTTTTTAACACGTTATTTTTCCTGTGATTAATTAATCGAAATTAAAGCGTCAAAGTCCCAGCCCTAGTAGAAACACATTAATGTCCACACTAGTATTGATACAGGTTTGCATGGCCCTACAAAATGATGCTGTTTACAAAGAGGTAGCACTCATGATTCTAATAAGGTGAAGGAATCAATACAAACGCGTCTCTGAGTGACATCTGACTCGTCTTTTCTCTTGCAGTGCCACTGCCAACATTACCTGCAGACGTGGAGGACGCAGATCTTAGTTTCATGCATTCTTGATATTCCGAGACATGTTTGTGCCTGAGGTGGTGAAGCATATCGCTCGTGTTGCCTCCTGCGGCTACAACTTTAGCCCGACATTTAAAGAGAATTGTTGTTTGATCGACGTCGGATTTTTTAAAGCTGAAGAACTTTCAAACAACAGACACAGCTCCTCTTTTCGGTAAAAGTTCTTCTGTGTCATTTTCTACTCGTTCTGTAACTTTAGTTTTGGAACTTTCGCTGTTTTTATCCATTTTCTTAACTCAACAGCTCACCGCTGTGCCGTCACATCACCTTGCTTAGTGCACCTGCAAAACAGTCCCCTCCCAAACAATGTTCCGCGGCGCTATGTTCTGTCACTCGGCTTTCCCAACATTGTGTATGCTACATACTCACCGGTATTGCCGTATATGAAAAATTCATATCATAAACAAAAAAAACACCGGTATCCGGTATGAACCGGTATACCGCCCAGCACTAGAAGGCAGCTGATTTTGGATGCAGTATGTGTGATGCTGGTAACTTTGTTCTTGTTGGAGAGGGCGAACATAATGAAGCACAGTACAGCAGGATGGGTTGGATTATGCAACACACAGTGCTTGGATTTAACTAATGACATGGAGTCTTTGCTGGGATAATTTATGGATGTCAGTGATGTGTTGATTGAATTTTTTTTTCTCCACACATGAAATGAACAGCGACCTCCTAGATCAAAGACCAGAGTTTGTTAGATCCAGCCACCTGCCCTATGCAGATTTTGTTGCTTGTTATGCTACTGCAGTTGCTTGTTGAATCAAACACTGCGGACGCCTGGTGTGCCCCATACCACTGCTAAATGGTGCCTCTGTGTGTTGGTCTCTAATGCCAAGGGCCACTGACCAAGTATCTTGATGAGCTCGAAATGAGACCAAATTGGAGTTGATGAGTTTGATGGAGGTGGGGTTTAGTCCAATGTGGGATGTGTTGGATGTGATAATGACCAGTGGTGTCATTTATATAAATTGTTACGCACAAAATGAGGCATGAAAGAGGCGTATGCCACTTCCCATGCAAAAGTTGCAATGTATAAAAACTGACTTGATGGGAGAAACTTTGACCTATGCTTACATGGAAATTATGGAGACAAGAAATTATTGACACACAGGGTTAGGTGGCAGCTTGGCTTTAGAAATTGTCGGATATTTTTGGCGCATACCATGTTTGGCTTTTGTTTGTACACACATTATTAGCATGGATCCTACACATTGTTTTATAAATGAGACCCCAGTTTTCTGCCTTGTCCACATTCAGCTGCAGGTAGTTGTCAGGGCACCATTGTGTGGAGTAAGAAACTGAGTTTTGATAGGCTGCAACAGTAAAGTAGTATAATGTCACTGCAATTTAAATATAAGCAGTGACATTATCAAACATTTATATATTATGTAAAAAACAAATCAAACAAAGACTTTTAGCAAGTTAACATCCCTCAGAAATGTATAACATTACACCTGCACTGAATATTCAGGCATGTACTGAATCAGATTTTGAAAAAACAGATTTAAAGATCCATTCAATATACTAGTTAACTCTCCAGTTTCAGAATTACCATTCTTCTCCCTCAGAATTTTACCTGCAATTAACACGTGGGATGGCTCAACCAAAGACTTCCTCTAGTTCAGTTCAGAATGCCTGACTGAAAATATATTATATATTTGTTTGTTTCTGCATAAAAAAAAGCACAACAAACAGGAGATTAGTCCAGTAGCAGCTACCCCTTTCATTTTCTTGGCCCTTGCCTTACATGTCGCAAAGACTGCTACATCACTGCATTTGGGTGGGTTTAGACTTCTGCTAATCAGTCCTCCCAGGTGTTTAACTGAGATTTTGATCTTGGGGCTGCCGCTGGAGGTGGGGTACTGGACGCCACAAGGGGACTTACACCTATGCTTACACTTCAGCAAACACCTCAACTCTTTTAAGCACGTCCACCTCCAGCCTCACTTGCTGCTTACACATTAGGTCAGTGGTTACCAGCTGGTGAGTCACGTTCCAAAAGTGGGTCTGAATGGACTGGAAGTAAATGTGTCAAGTTTGTAAAAAAACAAACTTTATTCGAAGTACAGTGAATTTCCAGCACACAGCTTTTATTTTGAAGTGCTGTTTCCTGCTGTAGAGTGGGTGAATAACAGACGGCTACTTAACAGAGACTGCACACTAGCTCGACAATATGGCCAAACACAAGTATGACGCTGAATATATTACACTGTGTGGGCCTTGAACTAATGACTAAGAAAAAATCTGAACCTTGTGGCTGGACCAGTTGGAAACCACCGCTGTAGGTGAAAGTTCAATTTCATGCAGCATTTTCACGTAGACTGAAACGTCTTTCAGCAATGCTGGCTTAACTTTCACCACAGTTCTTTCAGTATTTATGTTTTAATTGCCACTTTAGCAGTTTTTTTTAAACTTTTGTTTGAACTTCAAGAACAACCTTCATTCTTTGATATCTTTGACTTGAGCTTTACCTGCTATTGAAAGATGTACCAGAAGCCCCTTTTACACTGCCAGATTTTCCGCGAATGTTGGGCCATTTTGCCGGCAAGCTACGAGCGTTTAGACGCACAGAGCTGGATTGGCGAGTTGATCTGAGGTGCCCAATTTTCCGCCTCGTAGGGTAGTCATATTGGTGGAACGGTTTTGGTCTAAAAAGAGCGGGGCGGCTTTCTGCCTCAGGAGGGTCTGTTGATGACTTGTCGGAGGGGCTGTTGATGACGTCGCACGTTCGACCCACTGGCGTGGACTGCAAACCAGGAAACAGCTGATAGCAGGAATGAGTATCTAGCAGCACTAAGGAGACGCAAAGCAGAAGATGAGCAACTGGGGAGATAAAGAATTGCGCGCCCTCCTTGCCCTCGCTAATGAGGAGGCCATTAATCGTCAGATGACAGGAACCGTGAAGGACGGGCCAATGTACGAGCGAATCGCCGAAGGACTGACCAGCCGCGGCTTTCCGCAGTATGTCACCGTTTACATCACACCCTGAGCTACACGTTTTGTTACTTGCTCACGCCCCCCATTGCCCCGAAAAAGGCGCATTCTGTATAAACACTAGAAGGCAGGCGGCAATTTTCCGCCTTCCCCGATTTTGTTTTTATACTGCCAATGCGGAAAGAAGACGGATTGGGCTTTCCTGCAAATTTGCACAATTCCTGTGTAAAAAGGGCTACACTTTCAACATTTTAACAGTAATTAGTGAATATAAGAGAACACATGCATTTCCTTCATACAGTCTGGACATTTCTAATCAAATACATCTCAAACAAAGCCCTGGTTTTCTCTTTAGCTGAGGTAACTAAAGGCCCCAACCATTATTCGAGAATTGAAGGTATTACCCCTCCTCTGACCTTTTGGCTTTAGATTCTCTCAGATAATCTTTGAAAGCAGCATTGCCATATTCCAGACACACCATCCCAATGAGGAATACATGGAACTTGTGTTGAAAATCAGCGGTTTTCCTCAAGTTTGGTTTGGAATGAGTCTGAGCCGATAGTTGCTAGTGGTTTTTCCAAGCTAACTGGGCCCCTACACCTCCATATTCATCCATCAGGAAGGACTGTCAGAGCAGACTTCCCCCCGCTGAACCCTGATAGAAAACTTCCCCCACACACATTCTCCCACTGACCAACACCACTAAAACTCACTCAGACACATAAAATACAGAGCTACCAGCACACTCTTACTCAAAACCTCAATACAGTATTTGCTTTATACACACTTACACACACTTCCCATCTGTCCTTTGGCAATGCTGCTGGGTCCCACCCAAGTTCAGTCCAGCCAGCTGCCTCCTCCTCACTGCCAAACCATCACTGTACTGTTATTACCACAGATGGACTCACTTACATACACACGCACACACACACACACACACACACACACACACACACACACACACACACACACACACACACACACACACACACACACACACACACACACACACACACAATCCTTGAAAACCAAGAGTGGTGGTGTACCACTAACCATTAAGTATGTGTACCATCTCTCTGTCTTCCTCCCCTTGCATCTATTCCTCTCCTCTTATCAGCCAACTTTTCCTGGTTTCCTCTCTCCTGTTACATACTTTTACCCTGCTTCTTTCTCTCTACTCCCAATATCTTATCTCCTTCTGTGGTTTTGCCTTCTTGCCTCTCTTCCCACCTCTCTTCATTCCCACCAAGAAGGTTTTCTAGCAGTTTAACATCTTTCTAATCAGGTTTAGCAACAGTAGACTCCAGCAGCTCCTGCAAATTTACTTCTTTGAAACACTGAGCAACCTGTGAAGTTACTTTGTCTAAACACTAAGGAAGATGTCAATGTCTTGATGGCCAAATGTTTGGCAATATGGCTGCAAAAATTTCTAATCCAAAGAGGTATAGGTGCTACCCTTCCCTTTCACAATTAGTCCCATTCCTTAGACTCGATGGTGAAGGGATTTTACAGAATATTCTATGCAAATTTTATTAGGTTTTTTAGCAACTTAAGCCTACTCTTCTTAGAAGAAAGATAGCAGCGTGACTACTAGGTCTGAAGGTGCATTGAAGAAATTATAATTCTAAACACAACCAGACATGCTCCAGCAGAAATATGATTCAGAGTAGGGGAGAAAATGACATCAGCAACCAAGATTACACGGTTCTCTGATGTCAGCATGTAGCTACATGCTGCAGTGTACTTGCAGACAGGTAATGACTGTGTATAGCGGTACTTTGTCCCTTTAAAACTCACCAGTAGAAACTTATAAACACAACTGGACATGTTCTAGCAGGAATATGATTTGAAATCAGGGAGAAATTCACAGCATCAGAAACTAAGACTATATGTTTCCCAGAGCATGTAGCTTCGTGCAGCAGTGTAGGCTGCATAATGTAAACACTTGTAGCGTTACTTGAGCAGATGACTGTAAAATCTGTCACAATCTGAGTCATCATGTAACCAAAGTGGAAAAAACATTGGAAAGAGAGTGTTCAGATCAGTCTGAAGCCTTTGGTGACTGTCTTCTGTTCACTTTATTAACAGGATGCATAATACATAACACTGAACTAATCAACTCAATGGCACATGGACTAAAACCTGGAACATACACAACAGCACAGGCCCAGCCCCGTGCCCATCACTTCCAGTGCAGATGTCACTTACGTATCCACCTTAGACTGAATGAAAAAGTACAATTACAATATACATATATTAGATATAACGTTGTATTATACAGTATGTATAACAAAAAAAAAAAAAAAAGAAAAAGCACAATAGGTCCCCTTTAACTAATTATTTGACTTCTGGGTATAATTAGTAGCACTAGACCATACTTAGGGGCTTCATAACAAAGAGGATAAATACATACACATGCACTACTTTTCAGTTTATTATTTTAAGAAATTATTTATATTTTTCTTCACCAATTTTGACTTTTTTTTTGTGTAGGTCTGTTGCATAAAATCAAAAGAAAAATCAATTTAAATTACAGGTTGTAATGCAACAAAATAGGAAAAACATCAAGGGGGGTGAATACTCTGTCAGTCATTAGTCTGCTATATCACATCATATTATGTAGGGATGGGAATCACCAGAAGCTCCATGATATGTTATCACAATATTTAGGTCACGATACAATGTTATTGCAATTTTAAACGTATTGTGATAAACTGAGTGTCGGGATAAAATATATTGCCATGTATTTCCTTTTTTTAAACTGTAATGTACCCAAAAGGAAAACTTTATCAACATCTTTTTTATCTATCTGTCTGTTCATCTCACTTCAGCCATTTTATTTGCAGCAAAATGTATGTAGTGGACTGAAAAAGCAATTGATTATATTTCTCTAGTAGGCTACCTGAAGTTTATTTTGTATTCTTAATATTAATAATTCATACAATAAAAAAATCAATACTTGGCACTGTGTGACAATACAATATTGCCACACAAAAATATTGCAGTACTTTGTTGTATTGATTTTTTCTCCCACCCCTAATATTATGTTGTATACGCCCTGTCTTACACCTGGCGCAAAAGTGGCCACATCGCAGCACTACTCTCATTGCCAGTTTCAGATAGACACAGTTTTCAAGTCCACATTGTCTCCATCTGTGCACCCATGGGCGTGTAGATCTTAAAATGAGGTGTGGTCACGTTCATTTTTAGAGTATTACTATTTTGAGGCAGCAGAAAGCAATTGCGTCATTGACAAAAAAAAAAAAAAATCAAAATCCTGGTATATAATAAATGGTGTAGTATTTTCCTGCCAATCAAAGGTTGCATTATTCAGATAGTAAGATGTGCCTACATAGGTGGGTTCACACTGCATGTACACTCAGCTTGGAATGGGTTGTGGGTGGGTGAAATAAAACCTCATTAATCAGGAAAATATTCACAAATCATAAAAAAGAAAAATAGTCATAATGCATAAAAAAGACATCATATAAACAGAGCAGAGCTACACAGCTGCTGTCTGACTCCACATTAAGGAAGAGACTGTGAACATCACACACAAGAAGCAGCATGACTTCATTGATTGGTATTCAGACCAAATGGAGCAGGATGGGGAGAAACATATTTATCTTTGTTTTGTTTCTCCCTGTTTGCAACAGCTGCTGAATTTGACCAGCTCTTGTCCACTTTGCACACCTGATGATGCACAATTGTATTATGTCTTGATTGTTAAGAGACTCATGAACAGACAAATTAAAAAAAAACATTTATCAACATGGTCCTCTGTTCCTTCTCCACAGATGTGAATGAGTGTGAGCTGCTGAGCAGTGTGTGTGGAGAGGCTCAGTGTGTGAACATTGATGGTTCCTTCCTCTGCGAATGTCCCAGAGGCCAGGACTATAACGTCATGATCGCCAAGTGTGAGCCCATTCCCACAGGTGAGCTGCCTTCAGCTTTGGAATAAATGCAGTGATGAATGAATAAATACAATGAATACAGCATCCTGAAAGTGGGATAGTGGCATGTACAACCTACCATTTATTGGTCAGTTGCACATAAGTGACTTTCTGTAGAAGTGGAGTCCATATTCACTACAGTAGGGAATTAAAGCAATTAGTGTTTTCATTATTCCTAAAGAAGATGAAAAGCAAAACAATAAATCCACTTCAAAAACTCACATTTATGTAAAACTGCACCCACAAACATTTAAATGACCCCATAATCACATCCAGACATGACTGTGGATGTATGATGCTTTATGCAAACAAAAGAATTTGTTTTTCTTTTCAGGTGGTATCTTATTAAAAATTAATTATCACTGACACCAATGTCATTACAAAGTCAGATCATCTACAATGTAGTTCAAATATGCTCACTGAGTGGCTCCCTTGTGTCTAATTAATTGTTTTATATTTTATTTGTATTAGCCCTAGTACATTGAAGATGAGAAACAAGCAATTCTCAATTATTTCCATCTTCCCACAGTTCTTTTACTTGAAGATATGTTAGTTTGCTGTAGTGTAAGGTGGTGATGGAATCCTGCAACATGTGCAGCAGAGGTTATTAGAGGTCAAGCAGTTTGTACATGACCTGAAAAGGGACCGTGACTATCTTTGAGATGAACTTTCCTCTATAATAAAAGATCAAATAAATGGACATGACAGTATGGCAACCGGAGCCTGAACTCAGGCTGAGTTTAGTGGCTAGCTCAGGAAATGGGATCTAAATACAGCTCTGCTCTGGACAGTTTTCAACATTTTGCAGATGAACTGCTTACAATTTTGTTTAAAGCCAACATAAAGAGATTTCCACTTTATCTTCCTTTGAAATGATTGGGAAAATCTCTGATGAGAAATTAATTGGCTCTTCACTGGAACATTCAAAACTCCAGTGTGCAATGCAGCTGTAGAAAATTTGTCTGTTTCTCTATGGCAGCACTGCCCATAAGGAACATATAAGTAAGACATATAGTCTGGAAGGGCTGGAAAACTTTTCTACCCCTGCTGCAGTGTAAGTGAGAAATGACTGTCTGGACTTGAAGTCCACTCGAGGATCAGGTTAGACTCTTCAGGTTTTCAGGAGATCATGTCTGCCAAATGCTGTCTCCACACTCATCATTAGATATGAGTAACTACCACTGAGCTAAACAATTCTTATGTCCCGTCTGAACTTGACTCTGTGTTCATCCCTCTCTCCTTTTCTTTTTTTATTCATCTCTCAGGGTCATCAGTGGAGCGGAAGGAGTGCTACTATCATCTGAATGATGAGAACTTGTGTGAGAGTGTGCTGACCAGCCATGTCACTCTGCAGGAGTGCTGCTGCACGTTAGGTGCTGGATGGGGTGACAACTGTGAGGTGCATCCCTGTCCCGTCAATGGCACAGGTGAGTCAGAGAAGGAGGAGAAAACAAGTTGAACAATAACATAAGGATACACTGTGTATCTTTACTAGACACACTTTTGGCTATATGTCAGTAACACGGTGTACCACCAGATTTTAAAAGCATAATTTTTACACCTTCATGAACTATATTCTGTTGACAATTTCAAGGGCAAAGACTCCTGTGTGAATGGAAGTATCTAATGAATATTAGGGTTCTGTTCTTTGTATGTGGATAAATAATTTAGCTTGATTTGACTGATGATTTGGAACATTTTAGAAATCTGAGCATATCACACCAGTTGTAGCTGTTCTTGATTTTCTGTTATTCTTGGTAAACAGACATTCTACACTAAAGAGAAATGTAAATGCAACACTTTTTTTCCTCCCATTTTTCAAGACTTGAAATGAAATATCTAAGACTTTTTGCATGCACACAAAAGGCTTAGTTTTCTTAAATTTTATTAACAAATTTGTTTAAATCACTGTTTAAAAGCACATAGCAAACATAATTCATAATCCATCCACCTGGCAGGCGTGGCATATTAAGATGCTGATTAGACAGCATCATTACTACACAGGTGTGTCTTGGGATGGTCACAGTAAAAGGCCACTCTAAAATGTGGACAATACCACAGGTGTAACAAGTTTTTAGGGAGCGTGCCATTGGCATGCTCACTGCAAGAATGTCCACCAGAGCTGTTTCCCATCAACTGAATGTTCATTTCACTTCCATCAGCTGTCTCCAGTGTTGTTTCAGAGAATTTGGCAGTTCATTCAACCTGTCTAGTGAGCCAGCCCAGTAATGCTACATCTGCCTCCTTCACCTGCAAGGTCGTCTGAGCCAGGCACTGAGATGAGCATCCCTGAGACAGTTTGCGCAGAATTCTTCGGTTGTGCAAACCAGTTGTTGCATCAGGTGTTCAGGTGGCTGCTCTCAGACAATCTTGTTGGATGAGGAGGTCCACGGCTGGAGCGGGTGCATGTGATCTGCAGTTGTGAGAATGGTTGGATGTACTGCCAGATTCGTGGAAATGACATTGGAGGCAGCTTATGGTAATGAAATTAATATTAAATTTGTGGGTAGGTCCTGCAGTTAACATGCCAATAGCATGCTTCCTCAAAACTTGTAAAACCTGTGGCATTGTGTTGTGAGATAAAAGTGCACATTTTAGAGCAGCCTTTTATTGTGACCATCCCAAGCCACATCTGTGTAGTAAAGATGCTGTTTAATCAGCGTCTTGATATGCTACACCTTTCAGGTGGATGGATTATCATGGAAAAGCGAGAGAGCTCACTAACACAGATTTAAACAAATTTCTAAACAATATTTCAGAGAACTAGGCCTTTGTGCGCATAGAAAAAGTCTTAGATCTTTTATTTCAAGTCTTGAAAAATGGGCTTGATTGCGCTTATATTTTTGTTCAGTGTGTAACAAAAGCACCTATAATTACATAATGTTTACAGTGACTTGAATCAGTGTCTTACCCATTTAAACGACTAAGCATCAACTGAACCACTCTGTTGGCCAATACAGTAAAGATTGCCCAATAGTGTCAGTGTCAGTATATATACCGTGTGTGTGCAAACACACACACCTTTGTGCACGATGGATTCCTAACCTTTAAACCTCCATGTTGGTCCCCTTTCAGACCAGTTCAATCAGATGTGTCCATCTGGAAGAGGTTTTATTCCCAATGGAGACTCACTGTATGGAGTACCCACAGCTGACAGCTACAAAGGTAAGACTAAGCTACTTCTACACCACTTACCAGCATAGAGAAATCACTTTTTTTCCTTTTCACCTGTTGCAATACATAATGCTCACAGTTCTCACTCACATAGTTGTCAAACAGTAATGTTCTTATGCTGATTATATTTATCTACCATTTGCAACACATTATTAGCTGTTTGATAACGTAGTCAAGGTGAAGGCTCATGTTATCTATAACATGTTACGTTTCTAATGTTGTTGAGAGCAATGAGCAGAGTGAAGGTGAACCAGTATACTCAAGCTGTAGTCAAGCAGCTGGTAGAAAAAGAGGTGGGGGGCTAATTTGCATATTCATCGGTCCACACATATTAATGAGGCAAAGATGTAGAGTTACATCCAAGCCACCGTTGTTTCACAGAAAAAATATAAAATAGATAGATAAAATATAATTATTAATTATTAATTATTATTATTATTATCATTATTATTATTAGAAATATAATTTTGATGAAGAGAGGTGAGTTTTTAGGGCTTCTGTGGGCTTTGTATCAGATTATTGTTTTTACCTAACTATAGTATTTTAGTAATTACTACTGGCCAGTATATTTTTCTAAGATTGTTTTAAAACTCCTTTGAAACCATCATCATCCGCACCCAAAATCCAGTACCTATCAGGTTGTAGTCTGAATCCTGAGTGTGACGTTTACACATTTTTACCCTAAAAATTTGTCTTTGGCATATGCATTACTTTCTGCTAATAGTCCTACAATGCTATTTATTAGATTTTATAGATATGAAAATTATGAGAAGGGTTTAGCTGCAGCCTTGCAGACCCCCAAACCACGGCTCATACAAACAGTTGCTAGTGGGGAAATGCATGGGGCATGGATACAACGTGTCATGTTGGCAGAGTGGAGCAGGTTTTTTTTTACAGCTACACAGACTCTGTCTTTTTAGTGTGCAGTTGCTGCCAGATTCACTGTGTATGTATTGATTTTTGCCAAGTGATAATGCAGTTGGCTATGCAGGGTTGGAAGGTTATATTAACTGGCACTGAATTCATAAAATGGATCATTTTAACAACAGGATGCACTGATTTCACTGATTTATTTTTGATATGAAATGTATACTCCTGAGATTTCTCTTATGCTTTGCATTGGCTCTGGTACAACAAGGTATTTATTTTTATCATTTTTAAACAGCCTCTACTCGATTTTTACGCAGTACTATGTAGTTTTTACCTGTCTGAGGGCCACAGAGCTGCATGTAAAGAAAAATTAATAGCATTTAGCAGCGTGGTGCCTGTTTCCACCAAAAACATTTGGTATAGTACCTTTAAAACCAAAAGTAAACCCTACAGACATGTACCTAGACTGTAGATCCGTTTAGCGTCTCCACCACAGACAGTACTCTTAAATGTAGGTGGGGTTGTTGTCACTCACTGCTCCATCCAGCTTTTACTGTGTTTCCTCTTCACCGGTGATGCAGAGGAACATCTGCACTATGTTTTTCATTCACGTAACAAGGTTGTGCACCAACATTTTAAGAACAAAATACTTTCTAACTGGTAAAGATGAAAAGGCAGAAAAAAAAAGCTTTCATTTCATAGTTGTAGCTGACTAATATGTATGAAAATGTGCAGCGGTATTAATAAAGGTTACACAACCTTCAAAACCAGCCACAACTCAGCCCTGAGCAAGAGTTAACAGCTCTCTGTTGACGAGTCAGTTGACTGCAGCTTCATCTTTTAGTACCAGATCTGTGTGCTACCCCAACAGAGGGATGACCAAAAATGGGGACTGTTATATTGGTACCGTCCACAACTTTTCACAGTGGAAATGAAAAAAATAACCGATCTGATGTGTACCAAGCTGAACTGATCTGAACCGAACCAGCCTGCTCGGTGGTTTCAAAGCCAACAGAAACTCTGTGAACATGTAACATGACCTGCCCACTCTCTGTTTGTTTACAGATGCAGATGAATGTGCACTGTTTGGCCAGGAGGTGTGTAAAGGAGGCTACTGTTTGGACACCGTGGGCAGCTACGAGTGTTACTGCAAGACAGGACAGGACTACGACCCCTCCAAAATGGAGTGCAGAGGTCAGGGTGATATACAGCAAACAAAAAAGCTCTGTCTAATTTATTGTGTTGTTAATGAAACTGGTAACTGAGCTGTGCAAGTTATCATTTTTCAGTGTTATGTGTTAAAGGCAGTGGAAAAAAATTCTAACATCCTAAAGTGTTTCTCTCTCACATAGACATGCATACAGAGTGTAGGGCATGGGAGCTAGTGAAGCAGACCGTCCACAGATTGGAATGCACAACCACTTTTCATACCTGTTTGAATTACAGTGTCATATTTTTGCTGCGACAGGATTTAGACTGCAACCCCAAGATGTTTCTGTGGCACCTCAGAGAATTTCTATTTTTAATGTAAATGGCTCTATGTCTGTAGAAGATTGTGCACAATGGTTTGGTAAGAACGTGAAAAGGTTATAAATATTTTAATTAGAATAATCTTAATGAAAGTATTAAGGGCATCAACATTCTAGTTAAAACAAATCACAGGTCATAGATAGGTGGTCATAGGTCAAGTTTAACAGACAGGGACTATTCATACATGAGGTAGGGGAGAACAGGTGAAACCAATCAGGGGCGGGATAGGCAATCACAGTGGCGGGAAATTCACACAAAGGGAGGAAGTCAAGGTCTCAAACGAGAGGGAAAAGGTAAGTACAAAATAAAACAGGAAGTGCATGACAAGACTAGACATGAGTGACTTTAATTTAACATAAAATGCACATGACATTAAAGGACTTAACATGAAACTAAACTAAGGCATGCCATGAAACATGAAACACTAAACATGAACATATGTAAAATTAACACACTTGACGAGACACAACAAAATGACTTTCCATTGGCACTGTCTACCTGGTGCCAGCACGTACTGTGGGGTTAAGAGGTCATGGTCCTTTCACAAATTTCTGTGAGACCAGGTTGGTATGACATTTACATTCATAGTTAAAGAAAAAAAAGGAAAAAGATATCCACTTTTTAAGATGATGCAGTTGTAGATCAGCAGTCACGTGGACTCTGCAATATTTCTTTACTCAGTAGACATAAACTTCACTTTTACAAACTCCTTTAAAGTAAATGGAAAATCTGTTAATTTGCTTATATTTCATGGTGTGCTGATGCTGTTTTCAGAAATATGAAACTTTTTTTTGTAGGGGCAAGCATTTGTGAGGGAATGGATGTACTGATCCAAGGCAGTGTACGGTGGGGAAGTTCAGCTGACATAAAGACCTATTTTTCCTTTAAATAACTCTATTTTCTTTTCTTTCTTGTAGACATCAATGAGTGTCTCGATGAGTCGGTGTGTGTTGGTGGACAGTGTTTAAACACAGATGGCTCATACATGTGTTTCTGTACACATCCCATGGTGCTGGACCCCAACAGTAACCACTGTGTCTTTGTTCCTGAGGTGGCCGGTAAGACAGGCTTTTTCTATATCCCATGCACACATTTAAGACACAATTTTAAACTTTATTCAACCAGGAAGTCCCTTGACATTAACAAGACTTTTAAAATGGAGACATGGCCAAGATAGCATCCCAGTATAAGGTTGCAGGTTACAAAAATATATAATAGAGCATTTCAAAACCAGACAAGGGACAATTAAAAAATAAATGTTAGAAACAGACAGGGACAAAAGATAGATCATACAAAATCTAGTATCAAAATAGCAGTTAATACATATACTTTATTAATCCCAGAGGGGGAATTCAGTTTTTTTAACTCTGTTGTCATATACACACAGAACCTAAACATGCATTTAAATTGAGAGATGTCAGAGCGAGGGGGCTGCCTTGGACAGGCGTCCCAAGCAGTTGGGGGTTCAGTGCCTTGCTCAAGGGCACTTCAGCAGTGCCCAGGAGGCCAACTGGCACCTCTCAAGCTACCGATCCACATTCCATATATGGTCCATACAGGGACTTAAGCTGGCAACTCTCCAGTTCCCAAGCCAAGTCCCTTTGGACTGAGCTACTGCTGCCCCCGTTGCACTCTTCAGTTACACCATTTTTTTGTCAGAGCTTTGAACTCTCCCAGTCCCACTCTCCCAAATCATGAAGCTGCAGTGTGTTTTAAAGGTTATTCCATGAGAAGGGCCAAAATAGCTACCAAGTTCTGAGCAAATCCTGGGTACCTAGTAGAGCCGCCATCTAGTGGAACGCAAATTGTAACAGCCTTTCTTGAATGACAGGAAATTACACACATGTAAAAACAAGTTTACCCAGTATGGCTTTGTAAGTAAAATATACTATTGTCTGAATTATGGTAAGGCACTTGACACTTTTGATGAATGTTGCTTGAAGGAGACTGATGAGCCAGCCGACATTTTCAATTTAGGCCTCTGTAAAAGGGTATAGTCATCTGCATTGTAACTGGACACTATCCTCAAGCCAGATGGTTAAGTTATAGTCCTGAACCTTATACATATCTTTCTGATGGCTGTTTGTTTGTGTCTATTTCTGAGGTACTTTGTATCTATCGATTTGATAATTTAGAGATTTGACGAAGTCAGTGAGTTCATTGATTTCATTGAACCAAACAAGAGAACTGCAAGGTGAATATGTTTTGGTTCAACAAAAGCGGAATATTGATGAGGAAATGCACTTTCTGTATTTATAGATGTCTGCCAACTGTTTTGATGACCTAGTCAACTGAATCCGGTCCTATGTTGCTCAAGCTGGGACACACAAAACTCCTATAGATGCTTACTCAGGTTGTGCAACAAAAGATTGCATTGTCCGCAACATAACTAAATTCTCAAGGTGTGCAACATGAAAGGAGAGTGCAGAGTGACACTTTTTATACCGTGATACAGTATGTACAGGAAAATAAGATGGATACACTAAAAAAACAAAGACAACTGTGATACACAGAGTTGTGGCATCACAGTGTAGAGGAGGCAGCGTGCATGTAAATAATGTCCCCCACAGTCTAGACTTCTTAAGAACGTAGCCTGCACAAGTGTTTTCCTAACCCCTCAATTAAGACAGGCCCTATTTTCATAATAAAATCCAAGCATAACCTTCACTTTCTTCACTAAGTTCCCAATATGCAACTCTAGAAGAGAGCCTGTCATAAACCAAATACGCAAGTACTTGTAGGATGATACTCTTTTGGGTCCCCTGCTAAGGTCTGAATGCCAGCATTACCTGAGACCTGGGAGCGAGCTCTGGAAAAGATAATGAATTTGGTTCCTGATGTCCCTCCCTGAAACGTTCCCCCAGGACATTCTTGAATTTGCCAAAATTAACACAAATTCTTCCAATCCCAATGTTTGTTTCAATATTGTTAAGCCTTTGCCATAATTCAGCCAAAAAAAAAGAAATCTCAAACGTTGGCCCCATGAACAAATTCCTTGCGAATCATTAATACATTAAGTACATGATAAGCCCTGATGGAGCTTCTCTGGCAGTGCTCACTCCCAGGCTGTGTATCACTCCCTAACAGTTCAAGTCTCAGTAAACCATTTGTTACTGTCTACCTAAATGTAGCCATGTCAACCCTTATTCCTCAAACTATACATTTGATTTTTGGATCTTGTTATGAGGAGTAAACACAGTTCTTTGCTGCATCTACAAATGTAAGTTAAGACTCCACCATGCGAAGTGAAAGCCATACATGAACAACATGCAGAAACACTGTGGACACTTCTGTCGGCCTAAACGGACACTGACTGATGCAAAGTGGAAAAGTGTGCTGTGGTCTGACGGGTCCACGTTTCAAATTGTTTTTGGAAATCATGGACGTTGTGTCCTCTGCACTTAAATGGAAAAGGACCATCCAGATTGTTACCAGCTCAAACTTCAAAGCCAGCATCTGTGTTGGTACAGGGGTGTGTTATTGCCCGTGGCATCATGGGTAACTTGCACATCTGTGAAGGCACCACAAATGCTGAAAGGTACATACAGGTTTTGGGGCAACATATGCTGCCATCTGACAGACGTCTTTTTCAAGGACGTCCTTGCTTACTCCAGCAAGACAATGACACACATTCTGCACGTGTTCCAACAGCGTGGCTTTTTGTAGTAAAAGAGTGCAGGCACTAGACTGACCTGCCTACAGACCAGACCTGTCTCCTATTTAACATGCATTCATGCATTATGAAGCCCAAAATATGACAACATAGACCCAGGACTGTTGAGCAAGTGAAGTGGTATGTCAAGAAAGAATGGGAAAGAATTTTACTTTCAGAACTTTAACAATTAGTGTCCTCAGTTCAGAGTGTTGTTGAAAGAAAGGGTGATGTAACACAGTGGTAAACATGCCCATCCCAACTTTTTTGTAACATGTTGCAGGCATTAAATTCAGAATGAGTGTATATTTATTTTAAAAAAACAAAGTTTTTCAGTTTGAGCACTAAATATCTTGTCTTTGTACTGTATTCAGTTGGTCAGAAAGGATTTGCAAATCATTCCATTCCGTTCCATTTTGTTTTACTTTTTACACGGCACACCAGCCTTTTTTAGAAATGGGGCTGTAAATGTAAGGTCTACAAAATTTGAATCTGTTGTATTGTGAAAATTACTGTACTAGCTCCTATGGCCACTCTTGCCTTCTGCACATTTCTAACCAAGACCAGTTAATCCTGATGAAATGTCGATATATGCTTTAGCCCAACTACAGAAATGTAATTAATTGAAATAATATTTCAATTAATTACATACAGTCTATTTGCATGGAATCAGAGCAAAGAACACACACAACCGTGTTATGTAATAATGCTGTGTGTGTGTGTGTGTGTGTGTGTGTGTGTGTGTGTGTGTGTGTGTGTGTGTGTGTGTGTGTGTGTGCAGAGCAACATGAGACGGAGCAGATAGACTACCAGGGTATCTGCTGGCAGACGGTAACAGACACCATGACGTGCACACGGCCGCTAGGTCCCAACAGGAAGACCACATACACAGAGTGCTGCTGTCTGTATGGAGAGGCCTGGGGCATGGACTGTGCCCTGTGTCCGCCCAGAAACACTGGTACACACCACACAACACACAGTCAGATACACCATTGTGTTTGTCTATGTGTCTTACATTCTGTTTTACCAGTTGTGTGTGATGAGCAGTGTTTGCTAGCACTGACACATGGAAATTTATCCATGTAAACCTGTTTTTTAACGTTTGAGGTGCCAACATGTTTCCATTACAGTAGACAAGTTCCTAAGTTTGAATTGTAAATTTCCAAAGTACATAGCTCAGAGATGAATGCAAGGAAGCAAATAAAAACTAGAGAAAGCAATTTCTGAAGAAAAAGTACTGTAGTAAGTAATAAGAAGTGTGTAATAAGAAGTAATAAGAAAAGCTGAAGGGGCAATGAGTTTAATTAGTATTAATGTCATTGAAAAGTTGAATAATACCAATAATGTAAAAAAGACATAAAATGACATAAAAAATGTTTGAAAAGCTGATGCCAAACTGAATTGCTAGCTTTATAAGTTTAGTAATGCCCATGATATATGAAAGATGTGGAACACTGTAAGGTTTAATGGAATTTAAAGTATGAATAAGTAGAGAAGACTTGAAAAATGCTTTTAAAAAGCCTGAAAATGTTGAAGACCAGCAGAAATGCTGGCCCCTAATTAATGTTATACTTGAGTTTAACTAAATTTAGTCATAGGTCATACACACAAATGGCAAATTAAATTTTAATTTTATTAATTGGTTTAATTAATAATATTGGCCATTCTGTCCCTGTCTCTCTGCCGACTCTTCACCATTTATTCCGTACAGTTAGCCATAGCTGCATTTACAATGATAGCAACAGAGGAAATTATTTGAATACGTATCCTAGAGTCTATGAAACCAACGATTATTGAGTCAACCAGTTAACTCTGTGTTCCAGACCTATTCATTATTACAGAACTTGGCAAATCCTTACATTTCATTCTCTGTGTGTCTGTCTCAGAGGATTATGCTTCCATGTGTAACCTTGGTGGGCGGCGGTCATATGGTCATGACGCCCTTGTTGCCAGCCCAGTCCATGAATACGAAGTGAGCCCAGATTATTCACCTTCACCTGAGCAGGAGGCTGTCCTGCCATTTTACGACGATGAGGAGCGTGAGTATTTGTATTTTATGCATGCTTTATGGTGCACAGAACACAGGATTTGTAGAGACGTTAATAGGGTCTCTACAAAGTTCTTGATAGTAGTGTGACCAAGGGAAAGAATTATGAAATTAACATATGAAGTTTATCCAGGCAGGTTTTTGCAACAGACAGGTTCAGATTGTTATAACTGTCTGAAGTGTCGTACTACCCTCACTTGATCTGGTCTGTTTTTTATTGCGCCAGAGTCTAGTTTAAGGAAAAGATCTCATTCTCAAAGAATTAACTTGTTGCAGTAAGACAATACTGGAGTACAGCTAATGTAATTTAGTATTATATAAAAGATTAGAAAAAGGAAAAAACAATAGTTTGTATTTGTGCACTCCCAAATTCCCTAGGGTCCAGTTTTAATATGTTGAACTCTAATGAAAGTAAAAAATAATTTGTGTTTTCACCCCGTGATTCGGATCTGCTCCAAAATGTATCGGGTTCTTCTTGGCTCATTCAAAACCTTTGCACAAAGTTTACTAAAATAGGGCCAGTAGTTTTTCTGTAATCCTGCTAACAAACAAACACACTGAACTAAAAACATAACTTCCTTAGCCAATAATGGTAATGAAGGAGAATACAGTGAAGAATAAGAACAAACAATTAATGAAGTGCATGTGGCTTATAGATATTTTTTGTCTAGTATTGCTGAATGAATTCTACACTGCTGTCCTCAGTTGTTTAGAAACCCTATGAATAAAATGCAATATAGTGTAAGTCTGTGAGAGGACTGGTTACTGTTTCCATTTGGACTGACTGTCATGGACTTGGGTAGAGGCCTAGTGAAACAGGATGACCAAAGGCCTGTTTGTAACAATTTTCCAAGTTTAGATAAAATGTAGTTTGCCCACTGGAAGCAGTTTTTTTCAAAATACAGAGTGGGTCATATTTGAGTGCCAATAAAGGAGCATCTGTCTGTTTCAATCCAAATGTTAATAAGCTTTAATTTTTACTTGTCCCTTAACTATGTGTCATCAATTATTGGATAAGAAACAGCTTATTGTTGTCTATATACAGTATGTATAATATATTATACATATAATCTATTATGTACAGTACAGGCCAAAAGTTTGGACACACCTTCTCATTCAATGCGTTTTCTTTATTTTCATGACTATTTACATTGTAGATTCTCACTGAAGGCATCAAAACTATGAATGAACACATGTGGAGTTATGTACTTAACAAAAAAAGGTGAAATAACTGAAAACATGTTTTATATTCTAGTTTCTTCAAAATAGCCACCCTTTGCTCTGATTACTGCTTTGCACACTCTTGGCATTCTCTCGATGAGCTTCAAGAGGTAGTCACCTGAAATGGTTTTCCAACAGTCTTGAAGGAGTTCCCAGAGGTGTTTAGCACTTGTTGGCCCCTTTGCCTTCACTCTGCGGTCCAGCTCATCCCAAACCATCTCGATTGGGTTCAGGTCCGGTGACTGTGGAGGCCAGGTCATCTGCCGCAGCACTCCATCACTCTCCTTCTTGGTCAAATAGCCCTCACACAGCCTGGAGGTGTGTTTGGGGTCATTGTCCTGTTGAAAAATAAATGATCGTCCAACTAAACGCAAACCGGATGGGCTGGTTCAGTGTGCCTTCAATTTTGAATAAATCCCCAACAGTGTCACCAGCAAAACACCCCCACACCATCACACCTCCTCCTCCATGCTTCACAGTGGGAACCAGGCATGTGGAATCCATCCGTTCACCTTTTCTGCGTCTCACAAAGACACGGCGGTTGGAACCAAAGATCTCAAATTTGGACTCATCAGACCAAAGCACAGATTTCCACTGGTCTGATGTCCATTCCTTGTGTTTCTTGGCCCAAACAAATCTCTTCTGCTTGTTGCCTCTCCTTAGCAGTGGTTTCCTAGCAGCTATTTGACCATGAAGGCCTGATTCGCGCAGTCTCCTCTTAACAGTTGTTCTAGAGATGGGTCTGCTGCTAGAACTCTGTGTGGCATTCATCTGGTCTCTGATCTGAGCTGCTGTTAACTTGCGATTTCTGAGGCTGGTGACTCGGATGAACTTATCCTCAGAAGCAGAGGTGACTCTTGGTCTTCCTTTCCTGGGTCGGTCCTCATGTGTGCCAGTTTCGTTGTAGCGCTTGATAGTTTTTGCGACTCCACTTGGGGACACATTTAAAGTTTTTGCAATTTTCCGGACTGACTGACTTTACTTTCTTAAAGTAATGATGGCCACTCGTTTTTCTTTAGTTAGCTGATTGGTTCTTGCCATAATATGAATTTTAACAGTTGTCCAATAGGGCTGTCAGCTGTGTATTAACCTGACTTCTGCACAACACAACTGATGGTCCCAACCCCATTGATAAAGCAAGAAATTCCACTAATTAACCCTGATAAGGCACACCTGTGAAGTGAAAACCATTTCAGGTGACTACCTCTTGAAGCTCATGGAGAGAATGCCAAGAGTGTGCAAAGCAGTAATCAGAGCAAAGGGTGGCTATTTTGAAGAAACTAGAATATAAAACATGTTTTCAGTTATTTCACCTTTTTTTGTTAAGTACATAACTCCACGTGTTCATTCATAGTTTTGATGCCTTCAGTGAGAATCTACAATGTAAATAGTCATGAAAATAAAGAAAACGCATTGAATGAGAAGGTGTGTCCAAACTTTTGGCCTGTACTGTATATCTATCTGTCTATTTTGTAAAAACATTACATCATAATTTAAAATATTGAACCTAGAAAATTAACATGAATCCCTGGCAGAATGCTACAGACCCCATTTTAAGAATCACAGTTCACACTATGGCTCCCTGTTTAAGTTGATCTAACATGCCTCTACAGATATGCTTCATACCCTTTGTCAGACCACAGCATGTTTTATGCTGATCACTCCAACATATTGGAGATATAGACTCTTTGCATTTTACTGCTGGTAGCCATGTTGTTTATTCATTTGGTCTGAAAATGGTCACAGAGTTCATCTCAGAGGTTACTGTCCACACAGGACATGTACCATTAAAAAGTAACACTATGAAATGTAAATACAGTGATACCATTTTTTTTTAAAACTATGTTATGAAATTTTGGTGATCCCAATTGAAAGCTTTTTTTGAGCTAACTGACAATGTAGGCATCACAGCCTTTTAAATAATTCTATTATAAACAGTTAACTTTTGAATGTATTAAAAGGCTTGTGTTGTTAAAAGTGTATTTGTTACCAAGATTTGTATTTAAAGCCTGGATGACAGTGAAAGTTATTCTACCTTTGCTGATATTTCAACAACAGCACAAACCTCAGCCTCCACAACAATAATGAAGTTGAATCAACACCTTTCGAAAACACTTTTTTTTTAAAACTGCCAACCTTCATGTGAGTGCAGCCAAGATTTACTGCCGGGCTGTTTGTATTAGAGAGCAAAAGTTTAGTTTGGTGTACATAATTAACTGGCATCTGAGTGTGTATTATACTGTACATCTACAGTAATGAGTTCTACAAACTCATTATTGGGTATTATATCATAAATATGCAGGTTCAGCTTTTTTAAGACAAACATGGACTTATGTTCCCTTTGCACAGCGCTTTGCTGCCATCTTGTGATATTAAAATAAACATGTTAGAATGAGCTTTAAAGTATTGAAATCCAAGAGTCTGCTGATCCTAATTAAAGTCCTACAATATCCTCAGCTAAAAAAAAAAAAAAAAAACTCTGCCTGATGTCTCACAGTCGATAAATTATTGAGACTAAGACCTCTTAAGAGCCCCTTGTGTAAACCATGTATTCCATCAGTGCATTCAAATTCTGAAGGCACAGTTTTGGGGGAGTGCTTGGATTTATGTATGGTAAAAACATAAGAAGCCAATGGCAATGTTAGAAACTTCTACCTGAAGCCAGTGGTATTATCAGTTCCGCTTTTCTTAGGATTTAAGCCAGATTTTACATGAACCTTATTTTTTTCTTATCCTTCTCCTTACTCCCTGTGTTGACTTTGCTGGGAAAGACAAACTCTTATTTTTAAGGCCTTTGCCCGCTGATTCCGATGTTGAGCTGTTGAACATGAGCTGAGTTATGAAAGGATACTGTGCAATCTGTTCCGCTGTCTTGTCACAGCTGTGTCCCACCGCCACATTTTCTTCACTGATTCTTGGTCAAACTGCTCTTTAAAGGCTTCTAACGGATTCAAAAAACGCAGAAGTTTCAGACTCAGTATGCAAACACAATTGACACAACGTGAAGTCTCATTTGTTAAGAGATGTGTGACAATTTCGGACAAAAAAAATGGACTCAGTGTGCAAAGGCCCTTCATTTTTCACTTAATCTGATTCAGGGGATAACCGCACTCTAACTAAGGACTACTGTTCCCATGAGGCTTAAGGGCAGGGAGAAGGGTCATACGGGTATACTGCTGCCACTGAGTTGGTTTGTTAAATGTGGTCTCCAGCTAAAACTCAATGCTTTTTTATGCCTCTGCACTGGTAATAGCTGTGGCCAGACACATTATGTTTCAAGTTGTCTGTCTGTACATACATAGGTGCGTCCATCTGTCCCATTCACGTGAACGTGATATTTCAAGAACACCTTTTAGGGAATTTCTATTTGACACAAACGTCCATGTAGACTCAAAAATGGTCTGATAAGATTTTGGTGGTCAAATGTCAAGGTCACTGTGACCTTACAAAACCTTTGTTTGTTTGTTGTTGTTGTTGTTGTTTTTGTCCATAACTCAGGAATTCATGCACTAATTATGACAACAAATCACACAAATGTCCAATAGGATAAAATGATGAAGTGGTGGCATTTTATATTCAAAAGCTCAAATGCTGCAGCTCCACTGTAAAATAATATTTTGTAAAAACACCTTTTCTGAAATTACTCAACACCATAACTCAGGAATAGAAAGGGAGACATTTGGTCAGATACTGTATTGGTCACCAACCCGTGGGCCCACCATCTGCAGGGACAGTAATGAGGGTCTAGTGTATTGTCTGCTGTTCGAGCAGAGGGAGGTTCATAAGTGTACTTGGTACCAGAACACTCTAGGCCAAAGACTGATGATCGACTTTGTGGTCGTATCATCAGATCTGCGGCCGTGTGTCTTGGACACTCGGGTGAAGAGAGGAGCAGAGCTGTCAACTGATCACCACCTGGTGGTGAGTTGGAACAGATGATGGGAGAGGCTGCCGGACAGAGCTGGTAAACCCAAACATGTAGTGAGGGTGAACTGGGAATGTCTGGCTGAGGCTCCTGTCCCTGAGGTCTTGAAACTCCGGAAGAATTTCTTGTGCATCCTGGGAGAAGTTGGAGACATGGAATCCGAGTGGTCTATGTTCAAAGCTTTTATTGTGGAGGCGGCTGCTAGGAGCTGTGGTCAGAAGGTTGTCAGTGCCTGTTGTGGCAACAACCTAAGACCCCGCTGGTAGACACTAGCGGTGAGGAAGGCTGTCAGTCTAAAGAAGGAGGTCTTTTGGGTCTGGCTGGCCCAGGGGTCACCTAAAGCAGTAGACAGGTATCGGTTGGCCTGAGGGGCTGCAGCTGTGGTTGCCGCTGAAGCAAAAACCCGGGTATGGGAGGAGTTAGGTAAGGGCTATGGAGAGGAACTTTCAGTTTGCCTCAAGGAAGCTCTGGCAGACCATTAGATGCCTCAGAAAGGGAAAACAGGCTGTGCTCTGCAGAGAAGGAGAACTGCTGACCTGAACTGGGCACACCCTTAAGCAGTGGAAGGAGCACTTTGAGGAACTCCTGAACCCAGCCATCAGGTCCACCATGGAGGATGCAGAGGCTGAAAACTCGGGGGAACTCTTACCCATATCCCTGGCAGAGGTTGCTGAGGTAGTCAAAAAGCTCCCCAGTAGCAAGGCACCAGGTTTGGATGAGATTCGCTGATGCTGAGATGCTGAAGGCTCTGGACACTGTTGGGCTGTCTTGACTGACACATATTTTCAGTGTCGTGGTCGGATACAGTGCCTGTGGAGTGGCGGACCTGGGCGGTGGTTCCCATTTTCAAAAAAAGCGATCAGAGGGTGTGCTTTAACTATTGGGTTATCACACTGCTCAGCCTCCCAGGTAAAGTTTACTCCAGGGTGCTGGAAAGGAGGCTCCGACCGATTTTCGAGCCTCAGATTCTGGCAGAGCAATGTGGATTCTGTCCTGGCCGTGGAACAATGGACCAGCTTTTTACCCTTGCGAGGCTGCTGGAGGGGTCACGGGAGTTTGCCCATCCAGTCTACATGTGTTTTGTGGACTTGCAGAAGGCTTACGACTGCGTCCCTTGAGGGTCTTGTGGGGGGTACTGCGGGACTACAGTGCACCGCGCTCGCTGCTACAAGCCATCTAGTCCCTGTATGACCAAAGTGAGAGCTGTGTCTGCATACTCCGTGGAAAGTCAAATGCATTCTTGGTGGGTGCTGGCCTCCACCAGGGTTGTCCTTTGTCACCTATTCTGTTTGTGATATTCATGGACAGGATCTTGAGGTGCAGCCGGGGGGAGGAAGGGGTCTGGTTTGGGGACCTCAGAATTGCATCTCTGCTTTTTGAAGATGATGTGGTTCATTACACTGTGACCTCCAGCATGCACCGGAGTGGTTTGCAGCCAAGTGTGAAGCAGTCAGCACCTCCAAATCTGAGGTCATGGTTGTCTGCCTGAAAATCGGTGGATTGCCCCCTCCAGCATGGGAGAGAGTTACTGCCTCAAGCAACTTCAAGTATCTTGGGGTCTTGTTCATGAGTGAGGGTAGAATGGAGCGTGTGATGGACGGCAGTTTGGTGCGGCTTCTGCAGTAATGCAGGTGCTGCGCTGGACCATTGTGGTGTTTTCACAGACATGGATGTAAATTGTGACTGCAATGTGACTGGTTCACAGATGCATACAACCATGAGGCGGTAATTCTAGTTTGGCCATTATTTATTCACATTTTGGCTTAAAAGTGTGCTGAATTAGCTATTAGCAGTTCCCATTTGCAATGTAACCATGAATGTGCAGACAGCTATGACTTGATTACTTAAATACTGAAGAAAACCTAAAAATGTGATGATTCACAGGCAAGTTCTGGAGTTGGTTTGTCTATTTGTGTTACAGACCCATTCAAGGCATTTGAGGGTTTGCGAGCAGAGGAGTGTGGGATACTGAATGGCTGTGAGAATGGTCGGTGTGTCCGGGTTCAGGAGGGTTACACCTGCGACTGCTTCGATGGATACACCCTGGACCTGTCACGCATGGCCTGCATTGGTAAGACGACAGTTACACACAACTAAAACACAATAAAACTCACAAAACTGTAAAATATCTGTCACATTTCTGTCCTTCTCTGTCCACAGATGTGAACGAGTGCTCAGAGCTAAACAATCGGATGTCGTTGTGTAAAAATGCAAAATGCATTAACACAGTGGGCTCCTATCAGTGTGTGTGTCTGCCAGGCTT
This sequence comes from Cephalopholis sonnerati, assembly GCA_019142605.1. Classification (NCBI taxonomy): domain Eukaryota; kingdom Metazoa; phylum Chordata; class Actinopteri; order Perciformes; family Serranidae; genus Cephalopholis; species Cephalopholis sonnerati. The sequence continues at coordinate 35,870,189 of JAGQAX010000018.1, forward strand.
CACTGCCTCTGACAAACCCAACTACTGTGTGGAGGCAGCAAAAAACAAAACAACACACACAGTGAGTGTGGATGGACACTAGGGGCTGACAAGAGACACTACAGCCACACGCACAAGCTTGTATTACTATACTTGTGAGGACGTCCACTGACATTCAGCCACTGCAAGACTCTCAACACTAACCTTAAAGGTCAACTCCCTAGTTGGTTAAAGTGTCCAGCAGCGCTCCTAAATCTAAATTCCAAAACACTTAACAGCTGATCAGCTTAAGTGACCTGGAAGAAACTTAGACATTTGGCGGTCCTATAACAAAATCAGGGAGTTTACCTTTGAACTGTTAAAGATCTATTCATACTATCTGCCCTAAATCTAAATCATACCTCAAAAAAATTAGCCTTAAACCTTGCCTTGAATTATTATTATTATTGTAATTTTACTCCATGAAAGATATCCAAATCCAGATCTGCTGTTCACCAGTGTCACATATTTTTTAACACTATGGACTTTTTCTTAACAGGACTTTTGTTGCATAATGTCTTTAATCATTTTAGTGGTTTTCAAATGTGGAACTTTTTATGTAAAAAGTGCTCCCAATTGTAATTGCTATTTGTAAAAAGCATAACAGTATCATTTTTTATCATTTTCACCGACTATACATTGTATCTTGCTCTGGTTTCTTTAGTTAAAGAAATAGTTTATTTTGGGATATGGTTAGGCTACATCCACACTGATCCGCTGTCATTTTTAGCTGCATAAATACTGCTATATTAATGCCTAGTATCCACACTACTTTGTTGTTTTGGAACCCCTAAAATTGAGCACTTTGACATTGCTGCTGATCCTGTATCATTTTGCAGTTTTAGTCTATTTGCTTTTTAACAACTTCCAATTGGTCACCCCCAGTTGGCCACTTGAGCAGTGTGGTTCAACCACTGCTCAGCTGTGGAACATGTAGAGATTAGTAGTCTTGCCTATTTTTCCCACCTGATGCTCACGGGTTCAGCAAAAATCAAAATCATATTTTTATGATCATATTGACATAATGCCACCTTTTACTACAGTTTCAATGTCTGTATTTGTCACGGACAATGTTTTCGTCGACAGAATCCCTTTATCTGTTAACAAAAGGCAGTGTGGCAGTGAAGCCTGGGTATTATACTCATGTTACTTTCAGTAATAGTTCCACCTTGTCTTCGGTGGTACTTTTTGCCATGTCCATAGTAGTTTCTGTAACTAAGCCACCAGCTGCAGAGTAGCCAATCTGCTTCCTGTTTACACCAGCACGTGCATGCGCAGTGGACATGAATGGTCATGTCACATGCGCTGTCAGGCATGTTAGTATAGACAGAGATTACTTCTAAAATGGTGCTAAAATGCTTGTGTTTATGGATATCGTTTGCGTTTTAAAATGAAAACGTATTAATGTGGATTTGGCCTTAGTTGCATTCTTTCCAAGAGTTGGATGGCAGAGTTTATGTCTGTGCGCTTTCTACGGAGCAAGCGAGGTAATTAGCCTGGCTTACCATGAAGACTCAAAGCAACCTCCAGTCTTCATGCTCTGCTGTACTTACACAGACATGAGAGTGGTATAAATCTACCTATCTTGTTCACGTAAAGAAAGTGAGTAAGCATATTTTCCTGAAATGTTGAACTCTTCTTTAATCATGAATGAGTATTGATTGATAGAATACGGATCCTAATTATTTGGTCAAAAGTCAGTTTGGAGAACAAAATGCAGAAGTCAAAAAAAGAAGAAAGCTGAAGCATGAATCACCTCCTGTCTGCAGTTAGTCAAGCTTTAAGAAACATTCACACTAAAAGTGTCTCTGCTTTGCTGAATCAGAATGTGGCCAGTAGCACTTATGAATATTAGTGAGTTAATCAAGAAGCCAAACAAAATGTGCAGAGAGGCTGTTTTTCTTATTTTTGTTTAAACCTCCTCCAACCTTACCATCACTCAGCTTTACAAATATTAAACATATAAATCATTATTATTGCAAGGAATCAATGTTAATGTTGCAAGTTCCACCTGTGCTTTTACTGCAATGACAAGTCAAAATATCTGCTGTGTAAACTGTCTCTCATTCCAAATTTCTTCCTAATGTTCCCATAAAATGTAATGCATTGCATTCTGGGAATATCATGGACATTAAGAACGGGATGCCAGACTCCAAGATGGTGCCCTTTCATTGGAATGAAAATGGTTTTCCAAGCACATTAGCCAAAAACTATTTCTATCTTCCTCATGCACTTGAAAATAGCAATTCAAGGCTTTGGGAAAGTTTTACAATTATAAAACCTTCTTGAATTAAAATGAAAAATACAAAGAGTAATGTTATTTTTTTTTTACTTTTAGGTGGTCTGTTTACATGGTAACAGACCTGTCTTTTTTAATGATGGTCTATGCTTTTGTAGACATTTTACTAAAAGCCACAAAAGTCAGCCTGTTGATGGTGTTAGAGGAAAGAGGATCATCAAAGTCACCATCTGGGGATCATGAGTGTCTCCACCAAATTTCATAGAAATCCATCCAATAGCTCAGACTTCTCCAAAGTAATGACCAGCCAACACTGCAAACCCTTGAGCCTAACTGCTAGCATAGCTTATAGATTTTGCTTTAAAAAATCCTTACAAAATTTCTAGCAATATATTTATTAGACTCCCTGAGTAACGAACCTATCTCATCCCTACACACATGATGTAGTGTCAGAATAAATAATAATTAGTGTTTTTTTTCCTTATTTAGCTCAACATTTGATGGAGTTCCTGATGAGACATTTAAGATAGTTAAAGGAAAAGCTCTGAATTTTTTAAGCGAGGTTGTAAGGGGTCTTTATCTATGGTCAGTATATTACATGCAGTAGATGTAAGTTGGCACGTCCCCAGTTTGGAGAAGCAGGCTGGAGTCTGACATGGAAGCTATATAATCTACTGCTGTGGAGGGGTCAGCAATAAAATGTATTTCAGCCACCTAAAAAAATCAATATCACTTGTATATGCTGTATTTAGCTTTAGCCATAATTTCAGACAGTGATTTCCAGTTAGAAAATGAAGCCATAATATTGCTCTCTTCAAAGCCAGACTCCATTGAGAAAAACAGTGATTTAACATTGCTAAACACAGGAGCTGCTGGTCTACCACTGCCTCCAACAGTTATTTTCTTTGTGTTATTGTGTGTATTATTGTGTTTGAAAGGGCTAGTCTGGATTCACCAAAGTCACACAATAACACAAACTACCTGATCATGGCAGTGGTGGACTAGTAGGTCTCATGTTTTGCAATGTCAAATCACCATTTTTCTCAATGGAGTCTGGTGGCTTTAATGAAAGAATAGATGGGGAACTGAAGCTGTTATCAGCTTCCCTGTTGAAACGGGTTGTCTGACTGAAAGGTAAAGCTGTTAAAATGATCCCAATACAGCATACACTTAGACTGATACTGATTTTTTTTGGTGGTACTTTTTTTTAGGTGGCTAAAATTAGGGGTGGGTATCATTAAGATTTGAACAATACTACTACTCTTACTGATACTGCGATACTACGATCTTTACGTATTTAACGATACTCTTATCAGTTCTTTTGAGGGTTTTTTAAGAGAAAAAATAACGGAACAAAATGAAAACAGAATTAACATTGCTGTTTTTTCTTTGTATGTTAGTACAGTATATAAATTAACATTCTGCTACAGCATTGTTTAGAATTTAATTTCAATTTTCAATTTTATTTATGAAGTCCAATATCACAAATCAAAATTTGCCTCAGAGGGCTTTACAGCATACGACATCCCTCTGTCCCTGGAAGAATTCCCCCAAAAAACCCTTAAACAGGGGAAAAATAGTAGAAACCTTACAAACCCGAACTGTATACCTAAACTATACCATACCCAAGGTGGATGGAGTAACAGGAGACGAACTATGAGCTAGGCGGTTGAAAATGGTGCAATTTTTACGCCTGTATGTGATGCACTTTCGCTAGATGTTTGGAAATATTGCTTGTGTTTCTGCCCTTACATGTAAAGGAGTTGTTGAACGTGTGGCAACAAGCAGTGTCAGCAGCAACTCTTGTGAAGTATAGCCATACTTTGGAGCATTTTGCTCTCTCCGCCATTGTCACTGAGAGCAGGGTGTGTGTGTGTGTGTGTGCGTGTGTGTGTGTGCGTGTGTGTGTGTGTGTGTGTGTGTGTGTGTGTGAGACATGGAGTTGCACAGCTGCCCCCCCCTTGCCCAGCCCCGCCCCTCGCACTGTGAGGCTCTGACACAGAGAGCTCTCCTCTGGATTGAATAGCCAAAATGCATTAGTGGCAAATGTCTTAATCTTATTGCAAATGAGATACAGAGTTGGTGAGATAAAACCTGTACAAGATAACATTTATGTCACCTTAAAGAACAAGAAATAATTCTTCCGAATTTCTCGAATATCGACAGCAGAACCGTTAACATCAGAGTTTATCAATACTACAGTCTTTAATAATTTGGCCCCAGGGCCTGTTTAATACCGGGTCTCGGTACCCATCCCCTAGCTGAAATATGTTTTGTTGCTGACCCCTCCACAGCAGTTCATTGCTTGGCTTCCATGTCAGACTCCAGCCTCCTTCTCCTAACTGGGGGTGTGCCGACTGACATCTACTGTGTGTAAATAATTGACAATGGATAAGTACCCCATACAACGGCACTTAAAAGTAATAGAACTTTCTCTTTAATTATGGTGTATGCATTTACAATTGTAACTGTTACAATAAGAGGATGGTAAATGCTAATGTGAAGCCCAACAACTTTGATCTAAACCTAATACTCATCTTATTCTCATTACTAAATTTTAACTGACAACCTCAAAGGGCTGTGGATCAACTGGTATGTCTTTAAGAGCATTTGGTCCTTAAAAGTATAGAAATACAACAAGCACACAGAAACACACACACACACACACACACACATACACAGACACTTACTTAATCAAAGCCCATATATTCTGCACTGTATAAGATACACACTACATGAAACAAACAGTAATTTACTTGAGATGAAGATTCAACTTAATCTACTACGTGGTGCCTATGTGGGGGATAGAAACACAGAATTGTATAAAATGTATGTTTTGTCCGTTGCTTTTCTAAATCTGTTTCTTATTTTGTTTTTACGTGGCGATTTATGTGTGTTATAAGAGGCCGTTTGCTCATTTAACGCATCGACAAACCCTATGGACTTGTGCTGGGGGATCCAGTTGTTTTTTAAACCCACTCAAACTGATTGTGGATATTTAATTCTGTGAAGAGGCCAACTGTCTGCTCCTTCTCTTCCTCCATTGCCATCCCTCTGTCTGCCATAAAGAAAAGCTTGTTTTTAATAGCGTCACCAAATCCTGTAATATGCACATTTTGATGTTCTAAAGAAATTTGCTATTGTAAAGCCTTCGGGATAAGCTTTTTGTGGGATATTGTCTTTGTTTTGTAAGAGCGGTAAATGCAATCATAAAACTACTTATTTTCTGGGACATAAGACAATGCCAAGTTTTATGTGTCCTCCAAAGAACCATAAGACCTTCCCTCAACACATACAGAGGATTTGTGTTGAGATGACTGAGATGCATTTTTTATTTTTCATACTTTCATACTTCTCTTATCTGCGTTTCACTGCAAAGTCTTGCCAGGTTGTAAAGCTGCTATGGGACAGCGATGGGAGAGAAGAAACTTGTGTACATTTAAACAAAAGAGTGGAGAAAACAGCTGATGTATTTGTAATTTGTACATGAATAAATAGCTTTTTCTATGAATTCATATTAAAGTGTACATTAAACCCCTTGGTAATAAACCACAAATTGTGACATTTGCATTGGCTGGTTTTTAATGCGCTGTCAAGTACTTTTTCTTTATACACTGTGCTTGCATTCTTGACTTTTAACAAAATAGGATGAAGGTTGTCTTTACAGTGGCAAAGCAGTTGTTACGGACTCTGATTTCTATGTGTGTCTTTGTATCTTATGTTGTGTTCACACCAAACGTGATACCAATTTTCGTGTCACGCTACTCGTGTGAGTTTGAACGCTAAAATATTTTCTGCCGACTCACTTCATACACACGAATAACACACATTATATGCATGTGAAATTGCTAAATTGATGAGTAAACTTCCACTGGTCCATCCTCGGTGTCATATGTCCCTGGAGGTTCTCAATGCTGATTGGCTATTGGTTGCTGAAGTTCAGATTTCTCAACTCGCGCAACTGGCTTCATTCATGCCTCTTAGTTCATCGTCCATTGTGCCACACGGCAGGAATACAGTTACGAACAGCCTGTAGTCTTATTTTTTTAATTTCACTGTGAGGGCTTAGAGCCAAAAGGGCGCAAGTACCACCTTGGCTGAATATGAATACTGTACTGTAAAAATTCAATTTTATGCCCAGTCCCTTTTAACTAGCCCGGTGTGGCTACTCATTTTGACAAATAAAGGCCTGTCTCAATTAGGGTCTGGCTGCCAAGTAGTTCATTTTTATAGAAGTTCTTTGGACGTATAGAACCAGGTTGTTGGCTACCCACTTGAGCCAACATTCAGTCAGGGGAAACATATGAGAAATGTGAAAAGTCTTTGGCGATTAAACCCCATCGTGATGTCATCTATTCCAGCACGGTGGCAAAGACTTAGTAGATAAGGAATCCCCCGCCCTATGGAGTCTAGACGCTGGTGTTGGTAATGGTAGTGATGAGATTATATGAAGAGGGAGCAGAGGTGCTGGATGTGAAGAGGAGTGGGCTTTGATGTGCTTGTCCTGGGTTCTGGATATGGTGACTGGAAGTGAATGGGCCGGAGGAGAGCACAATGATTCTGCCTAGAATGACAGCTGACAGGAGCAGAGAGGAGAACAGATTTAAAGTTTGGCAGCAGCAACATGAATGGCTGAAGGAGATCGTGGCAAAGTTTGATTGGCTAACTAGGAGAGGGAACGCCCATAATCAGCTGATTGGAGGAAGTGGTGGGAGTGGGATAGAGAGATGATTGTGAATGGCTATAGTATTTTTTCATAAAAATTAATCCAAGTTGTGAGTATTGTTTTAACAGGATAAAGTCATGTTGTGTTAGTATGCTGTGTTGTAACTCTTTCTGATGCACTGTCTGTTTGACCAAGATCAAATGAATGATTCATAATTGATATGTTACTAAAAAAAAAGCCTAATTTTTATACAAATAACATTCATACTGGTTCAAATAAATAATTTGATCGTAATTCCCATCTTTGCTGAGCAACAGTTTTATGTGAAAGGAATTAAAGGCCTGTCCCATATAGATGTCTGTCCCAAATGTATGTCTGCTGAGTTAATTGATTTAAGCAAATAATAGCCCAGGCTGTTAATTGAAGTTTTACAGTATATCAAATAAAAGCTTTCATACCCATTTTTCACCAAAATAGCTCTAGTTCTTGAATCAGTTCTGTTCAGGATTCATGGAACTTTGGTGCTATCTAGTGGACTAGCCTGTGTTTCCACCAGTTCTCCACAGAACCATTCTAATCAAGGATGTGTCAGGAATATTGGACAGTGCACAACAGAAGTAAATGGTGCAGAAACCGCGTATTACATTAATTGTCTGTGAACTTTTGTTCTGTTACAAATATTTGTTTTAACAAAAAAACCCCACAAGTGTAGACCAAGTATTAATGAGACCACTCCACACTTGATTTCTCACATGATTTCTCCATTGTTGCATTTTCCATCCTCTCTTTCCATCCTGTAGAATATGACAGGTCCACTGATATTGTCATAGTTCGCACATCAGCTCAAGGAAAACGTGCATTTTTTGGGGGGGTTCCAGCTGAGAAGCAACTTTTCAGATTCTGAACCAATTAATCTTTGGTCAAACAGTTAAAGAAATCAGGTGCAGGAAGAAGAACAGAACCAGTGCTGTGATGGTAGTAAAGGGGTATCAGTGCCAAAAGGACACAACCCAAATGATGAACCACAGGTTATAAACAAAAGAAAACTGAAAGGCGTAACAGTAAAACTGAGGTTTTGTTCAGTGCCAAACGGGTGTAAGCTCACCACAGCAGAGGAGGGTTTAATACATTGGACGGAAGATGAACCAGACAAAATAGATGATATTGATATCAACTCAGAGCTACAAGGTAAATTGAAGAGGACAAAGAGATACTGAGAACTAAGAAAAACAAAGCAAGAGACTGAGAAGTTTAGGCCAAAGTTTGGTTGAAAACATCTGAAGAGAGAAATAGGCAATGCAGTGACATTGTGAATGCAGTGATTGACATGATTGACAGCTGTATTAAGCCCAGTTCAGATCAAAAATTCACAATGAGACAAAATCGTTTTCCAATGTTGCAGAGAAAAGTTGCAACCATGTGAACTGGCCAGTCTGAGCTCGACTCAAGCCAACTGATGGTGTTGCCTGCAAGCCGGCCTTTGGTTTTAGAACGTAGACCGTGTTGAGGCTTTGATGCTTTGCAATTGAAGTTCAATAGCATTTTTTATCAAATCTGAATCCAGTATCTCAAATAGAATCTGTATCCCTTTTTGAATCTAATTAGATGTAGCTTGAGGTCAGGGGATGATGGTTGGGTTTTGATTGTTTGACCTCAGCCTGATTACAGTAATATTCACAACCTGAAAATTAGAGAGCGTCTTAACTGGACAACAACCAAATTCAATTTTGGCTATCATAGAATTAATGTTAATTAGCTACAGCTGAGAGGCCACCAATGATGGCTTTTATATATTTTTGTATAATTGTATTCCTGGATATTAGTTAGCATCCACTGTGAATGTGCTCACAGTGTATATCAAGACAAAGTAGGGAAATGAAATCTAAATCTAATTGTTAGGTACCTAGAGAAACTCAGACCTAATATCCCCAAGAGAACATTTCCTTGGGACATAACCTCGTTGTTCTCAGTGGTAGCTACAGCTGTGCCATCAAATGATAGATGCTGTGTTATTCCTCAAAATGTCATTGTATTATGTGTTATGCATGACCTTCACAAAACCTTTAGGAAGATGCTGGTTTGGCTTCACTGGGCCCAGTGTTTGTGTTTTCATTGTCAGTGGCTTTTAGTTAAGCCTAAGTAAAGACCCATCAACTGTAGGTCACACTGAGGAACATTCCTGGAACAGCTTAGTTACCAGAAAAAACAAATGTTGGCATTGTACATGTTAGTCAGCCCCGGAAACATTACATTTAGATGACAGGTATATGAGCTGAGATTCTCATCAGGAGGAAGTGACGGTGGATGGTGTGATACCAAGGTAAGATGGCTGCCAAGAGTGTGCCTCCCATACAGGCTGAGTCGTTTGTAGCTGCCTGGATTTGATTCCAACCTGCTGCATGTCATTACCCTCTCTCTTGCACCTTTCCAGTCTTCATCTGTACTATGAAAGGCAAAAATGCCCGAAGAATAATCTTTATAAATGACAGACAGACAGCAGCAGACCACTGTTCAAGACCAACAAAAGCAGGTGTTTTTAACGAAAGTTCAAGACATGTCAAGGAGTGTTTGTGGTGACAATAGAATTTTTTTTAAAGACCATCAGGGAGATATCCTGCTGTGTTTATGGCATCAAAAGCTAGTGTTTTTAACAACTGTTTGGGACTTGCCCAGCAGTGTTTGTGGCTACATAAGCTCATGGTTTTTTTAAACCATAATTTGGGATATGTCCAGCAGTGATTCTGATAGGCTGCAGTGTGTCCTGTTAAAAACTGATAGTGGACACCTACTAAGTAGCTTCAGTGAAAAAGTCCATTCACTCTTCTAAATGAATGCACCAGCTACATATCAGTATCTGTAATCTGTTTGCAATTAATTTACAGCACTAAATTGCTGAAGTGCCTCATCCTCTGAATACCACAGTATGGAGATTGTAACACACCCTGCAGGTACTACACCTCCCCACTTAACTTGAGCATTTAACGTCCGCTATTTAACTCGCCACTTGAGGCTGCGGCCGACAATAACATTACACATGGTGTATCATTTCTTGATATTAATAAAATCTTGACATTGATTTGAGGAGAGTGACATGGCTGGAATGCTAGCCAGTGCTCTTGTTAGAAATTGTGTCAAATTATATTTACTGTTTATCAACTGTACGCAATGTTATTGACTTTGAATCTGGCTAGCATAATGTTAGCTTTTTGACTAATAGCGGGGCGAAAGGGTTCCCTGAGCTGGGCGAAGTAAAATATCTCCAGGTGCTAGGTCCTATCTAAGGTTCGTCATATTTACTGGAGTAATGAATAATGTTTCCATTGCATCAGAACCTTACACGGTGGCAATGATTGTTCCAGGTATTAGGTAAACCCTCAGGTGTTACCAAGGAAACTGAGTTATAGCTTGTGAAACACTAGCTTTTGACAGCAAAAAGCATAAAAATATTAATGAATATTCTTACTTTTTTTTCCCTTGGTAAGTGACCATGGTATAAGTGAGATAATGCTCTTCAAAGTGTTCATTATCACTTTTTAACGGCTGATGTGGAGGCGTGAATTGTTCATGCCTGCACATCAGCTGTAAAAAAGTGATTATGGACACCTCAAAGAACATTATCCCTTACTTATAGTGTCTGTTTTTTAACAACAGTTTGGCACTTGTCCAGCGGTAACTGCGGCAACAAAAGTGGGTGTTTATTAACGACAGTTCGGCACATGTCAATCCATATTTGCAATAACTAAACTGAGTATTTCAGCCGAAACTTTATCTTTTAGCAAAGACCTATCTTGCTGGGAACATTTCCTTTTTTGTTCACCATACTTCTGGATCCTTTTGATGGTTTCTGTATTTGTTTAATGAATAATGATGAGCTTGATGTCACCGCAAGATGGGCGAGCGCGCTTGAGCCCAACTCCAGAGACTGCCCATCTAAGCAACTCGACACAACCTGGCGTATTTAAATTGGTAATGAAAACACAAATCAGTGCAGCCTGGTTTGACTCAGCTGGGCCAAAAGTGCCAATAGAAAAGTCCTTATAGAGCCACAACACAAAGTCCACTAAGTAGCTGTCCTGGAGCTCTAGATCATATCATGTTATAGCTCAGCAGATGGAGGTTTCCTAGTTGCCACAAAATGTGGATGTTACTGTAAAATCTCCATTTTTATGAACACTTTGATTTGTTATCTTTGTTGGCTTAAACTTCATCTGTTGAGGAAAATCAAGTGATATGATCAAAGGCTCCAGGGACAGTTACTAAATGGACCTTACAGTGGCATTATTCTGCCAACTACTGCTTCCAGGGTAAAGAATTGAAATTCAGTCTAAGCTTATATTTAAATTTACTTGACAAGGGTGTCTTGTGGCCTTTCAAATTTTTACTTTTGTGTTAGAAAGAAAGGAAGAAGCAGTATCACATTGCTCTGTTGATGCATATTCACACCATTTTTATGTCTTTATTTTCCTCTGTCTCTCTTTTCTACCCATTACCTCAATGCTATACTAGGCCCACATATAGTGTATTAGCATATTGAAGCTATATATGTTCTTACAGGAGTTTGACCAACAGTTGAACCAGTTGCAGAGGAACATGTTAAATGTTTGGATGGACCTGGATTAGACTTTGTCTGTCTGTCTGTCTGGCTGGCTCTGTCTGCTCCTCCCCTCTCTGTCTCTATCTGGAACAAGGCTACTCAGTGATATTTGCAGAGCTGTCCTGCACGCCAACCTTTGTTTCCAGTAAACTCGGAATCTATTTATAGACTGTGTGTGAGTGAAAAAGTGAGGGAGAGTGTTTGTGGAAGTTATTGGAGGGCTAGAGATAACCTACAGCACATTAACTAAGTTTTGTGTATCATTGGTTATCCCGATGAGCACTGATAGTACGGGATTAAGATTTGCTCCGCAGAGGTCATCTGGCAGTAATGTTTGTCTGGATCACAGTAAGGTAAGGCATCCTTTAACAATGGGATGTGTTTGAGGAGAACATAATTTTATATAGTTTTTTGAATGCAAAACAAGGAAGAATTACAACATATGTATTTAGAAAGTAATCTTTGTTACAAAGCAGGTCATACTAAGGGCCTTTAGAAATTTTAGTTAATGTGGTGTGTTTCTTCACTGCCCAGCAATCAGTGGATTTTCTGTGAATGAAGTTTGTCTGTGTTTAATAATGGCAAGCATATAATATAATCACACCGCTCTGTTCTATCTTCAGTGTTTTGTCAGTGTAGTTGTGTCCTTTTGATTTCAGGAATGTCAACTTGTTACTTCTGATCCTAAAATACAATTGAGCTCAACTGAATCATTTGATAATCAGTATAATTCAAGATTCCAGCAACAAGGTCAAGCCTCTTAACACCATGCAGTTGTAATGGGTTGCACAATCCCACAGTAGGATAAAAGTCATATTACACTGGACAAAGGCAAAGGCCATGGCAAGGCTAAACAGAAAAGTTGAGCTGACTATTAGCTGGTAATTGTTGCATTGAGTTGTGCTTGTTCAGAGAAATAGTTACATGAAGGTAAAAGCTATTTTTGCTTGAACATATTCCACATTTATCTCATCAGAAGTTACAGTTCACACACAGGCCTACACCAAAAGTTGCTTGCCAAAATACCACATTTTTCAAACTATTCTAACACTCACAAAACATTAAAATCATGTAATATAACAAAAAAACCACAACTTGAGGCCAAAAGTGCATCCTTATTGACATAGTAAAAACTGACCTTGTTTGCAGTTTGAGGTGTTTTGTCAACAGTTTTACAGATTCTCTTTTATAATGGTGGTATAATGGGAGAATGCTTTTTGGGGTGCAGGGGATTTTTTCGCTGCAATACTGCGAGTGGCCACTGGGAAAAATTGGAAACAAGACTGACCTGGTTACCGAAGCTGCTTAGTGAAGGAATGGCCCACCTTATTCTACTTCATATTGGTTTATCCTGACATTCTTCCCCATACCCTAACCAATCTTACTGCTCCTGCCTAAACCTCACTAATCCAACCATAGAAGGCAACACATACTAGCCAATCATTTGGAAAATAGGGTGGGTCATGCCTCGCTATCCAAGGAAACGCAAATTCATGCCCGGAGAGCTGTATTATGGCGCAAGTTCAACAGAGCCAGCATCTCTTTGTGTGAGCTGGTTTGACAAACTCTAAAGCCTCAGTCAGAGATAACAAGTACCATGAAGGTGGTTACCAACCTGCTTTGTTAACCCAGGAATTTGTCTTCAGTCTCTAACAAATCAAATGACCCTATGAAGTAACAGAAAATTGAAATACTTAAGTAAAGTACAAAATCACAAAACTGTACTTAAGTACAGTACATGAGCAAATGTACTTAGGTACTTTCCACCACTGTGGGGATGTGAGTACAGATACGCTTGGAAAAATATGAACCTATCATTTAAGATTGTGGGGAGTTATTTGCAAGTTTGAAATTAGGACAAATCATAGCAAGAACCCACACCAGTCAGTATAGTTAATTTAATAAAAAATGCTGTGCAAAACTTCATTCCACCATTTTCAGACAGATATTAAGTTTGTCATAATGTTGAGGTTACCTCTGTTACATCCACATAACCCAATTCATCAATCAGGGAATCAATCAACTTTCATCATTTTTCACTCCATTTGGCCTTAAAACTAAATGACACTAAATTCCAATGTCCCTACAGTAGCTGTTGCATGGCCTCTTGTTGAGAATTGAGGTGGAGTTCAATTATTTTTGTCCAGCCAGGCAGCAGGATGTGCAGTCAGTGTTTTTGTTTAGGCAGACATTTTTAGAAGCCCACAGAGACAAAACAATGTGTACAACGTCATAAGAGGGGAATATGGGATGGGTTGACCCCCTCACACAAGCACAGAGCAACAATGAAGTCACACTCACTCACACACACACACACACACACACACACACGTACTCCACCCTACTTGTGATTGGCTAGGTAGAATATCACTCTCAGAAATGCTAAAATGTAATCTCTTAAACTCTGCCGAGTTGCAACCCTATAGTTCACTGGACATTTAACTTACGAAGTTATCAGAATGTTGGCGGGATTTCAGACAGGAAGACACGTAGAAACAAACATGAACGTGCGCACAAGCATATTGTGATACATTTCCTGCTCTGCTTTTTTCCACTTTACCTTGTGTGGTCCCTATATTTAGATCAGTGCAGGGAAACCAAGCAACACAGGCAGGAAAACTAAGTTGGGAAAGAATTGAAGGAAGTCTAGTGGCCATTTAGACAAACAACTCCGACACTGGGATCAGCGCTGGCTGAATACGCGGCAGACCTCTATATGGCTGAGACAGACAAAGGGCTTTGCAATGATTGAGGGCCATCTGAAGAAAGAGTTAGGAGATGCTAGGAGAGCTATGCTGGCTTCGGCCTTTTGGATCCGGCTGGATTTTAGTTTTGATGAGGCTCTGAACAGACAAAAGGTGGATTTATACATGCACATATTTAAAAGGTGGATCCATGTGTTCTGCTGGTAGATCTTGACTGGTTCAAAGACTCAGATGAGGTAAGATACATATGTGTTCACCTAAATGTTTGAATAGAGACCTGCATCAACATTAAAAAACAATACTGTCATTTATCATGACGACCTGAACTGCTTTGGAAATTTCAGACCAAAAATATTTTTCTAATGTTAGCTTTTATGTGAATTTGAAGTTACTCTCAAAGCATACTGTGACAGTGCTGTGCATTGTAAACCCCAATTCGCTCACTCAACTTAAATTTGCACTCAAAACTTTTAGTTTAGTACAGTACAGTAACACTGGAGTTTTGAGTTCACAGGACACAAAATAAATGTGTTACATGACCTTTGTCTGACAGGAATTTTATGTCAGTTTAATATAACTTTTTTGTTGTTGTTTGAGCATTTAATTCTATCTCACATAAAACATAAAAACACTGAGTACATATCTTATGACAATCGTTTTTTTTTGTTTTTTTTTAATTTCATTGGATTATAAAAATATATTGTTGCAAGTTTAGGTTTCTCAATTGGAAAAATGAGGCAAAGAGATGAACTCTGAACCAGGAAGTGCTCTTTATTTCACCTCAGCACAGCTTTGTTAGCCACTCTAATATCCACACAGGTGGGAGGTCACTAACTGTGTATAAGGGATGAGTTTTTATGCCATTTTGACAATCCAGGGGATTTGTGTAGACTTTACATCAAAATTTTTGTGACATGAATGGATCAGGGTTTAGCATAATGGGTCTTTGGACCATGGATGATTAATGTGCTACATTGTGGCCAACTTGTTACACTGTCTATTGTGTAAATCCCTAATTCCTATTGGATAGTGAGGCGGCCACAGTTTTTAGAGTCAGGCACTGGAGTTGCTCTCCACCAACTGCAAGACCCAGGGCATGGTGGGAAATGCCTGACTCTCAGCTGATCTAACAGCTGATTGGTTTAGATGTTGACCCAGCAAGATGACGTGGTAGATAATTTTTTGTTTTGTTTTTTGTTGAATTTCAAAGATTAAAATTTTATTTGTCTGATTTGAAGGTTTATTCCAATGGCAGAATACATGTTGTGTGACTGATGGTGAAGTTTAGTTGTCAGGGACTGAATACATTCATTAGAAACTATACGTCCACTGTATATTAAAATTGGACTGTTTTAATTATTGAAGTATTTAGCATCACTAGGACTTGTGGTCAGAGGGATGTGAGGATTCTCAACAGAACATCTGTACAGATGTGAAGCCCTGACTATATCTGACTGATCTTTAATGAAAGCTGTTGTCTTGTGTTTTTTTCCTCTTAAAATATTTACCTGATAGTCATACACAATTTTTTTAGGCTGTGTGGCTGAAGGGACAGGTCTGCTCAGCTGCTCTGCAGCAGCAAACTGATATGATGCTGATTTACATGAGAAAAAATTTAAAATGGAGGTTGAACCATAAATTACAGATCGCCTGTAAAGCATTTTAATAACGCAATCTATCATAATAAGACTGAGACTGAGAACAAACTGATATATGGGTCTGATAACATTTTTAATAAATTGACATCATATTGGACAGGATGTGAGTATTTCTGTGACTTCCTGTACGGACTGAAGGCTGCTAGAAACTGTTGGGAAACTGTCAGATTTGACCGTGGCTTTTTGTCACAGCCTCCTGCTGCAGCTACCTGCTCTCATCTACTTTCCAGGCGAGGCGCAGTTAATCTCAAACGAGCCTAATATATATCTCTCTGCAAGCCATGAATACGTTAAATATGTACCATATCATTTTTCAAGTATATGAGCTGTTTGTCTTTGGGAAGTGTAATGGAAGGTGGATGGTGCACCACTGAGACACCTGGTTGTGATTTAGCAAATCACTGCTGTGTTTCCAGCAGCTGTGGGTGTTTTAGTGACCAATGGCTGTTCTTCCAGCTTAAATAAAGTGGACATAAACTTAAAAACTGCCATTGTTATTACTACTGGGTCTAATATTATGGTGCACTGCAGTTCTGAGTGTGATTTGTCCAAGTGAAGCTGCTGTACCCCAAAACAAGCCCTTGTCCGGCTGCTATAGGTACAATCTATGTCAAAAACTGTAGTGTCCCAGTGTTGGCCATGGCATAGGCAGTATAGGTGAATGCTAAGGACACCATCATCCATAGGGAGCGCCACAAATTGGGGAAGAAAAAAAAATCAAAATGTTTCTTATACTTTTTTTTACTAATACTATTACTACTAATATTTTTGAAATATTACATAAGGCCACAACAACATAACTACATAGCAAAGCCTACTAAATAATAGAGAGGCCTTTTTTTCTGGGTGCATGCCGCCAAAAATAAGGCCTGGATGTCTGTACCACATGAGGAAACTGAGCGATCTGGCAGAGTCTGGAAGTCTGAGCCGGGGTTTTATACTGTGGTGGCTTGATTGGTGGGTGAGATACAGGTGAGTAGGATCAATAGCTGCAGAGGACCAGGTGGTTTGGGAGGAGGAGGGAACCAACAGTCCACGCCCAGCAACACACAGAGACAGACTGAGACAAACATGAAACACTAGGGAGGGGAAACAACCGGAAACACAAGGAAAGGGAGAGGCAAAGCCAAAACTCTAACACTACACTACTGAGAGGAGAGGATTGGAGAGACAGAACATGAAATTAGCAAGAGGAGAGGTAGTTGTAGTTACCTCCAAGCAGCTGTTGGCCTCAACGAACAGCTCATGAAGGTTGCATTAATTTACATTGTGAAGCGTTCAAGCTCTATTAGCGGAGGTCCATTATAACGTTCTCATGTGTTCATATGTTCAATGTTATCTCGTAAAATGTAGCTTTTGGTGAGAAACTTGAATAAATACAGCTGTTTACAGGAGAAATGTGTTGATGTTTTCACAGCACTATAAAATAGATATTAGAGAGGGAATTATGATGCATCATTTTGCTTATTTTTTCAAGATCTTTTTCATGTGAAAAAAGGTTATGTTAAAGGTTGTTTTATAAATGTGTATTATCGACTTTGTGCTCATTCAAAGGTAGTATAATGAAGGACTGAATGACTTTAAAACTGTTCATTTATTTATTCGTATATTTTTAATAGTGTAGATTTCTGTGTTTCTCTGGCACAAAAAAAGAATAAATAACAACAAAAACAAAAGCAGCACCAATATAAAAACATCGTTATCTGCTATTGGTGAAATTGTTATTTTTAACATTGGTATCAGTATCAGCCCAGAACTTCAAAATCGGTGCATCCCCAGTTCAGCTAGAAAGTTAATTTGTACATTTTATAATAATAATAATAATAATAATAATAATAGTAATAATAATAATAATAATAATGATGATGATGATAATAATAATAATAATAATAATAATAATAATAATAATAATAATCTCACTTTTTTGTTTATTCTTCTGAACAAGCTAATTTGTAATTCTTGATTAATTGATTATTGATTTGTATGATTATTATAACACATGTACAACCTGTTACTGACTGCAAATTAGCACATATTTTTATCCATTTCATTTTATTGTTAGTTAGCATTTTGGTTATAAACATTCAGTTTATTAAAAGTCCTTTGGTGCTGAGGTTTTTGTTTGTTTGTTTGTTTTATTTTGTTTTATTTTTGTGTCATAAATTTGAACATCATGTGTCGTGTCCTGTAAAAACAGGTGTTCTCAGATGAAGAGGTAGTAATTGTCATCAGTCTATCAGCATGTGGCTCAGTGCTTTTTGAGAGGAACAACTGAATAGATCCAAAACTTGAACATAGGCTTTGTTTTAAAATTTATCAGATGAAAATGGGTGTCTTATATGTATCTTTATCTTTGTGACATTAAAAAGAAACTGAAGCTTTGGTACTTAGACTGAATAAACAGAGTGAAGCTGTGTGCTCCAGTTTCAATTGGGTCATGTACAACAGTGTCCTCACTCTACATAATGTCAAGTGGCTCTGTAAAGGGTATCAAAAGGGTACAGCACACACTGCACCATCATTAATGTGGATATGAATTTGTATGTCAGAATCCTTCAAATCTTACCAACATCAGATTTTAATAAAGAAGCATCTGAGTCAAAAGAGGGATACTGTGCTCAGTTGTTAAGCAAATACCGAGGACTTTTATTTCTTAATGCTGCATTTATTTCCTAACTCTTAATTTCCCCATCTGTTTAAATAATCATGAAATATTTGGCAGGATGTAAGTGGACACTTAAAATTCTATAAAAACCTATGGCTGATACACACAGCATGTTATATCTTAAACAGATACAGACTGACTGAAATACAAGGTAAAACGTCATTATTTTTCAATATTTCAACTGTGTTTTTTAAATGGAAAGAATTAACACATACAACTGAAAACTTCTAAGCTTCATTTTGACATAATTTGCGGAGGGTTGAAAGAAATCCAGCTGCCACACCAGGCTACTTCTGCCTCCTCCTCCTTGATTCAAGAATGATGGGGGGACAGTTAGCTCTCAGCCTGCTGCTTGTTGTGTGCTGACTCGTTGGGGGCGACCACAGAATATAGTGATCACGCTTCAATTATGTGTAGGAAATGAAATGACAAGTTAGTGAAATCAAAGTCCTATGCTGACCCCCTGTTTTCATGCCTTATTTGTGCTTTCCTGAGTAATCTATTCGGATTTGGGTACATCCCTATTATGCACTCACTGATGAAACAGAATATAAGTGGCTGGGAACACACACATGCATGTGTGCACTCACACACACCGTCATAAACTCAGAGACCATCTGCTTAAGCCGTCCGACCAGCTGTCTGAACCCAAGGTCGATGTAACATCTGTCTCCAGCAGTAGACTACACATGACTCCAACCTGTCTAAGTCAGATATTAAAGCTGCACTTATCAATACTTTATGGATTAAACTGGTGTAGGTGGCGTGATGCTAGCATTGCTAAGCACACAGAGAATTAGCATCAACTCTGCAGTTCCCCCATCAGAGGACAGGCAAACTACATAGCTCCTTTTTTAGGGTTTAGGTTAGGGTACTTACTTAGTCATTGTGAGGTACATTTGTGTTTTTACTTTGGAAAAAATAGAGGTCCAGGTAAAAGAGTATCTTAAAGGGCAAACCTTAGGCCTATATCCAATATGGTGCTGTGTATTTTGTAAAGTAGGCCTACTTATCAGTACCATGCACAGAATTTTTTAAAGGCAGGTGCTCAAGCTAAAAAGAAAAGGGCAACCCTCTCATAACTATCAATAAAAAAGTGACATAAAGTGGACATCTTTAACCTACTTACACATTTAATACAATTTATTTCAATACCCATACAGTGATGCAGACAAGCAGCTGCAGCTCCTCACTCCTTCTCTCCACCTCTCCTCATTTTTTGAGGTGCAGTGTGGAAGACTTAAACCTTATTTCAAGTTAAGGTTTTCAAGACAAGTGGAAGGGAAAGTAATTAGCATCTGTCAGCCAGAGAGTTGGAGGGAGATGGTGTGATTTCACGCCAGAGTAGCTTACTTGTTGTTAAACTTAATGGTAGGTTATTGTCTAAATTAGGCTGGCTGTATTGAGACATTTTAAAAGTTAAATCTCACAATTATAAAACAGTGCTGAGGCTTAGGGCAAACACTATCGCTACCTGGCTGTCCATGAGGGCAGGTCACAGGGAGACATGGATGCTGCTCTGCAGGGCACTCGAAGTGTGTTAACTTTTGTGACTGTAACAAGGGGCAGTGAAGTCTTGCGGAATTAAAACTTAAATACCGTTGTCAGGCATACAACACAAATTTAATTAAGAACTGATGTCTGGGGCCAAATTTAAAAAACTAAAATATTAAATCAGAACAAAAATAGAAAAAAACGTGTGGGTGGACAATGCTTTTACACAGGGTGCTGTTCATTGTTGTTATGGAGGACAGGAAGTAGAAATGTTAGCTGAACTGAAAACCTGGGGTCAGATTAATAAACAATGTATACACACAAAAACATGCGTATTCCCTTTCCCACACAGAAACTGGTATTTATAAAGGAAGAATGTGCAGTGAGAATGTGAACGCCTCATTCATACTTCAGACCAGGCACACACACGGTAATATGGCCAGAGAAGGCTTGGAATGATCGGATAAGAGTAGACTGAATAGAAACTGAGAGACAGCTAAAGTTGTTTTTAGGTAATTTGCCAGTTTCACTGATTGTGTTAGTCAAAGGTACATTTATACACTTAATTTTGAAATGTTTATAAAGAATAATGAATTCCATCATTCTTTTGTTATTAGATCTGAGCCATCATCTGCCTGGTAGTTATTACTTAATTTTATCCTGAACTGTGAAACTCTGTAAAGTCACTTTAAAAATGAATGCTGTTATTCATTGATCAGCCTTCTCAGGTTTTATAGTGATGATGATTGAGACTTCACCACAATGATGGTTTGAAGAAATATGGTAATTAGGCCCTTTCAAATACAATATGTTAACAGAACCACTGCATCCTGAACCCATTCATTTCAAATGACTTGTGTTCCACCACAATGGCTTTTCACTATGTCAAGCAAAGCTTGAGCACAGCACAGCACGCCGCTTAGCGAGTTCGCAGCTGTGTGCCTGTGAAATGGAGGAAAAAGTAATATTGTTTGAATTAATTCCCCGAACTTTACAACACGCTTGTATCGACGCTTGTATTGACGCTTGTATCGAGACTTTGGGAGGATACATCCAGCTAAACAGGCATGTCAGGTGAGTTTCAACAGGAAGCTTGTAGGTAGGCAATGCTGTATGTGTGGCCTGTATGATAAACATAGCTTAAGTTTGTTATCTGGATTGTAGTGTCTCCCTTCAATAGCTCTACAGATCTATTAACGTTTCTGTTTTAATGAGGAATAACTTTATCAAAATTTCCTTCATTGCTGACAACAACAACACTAAATAGTCCCTAAAACATTTGAAAAGTTTGCCTGTTTTTCTCTTTCCTCTGCAACTTGCCCAAACAATCTGGTCTCACTCCCGACTTTTCAAATGCTGACGCCTTTTCAGTGGCCTGTTGGCATCAGACACTGGTGCACAGAGGCACCCTTTAGCAGCAGTATGAGACGACCCAGGTAGCAGCATCTGTTGACGCTCTGGGCAACTACCATGAAGTGAAGAGCAAGAAAATCTGTAAAAGGCTGGCTGGAGGGGAGGCGGATGGATGAAACTCCACACTTTCACCCGGCCAGCTGTTCGTGTCAAGTGTGAAACCAAAAGTTGTATGTATATTATGATAGTTAACAAGCGTATTTCAGCCAAACTTTGATGTTTTTTTTAAACCTAACCCTGTTCTTTTGTTGCCTGAACATAAGGACATAAACCTAAAAAAAAATGTTTTGTTGCCAGACTATCACAGGGCTAACACATAGAGAAAGACCATTCACACCTACGGCCAATTTAGAGTCATCTACAGTATTAACCTAACCTGCATGTCTTTGGACTGTGGGAGGAAGCCTGAGAACCCTGAGAAAACCCACACTGATGTGGGGAGAGTGTACAGGCTCCGCATAGAGGGGCTCTCCCACCCTGGGGTTTGAACCAGGAACCCTCTTGCTGTGAGACAATAACGCTAACCACTGCACCACAATGCCACCAAGAAAAGATCACGTTTTGCCTTAAAATACCCAATTTTGTGGACACAATCCCCCCCTGGAAAAGCAGCAATATCTCTGTAAAAGACAACTTATTTTTGGGCACTACCCCTGCTGGGAAAAACAGCAACAGGTTGCTTCAAAACACCTATGTTTGGTGCCTAAAAAGCTACTGGAAACACAGCAATGACTCGCTGAAACATTTTTCAGGTTCAAGGTTTTGAACTCTTTTAAAATCTTCCTCCATCTTACCAGCACCCAGATCTCCCTGCCACCACAGACACACCCCTCTCTTTCTCTGCTAAACTCAGACCAAATGCTGATCAAACTATAAAACTATGTTACTGCATTGCCTGTTTCTTGCCTGAAATGTTTCAAGAAACATATTTCAGTGCACTGTTTGGCAGTAATACAAGAATTTTTAAACAGGAAGTGGGCACCATACTGTTTCCTGTATTGAAAAAAATGGGAGGCTGAAAAAACTAGGCAGTGCTAATGAAATACAAACAAATACAAATACAAATACAAACTCTTTCTGGATGCAGGGATGCTTCAGCATGAAGCAGAAGTTGGTGGGAGCTCTGTATTTCTGCTTGTAGTTGTTGGTGGTGTAGATGTTGACTTTGTCAAAATGGACGAAGCAGGCGAGATCGCTGGAGGACTTTGTTATTTTACAGCGTTGACTATTTCTCACCTGAAATGTTTTCAGAAACGTGTTTTGGCTTCCTGTTTAAATGTCATATGAGATTGTTTGTTACCAGCCAGCACCCATATTGTTTCCTGTGGAAAAAAGCAGCCAAGCTGGTATTGTGTCATTCACTAGCTGGAATGTTTGTTGGTCCAGTGCATTGTAAAACTTTCTGGTATTTGTAGGTTTTCTACCTCTTGAGCAGAGGTGAATGCCACCGTCTTTTCTTCTGTTTTCTTTGGTTATGTAGCAACAATTTCAAAAGTATTTGCATCCATCTTTTTTTCTGCATAGACAGTCCAGTTTTATGAAAAGACCATTTATCCAGCAGTAAAGTACTTAGGAATGTAGTATGCATTGACTTTTGACCCATGAATTAACAGCAATCTAAGTTATTAATGTTTCAATTATGATCACAAATGTTAATGTTAAAAATGGTAGTGCAGTGGTTAGCATTGTCACCTCACAGCAAGAGGGTGCCTAGTTTGAAGGGGAACCCTTCTGTGCAGAGTTTGCATGTTCTCCCTGTGTTAGCGTGAGTTTTCTCCGGGTTTTCCGGCTTCCTCCCGCAATCCAAAGACATGCAAGTCAAGTTAATTAATGACTCTAAATTGTAAATGTGAGTGTGAATGGTTGTCTGTCTCTTTGTGTTAGCCATGTGATAGTCTAGCGACCTGTCCAGGGTGCACACTGCCTCTTGCCCAGTGTCAGCAGGACTGGCTGGTGGTACCCCTAACAGGGTAAGCGGTTACGGAACAATGAATGAATATACATGCATATACATACATATATATATATATATATATGGGAAAATTGGTTTTAATCAATAATTTTTGTCATGTAATTTCAGGATATTCCTCCTCTCAAACTGTGTAGGTTAGAATTAAAGCTTGTTGAGATAGTTAAGATTAAGGCAAGGGTTAAGTGTAATCAGTGGAAGGTTTAATGTATTAAACCCGATGTGTGTGTGCATGTGTGTGTGTGTGTGTGTGTGTGTGTGTGTGTGTGGGCAGAGTCACATGGCCGGACTGCTCTAGGCTGCTGTGTTTACCAACAAAAGGAGGAGGAGGTCTTAGCGTAGTATAAGCTCCACCATGGGAGTCTCTGTGCTTGACAGCCAGTAGCAGCCTGCAGCATCTGGCAGCAGTTCCAGATATCTCAGTGAGGGGACTGATCCTTAGCCTGGATGGTTGCTGTTACGCTGCTGTTCAGGGGGTAAGATTTGACTGCTTATGATATATAGATTGTGTAGTTTGTGTGATATTTATAACTGCTAGTTTCTATGACAGCGAGAACCAGATTTAATTAAAGGCTGGCTGTTGCCTTTAAAGATGGATGCACAAAAATGACAGTTTACAATTTTAGCAAGTCGTTTTTCAGCTTTATTTTGTGGAATTAAGGCTGTCAGTGTTGGGCTGAAGCACTGTGTATGTGGTAAGGCTACAAGTCAAATATGGCATTATATTTCAGGGGTGTCTCTGTCTAACTTAGTTAAATTGGGATTTTATGAGCATTAGACAGATCTAAATGTGTGGCAGGGCTTTTGAGAGCAGTGTACTAGGGCGTGTGTGTGTGTAGGTGTAGGTGTACATCCTTGCATTTGTATTATACTTTCTGTCTGAACATAAGTGTGTGTTTGCACCTACAAGCAGTGTATGTCACTGGACTGTGCATAAAACACACAATGACGCATCTGCAGAGCAGAGGCAGAGACACAGTGACCCATTGTGGAGGCAGAAAAGCACAAGTCATGCTAAAGGGCACAGCTGACTGTAACATGCACAGCCAAGCTGTGAAATCAAAAGGAAGAAAAACATAAGAATGTGTTAGTGTGTGTATCCCGTAGCAATTGACATATAACGCGTTAATGTTTTGCGCACTGTGAAAGCAGCGTGATGTCCACACACACAAAGTCAAAGAAAAACACTTTGAAAGTTTCAGAATGACTCGTTTGTTGTTTGTGGGGCATCTGTGCGTCACACTGTCAGTAACTAACAGTGTTGGGAGGGTTCCTTTTAAAACATATTCCACTACAGATTACTGAATACATGCCCTAAAATGTTATCTGTAAAGAATTCCATTAAATAACTCAAACTAAGTAACGTATTCTAAAAACTGTGGATTACTTTTGGAATACTATAGAATCATCTTGCAGAACTCATTTATCTGGATCTTATATTTCCATGCCAAAAACACAGGACAGTGTTGTGGCTGTGCATCTCCTCTGTCAATGTCTTGTAGCCAGTGCAGTGCACACATTTAAAAAAAAAAAAAAATCTGTCTATGGGAAAAGCATGCCTCATATGAATTTTACAGCAAGCAATCGGTGTTCTCTGTCCACACTGAATCTGTTAAATATGCACTTCTTTTACGTCATGTAAACAAACCATGTAGGCTACCTATCAGCTGTCGGCTCCACTGGAGACGTAACCACTTAAAAGTTGGGTGGGTACTTTCTCTCTACATTTGTACCTTTTAAACAGAAAACACATGAAAGTAGGCTGTCATTAGTGATAGTTATTTACTACAAACTTTCAGCTCCTTGTCGATCTCCATCCAATTAGCTGCCACCTTATTTAGGTTACTGCAGTTAAATGAGAAGGTGTTGTGAAGATAAATCCTCATTTCAACTTCACAAATCAGTTGATCCTCTTCCATTGCAGAGCTTTTAAAGCAAACAACAGGAATGAATAGAAATTGGGTGCATTCTGAATTGCATACATTTTCTTCTCTATTTTAGTAGGTACTACAGCTGCCCTTTAAGAGTATGTCCTGTTGCATGCAGTATGCACACAATCAGGACATACTACTGTCTCATAACATCACGCCCTGAACTTTGACCCTCTTGATCAAATATCTGTTACCTTGGAGTTAAAACAAAACACCGCTCATCAAGCTCGCCAGGTCAACCCTGAGAGCTTTGCTGTTGTTACTTTGCATATATATACTTTTAACTTTGAAGTTATAACTGCATATATGGTAGAATATAGCATATTCACCATAGTAAAATTATATTTTCATTTCTCTGTCATTGTTATTTTCATAGTTATGTCCTTTTGTTGTTGATAATCTTTATGATTATTTTGTTTATTTAAACAATTAATATTCTATTATTACTAGGAATGAGTGATATGGCCCTAAAATAGTATCATGATATTTCAGGGTATTTTTGCAATAACAATATTCTCAACGACATGACAAACTAGTAAAAAAGAAATATTTTATTAATAATTTAAGAAAAATAAAATTGCAACAAAATGAGTGATATAGTTTAACAGTTTGCCTTCAAATATTTAGTGAAAACTAAAGAAAGATGATCTCTCATTTCTTTGGTTTGTAAACAACAACAACAGCAACTCAGAGTGAGGTTCTGATTCTGTATACATAATGAATAGTTCAACAAAGTAAAATCTATCACAAATTACACATTTAAATAGTTCCCAAATACAAAAGTGTACCCTGGGATCTATATATATAAATCAACTGGTGATTTCCTTCTCTTTTAGCAAAATCCTAAGTGACTGAGTTGTTTTTTTTCCACTTGGACCTTTATGCTCTGCCATTTCTCCTCTAATCATCACGCTGTAACCTGTGACAGGCTGTTATGATACCAGAACTATCACACATTCACATATATGTAGTCACATCATGTAGGTTTACATTACGAAAGGTTCATGACAAAATCACCAACACAGACTCCCGTGTACACACGGTGAGAGAGGAGAGGGAGAGACGCTGTGCTGCTGCCAGAGGAGCCGCTGAATGAGTTCCCTCTGATTAGTAAGTCTCTAAAAGAATCTGAGAAGTCCAGGGCTGTTCATAAAACATTCAGGACACCACAGTTTATTCCACTCTACTGAAGCTTTTTGACACCACTGTGGAGTCTGTAATAATTTCACTTTCAGACTTGCTTGTTGTTGCCGTGCATAACAGTATGATGTCATGATGTCAAGGAGGTGAAGTACTGCAAGTATAACTGTTTTTTTCATATCATTTTAAAAATTATACTGGAAATATTGTGAACAAGATGATATGGCACATCCCTAACTATTACTCCACTGGTCATTGCTTACTTAAAATCACTGTCAGTCGTCATTGCGGCCTCTGAAAGCTGTCACTTTGCTGTCAATCAGCTGTCATCTGTTTGCGGCTCAGTCGACGTGACATATCAGCCACTGTGCAGAGGACTGTGGGTCAGAATGGCCAGTAAAGCATACTGGCTTTCATACAGCAAAATCTGACTGGATGTAGTAGAACAACTTTGTATATTTGGCATACTGCATTTGACATACGATGTGTTGGAACATACTAAATCTTTTTCTGGAGTACTTTATAGTATGGTCGTATGGGTTTTGGAATGCACAGAGGGCATCCAGTAAAAGTTCAGCTCAAAATAGCAGCCCTGCATCAGATGCAGCCAGTTGGAACACTCTAATAGAAATCAACGCAGTCAAACTGACGCTCGCTCGAGTACAGTTACTCATATTTTGTATTTTAAATACATAACTTAGTTATTTGTATTCTGTTACCCCAAACCCTTGTAACTAAGTACATTTTCTCAAGTGCTGTACAATTTTGAGGTAACTGTACCTTACTGGTGTGTTTCCGATTTTCTGTTACTTCATACTTTTACTCCACTACAGTTCAGAGAGACATATTGTTTTGTCCTGCATTATAATTTACATTTATTTAATCACTTTAGTTACTAGTTACTTTGCAGATTCATGTTAATAAGCAAATTAGAAAGTATAATAAAGAAATAGATTATTATGTTATATTATAGATTAAGGGCAGCACGGTATTGTGGTGGTTAGCACTGTTGCCTCACAGCAAGAGGGTTCTTGGTTCGATCCCGGGTGCTGGAGCCCCTCTGTGCGGAGTTTGCATGTTCTCCCCATGTCAGCGTGGGTTTTCTCCGGGTACTCCGGCTTCCTCCCAGATTATAGTTTAAAATAAAACTTTATGGATCCCAAAAGCGTAAATTCACAAACTACCAGTAGTATGTCAATAAATTAAAATTACTCCCACCATTTCCAGCTGCAGAATTTATGTTGTGAATATACAATCGCATCAGTACTTACAATGCAATAATGTAACACAGTAATCAAACTGATCACTCTAAGCAGATGATTATTATAATAATTTTTCCCCTTCTTATTTCTTATGCAGATTACCAAGACTGTCCTCCTCCAAAACACAACCACATAGGACATTTTTGCGAGCAAAAAATTGCAACCCATATTTATGTTTTTTGTTAGGCCGTGATGTCTTCTGGCCATAGTAATGATTATGGAAGCAAAGGAAGGAGTCAGGCCATGTAGAATAAAGAGTTACAAAGGCTGTTTAGGGTTAGAGACAGCGAGGGAGGGAGGTGGATGGGCCAAACAAGCATGGGACTTTCATCCAGGAAACAGGTGTTTGTGTCCCGTGTAAAACCAAAAGTCAACATTGAGTTATTTAAACAACATGACATAATATGTTGATGTCTTTCACATGAGATATGTCATGTTACCTTACCTTTATAAAAAACATACTTTACTTTTGTCTAAGATCATGTTGTGTAGTAACACCAAGGTAATGTAATAAGTTGTGTGGAAAGATTACTTTCTTCATGGAGTAATCAATTAAAGTATGCATAACACTTTTAAAAGTACTAAGTATTGTGTGATACATTACTTTTTTGAGTAACAACCCCAAAAATGTATATGAGCTATTCTGTTGTCCACTGTTAGGTGTGTTAACTTAAGAAATGCTCCTATGGGTTTTATTAACAGGTAGACACATGTGGTCATTCTTCCCTATTATGTTCTGTGTTCAGGATGTTTATGGGCATGTTCCCCCACAGTGCTTAGATGAGGTCAGGGCTTTATGAAAAGGTAGCAACCAGGTGCCAGACTGTAAGCAGCAGGCATGCAAGAGACACTGCCAAAAAATGCAGCTATAGCAAGGTGAATCTGTGGTTGGCATTTTCTTTCAGTTTTGCTGGTGAGCATGTTTACCATCAGTAACTGACAATCCTGCAAAGAGTCTTCTTAATCCTATGAGACCCATCATGGCCTATATTGTTATTTTTTATGCAGGAACAGGGGGTCTTTAGGAGGAGAGGTCAACAGTAGGTGGTATACATCATCAGAAAGCTAGAACCTGAAGATTAATTTTAGCTGCAGCTCAGCTTGGTGAGTCAAGCTTTTCCCATCATAAATATATGATAAACATTGTGTTTTGGTTAGGTGCACTAGTTTAAACTTTAAAAAGTTATAGTGTATACATTATGACGGAAGTATGTATGGCTATTCTCATGCTCAATTAAGTCTCATAAGTTGTTGCAGGATTTTGGGTTATTTGTCACAGAGATTTAAGCATTTTTTTTACCACTTGGGAAATAATAAAACATGGTCAAAAATCCCTTAAAACTTTTGACATTTGGATATTTCTGTAGGAATTGCATTTTTTGGCGACTGGAAGGTGAGCACTTCTCCTCTGGAAACTACTGAGAAACCCCCTTATTGTCAGTATACCTATGTAATCCATCCATCCTCTGACTGCCCCAGGTCTTTATTTTGTGATTGTATATTTTTACGAGGTGGTGATCACCATATGTCATTTTATACAGTGAGGTCAAGTTTCAAAAAATGGTCTCACCACAATGAAATTGCTGCTATGGGAGCTAACATCATCACGCATGAATAAAATTGTGCTCATTGAATCCACAAGAGTCTCAGCTTTTCAGTCAGACCTTAACCTATACAATTCAGGGACTGTTTATGGGCCCCAGAATGCAGAAATATTCAAATACAGTATTGTATATTTTCACTGCATGCAAAAAAACTGCATGGATTTTGCCTAAAACTACTGTACATGGGATTAGCAAACAGTGAGCATGTCTGTAAAGGCAAGACTCGTGGGTACCCACAGAACCCACTTTCATTCAGATATCCTGAAAGGTCAATCGACCCCTGTGAAAATGCCAGTGCCAGTTTCTTCCTCAACAAACTTTAGCATAAATTTGGAGTATTATTTAACCCCCTTCCCAACAAGTTGTCATGCCTTGGATGGTACTAATGGATTCTTTAGGCCTTTATGTGTTCATAGGTTCATATGATGCCAGTATCTTCACTCTAGCTTTAAAGCTCAGCCCTCTACAGCCTCTGAAAGACAGTAATGTTGACTGAAATCACCAGCAGTCCCATAGGTTTCTATTATCAGTTTCTGAACCTTTATTAACAACGTGAAATTGGACTAATACGCTTCTACTTCTAATAGTCAGCATTAATTTTTGCACCAGTTTCTAATTTAGCTTTAGGCTGTTTAAAAAGGTAGGCTATAGTTACATTTTAGTTATTCACTTTAGTGAAGACAATCTACTGCAGATTTAGTCAGTGACATTTCTAATACAATTTCATTAAATTTTTGTCACACATTTTTTTGTTATATCATACTTTTTACTTTTATGAAATCTTTAAAATTGCATTTTTTTTTCTGGAGGAATACTTCACTCATCAATTGACTGTTTGTATAACATTTACTCTCCTTGTCTTACTTTTTTTTTTCGCATGCCTCAATGGTGAAGAAAAAATCTAAACAGAGAAAATTCCTGATTAACTGAAGTCATAGGGACTGCATTCAACAACAGGAACATCCATTTGCAAATGCTCAGACAACTCCTGCAGTAAAATAGTCCCATGTATCCAGTCTTGTAGAGTACAGTTGATGGTTCTCCTGCTTGGCATCTCTGCCTGCTGCGCCTCCTCCAGCGCACTCTTTGGGGCAGCTGCAGAGTCGTCAGCTGGTACCACCGTTCACAGACATTTCGCCCCCTACCCAGTACATCTCCTGGTGGGGGGGCAGCGGCTTGATGGGGACGTCTCCCCGCCGCCCCCTGCAGCTGCCCTCATTGGGGTGTTGCACCCCAACTCCTATCTTTCCGCCAAAGCCACAACCAGTAGCTCGACTTCTCTGCCTCCTCCACCAGCTCCTTGATTGCCCTCTTCAAGCTTGCCCCCGACATTCCGGCAAGCCAGAGAAGCTGGATTGCCGACTTCCCCACAAAGCCCCTGCAACCGACTTCTACGGGGTGGATGGTTGCAGCCCAGCCTCCCTCTCTGCCCTCTGCTGCTAGATCGGAGTACTTAAGGCGCTTGAATTCGTAAGCTGATGGTATTCCCTCCTCCCATGGCATGGTGAGCTTGATGATGAAGACCTTCTTGGCAGCTGCGGACCACATCACGATGTCTGGTCTTAACGTGGTCTGTGTGATTACAGTCTGAAAGACAAGGTGGGTGCCCAGATGAACGCACATCTCCCATTAGAAGAAGACTTTCCCTTCCACGTTCAGCAAGGCAATGCTTCTGAACTGGCCGATAGTAGTGGAATTCTGCTCCTTAGGAATGAAAATTCCGACTGCTTCTTGCCACTCCGCTGGAATGGATTGCTTCTTCCACACAACCCTCATGAGCTTCCACAAGATCTTCATCCCCTGCGGACAGTTCTTGTACAACTTGTAAGGGAGCCCGTTCGGTCCTGGTGCAGAGGCTGATCTGGCCTTTCTGAGGACCTCTCTAATCTCACCTAGCCTGGGTGGGGAGGTGTCAAACGGGGTCCTCGGGGGGTTTGGACGTGGCACATAGCCAGGTGCGCCAAGTGGTGTGTCTTTGGCTGCATCCGTGTACTGGCCCTTGATGTGTTGTTCCAGGTCATCTTTGGAGATGGTCAGCTTCCCGCTTCGCTTTTCTTCCAACAGCTGGCGGGCATACTTGAACGGGTCTTTGAAGAAGTCCTTTCTCTCCTTTTCCTCCTGATTCGCTCTGCCCGACACAGCTTGGCTAGCCGCTGCTTCAGGTCATCCCATAGAAGTTTGAGGCCTTCTTTTTCTTCTATGGCTGCTTTCCTCCAACTCATTCGCAGCTGGCGCCTGTCGCATACAAGCTCCTCAATGCTTTTCTCCCTCTGTCCTTTCTGTCTCAGAGCTGGGGCTCTCTTGGCTGCGCATTCTCCGAACCTCTTTCTGCACTCTTCATAGATGATATGACTGAGTGAGGTTACCTTGTTTTCGACCGTCCTGCGCAAGGAATGTTCCAGCACTCTGCTCAGATGGTCATCAAGCATGCGCCATTCCTCTTGGTTCTTTGCCGTGGGCCACTTGATCTTGCTGTGCCTCTCTGGATGCTTGCGTTGAGTTACTGGTTGTGTTGGTTGCGGGAGAACAGTCTGACTATTGCGCTCGGTGGTTGCCTCCATCCCTTCTGCACCTTCAGAGGTTGCCCTCTCTACACTGTTGGGTCCTGCTGCACTGTGGTTTGCTACCTGGCTTTGGGTCCCTTCCGTCTGACCTGCCGAAGCAGAGCGGTTGTGCTGTTTGGGTGTCCTCTCACATTTCATCCTGCCCTGATGATGATCATTTATTATGCTTAGTACTTCTCAAACACATGCATTTTCGCTAAAACCTTACTACTTAAAACACTTTGGCATAACAGCACAAGCTTGCTACTTGTCCATGCCTGAGATTGAGACTTGTTAGCTAAAATACTATTAATTTAGCTCCAGACAAAACACTAAATCTTATTAATGAGGCTAACACTGAGCCCAGTAAAATACATTTAAAGGTTCTGCATACAGCAATCACAGTGTTAAAGAGAAGCACCACCTAAATTAACAATTGCAGTGTGCTATTTCCATGGCCTTGGACGGTTCAATCAATAATAGTAAACAGGAGCTACCTTCTCTCAAGGCCAGAAACCAGAAACGTCTCAAACAAATTTTGGAGCTCCACAGACGATGAATGAGTCTGATTTTGTGGACCCCCAGAATGTTTGCTTTCTTTTTTATACCAAATTGAGCTGTATTCTATTGGAGTGTTCTCAGTTCTGAAATAGAGAATGTACCCATACAGTCCAAATCACAATGTTTATTAACAATAACTTGCAGGTAGATAATCCTTGGGTCATGTACATAAAATTAAACGAGCAAAAGTTGTGTTTTTTTGTCAATGGACTTTGGAGGCTTTTAATATAACGCAATTGCGTCAATTAGTTCATTTTTAGCCATTTTTTAGCCGTTTTGTACAAATTCGTAATATGTGTTATGTTTCTTTGTAAACATAATGCAAATGCAAAATGTAAACTGCCAACACAATATCCACTCGAGTGGACACTAACTTGAACAGAATGTTTTTGTGTCCTTTGATGGTTGCTGGTGTGAATCTGTAAATAGACTGGTGAATGGCACAGATGGCTTCGACAAGTGCTTGAATGTCTCAACAGCTTCTGTTATTGTGCGACCTCTTGCCATTTGTGAACCTGCACATGATAAGCAGGTATAAATAATGGACAGATGGAA
The DNA here is from genome assembly GCA_019142605.1 of Cephalopholis sonnerati. Taxonomy (NCBI): domain Eukaryota; kingdom Metazoa; phylum Chordata; class Actinopteri; order Perciformes; family Serranidae; genus Cephalopholis; species Cephalopholis sonnerati. Next base: position 35,903,206 of record JAGQAX010000018.1, read on the forward strand.
AATCTATTTGGGGCTGTCTCTGTGCTCTTGTTACTGTTACTGTTACTGTTACTGCTGAGGTCATGAAAATTAGTGTTTATTACTAATGCTCGCTAAACAAGGATTTAAAGAGGATGTAGCCAGTAGACTCATCAGTGTCATCATAGAGACAGATCCCTTGTCTGAAAATCACACTTCCCCCATCTCTGATATCCAATCAAACTTCTCTAGTGTGTGTGGTGCCTGGCCTGTTGTCACATTTTTCAGAAGGTGTGCAGTGAGGCTCTCTGTAAGCATTGCAAACCATTTTTGTGGCTCTCCTGAAGCTCTGTGCATGCTTTCCTACAGAAATGTATATTTGACCTAACCCCTACCTTCCTCTATGGAGGACCAAAACTGCCATAATAATGAATAAATAAATAAATAAATTAATTAATTAATTAACATGATAATAAAAAATAAATAAATTAATTAATTAATTAATGAACACGAAAATAAACAAATAAATAAATAAATGCCTCAATAAATACATAAATGAAATAATATGTAGAGAAATGTAGAAATAAAAGTCTTAATTATCAAATAAATGTGATAAATAAATAAGTAAATAAATAAACGAACACGATAATAAATAAATAAATAAATGCCTCAATAAATAAAATTAAAAACTTATCTATTTGACAAAAGATTTATTTTTGCATTAATTTATTTTCATATTATTTTTTTTCCAAATTCATTCATTTATTTTTACATTTATTTATTTATTTCCCTATTAATTCATTTCCCTATTTATTCATTTCCGGATTTATTTATTGTTGCTTTTATTCATTCCTGTATTTCCTCGCCTGTATGTAAATGAGGGGGCGCAGCTTGATGGTGTTCACATAACCATTGGTTAATCCATATGAGAGTTCACAGATTGATTGCACTTGTCTTGCTGCCCACTACTGGCGAATGCCTTCCGGCAGCCTTCAGCCTGTAAGACAGCAAAACAAATGAAGAAGTGCTGTCTCACTTAACCGGCACCAAAGTCAGTGGTGTAGTGGTCCCTTGAGAAGTGGGTATACTCTAAATTTTCACCTTTTTTTTTTTTTTTTAAGTAGTACAGAAAAAAGGACGGTTTTAGAACCAGTGACATGTAAGACTACTCTATTTACCCAGAAATCTGTCATTTCTACTTGCTCACTATTATAAAATTATCATGACTTAATTAGGAGCAGTTTGTAGTTACTACTGGTCACACAAGCAGAATGGATGAATGTAAAATGTATTTATCATGAGGCAAACATGGTGTTTCGGTTATTTTTTGAACATTTATTTAAATAAAATACTTTAAATCTGAAGTTGACAATGCATTCTTGTTCATATTTAACCTTAAATAAAACACAAATCATTCTCTTCCAAACATCAAAACCAATCAGATAAACTTAGACCTCAATATTGTTTTAGGCTCTCAAACTATTTGTCCCATTCTTGTGTTTTAACTCACTTAAAAATCAACTACCAGCCTAGCTACTATAAAATTAAACTAGATCATGTAGGTTAGTTAAGGCTAAGTAACTTGTCTAATGTTATAATTAAGACCTTTACAATAACAAACAAGCTTCGTAGACATTGAGATAATCAGTTTCATCAAACATTAGCGGAGCTGCAGCCGTCCGGCATCAAGTGGAATCCAGCTCAGTCCTTTCAGCGGCCATGAACGCCCGAGCCGGCTGTCCGGTCACGGCTGGCGGCTCTGTCCGGTCATGGTCGGTGTACGGAGCGGTTCTCCTGGATGCAGAGCGACTGCAGCTCCGCTTTGGAGAAGCTGCGGTTCGGCTGCTACGGCTACTCTCACGGCATCTAGTTAGCTTCAGGCTAACGTTACTAGGGTAACGTTACTAGGGTAACGTAGATATTACTGAATGGTGCGCATCAGTTGGGGTTTAGAAGTGGGTATACGCAATGCTGACTGAAAATGCTGACTGCTGACTACACCACTGACCACAGTACTGTGTGGGTTTGATTGCTAATGCCTGAATAGTCAAGCCGCGCCCCCTCATTTGCATACAGGCGAGGAAATACAGGAATGAATAAAAGCAGCAATAAATAAATCCGGAAATGAATAAATAGGGAAATGAATTAATAGGGAAATAAATAAATAAATGTAAAAATAAATGAATGAATTTGGAAAAAAATAATATGAAAATAAATTAATGCAAAAATAAATCTTTTGTCAAATAGATAAGTTTTTAATTTTATTTATTGAGGCATTTATTTATTTATTTATTATTATGGCAGTTTTGGTCCTCGATACAAAAGCAGACATTTCAAAAATAACTAATCCAATAAAAGTGGTGATTTCTCTATTTGGAAGAGGTATTTCTTACTTTGTCAGAAGTTAGTTCACATTATGATTGTGTTAAAGAACACAAAAAGGCAGGCATTAGTTTTTTATACATCTTTTATACATATCTATTTAATTCTTAATCATTACTCATATATGTTGGAATTGTTTTGCAAATGAATGTGTCACTTGAGTGACATAAGTGTGCAGCAAGTGTACTGAATTGCTTAATGCTATGTTAAAATATTCATTTTTGCTTTCACACTGGACACAAACTGCGGTCTCCTGGCTAAAAGTTCGGTTTTGTTTTACCCTTTCACCTTCCCTCCCTTCCAGCCCTGTGTGAACCACTGCTATTTCAATCAGTGGAGACAGAAGAATAGAGTCGACACTGGTGGTGGTGGCTGCTGACTTTGAGGCTGCTGACTGCTGAGGCAGATGAGGATGATGAATCTGTGAAGACTAGGTAGTGATGGGGAGGTGAATGGCATGCAAGACTACAGCAAGAAAGAACTATGGCAGAGGAAGAACCATGTTTAAAATGAAGAGCAGTAAGATCATAGGCCGACAGAGAAGGTGTGCCACTGTGCTATTGGTTGATTGTGGATCAGCTGTAGAAGAACTGATGACTCAATTGACCTACCCAGGCAATGACACCTAGCGATAGTGAATGAGCAGGCGTGCAAGGAGTAAATGGCAGGTCGGAGAAAGAAAAACTACAGCCTGAGCAAGAAAAGCATTGTCTTCTTGACTGAACTTTTGCTAAAGCTTTATTTAAATCACATACTTGAGAACTGTGGCAGTTATATCAAAGCAGGCAACTAATATGCCTTTTTGAGAGAAAATACCTGTAGTCTGTTTTATCAGTGTTTAAATCTGCAGTGTAACCAGTAACATTTCTCTGTCAGGTAAATGCAGTACAATATTTTCCTCTGAAGTAGAAGTTCACAGTAAGTAAGTGGAATAGAATAGAGTAGAAAGAACTTCCAAAGGGAAGTTCAGCTCTCCAGCAGCTCATAAAAGACAAAAAATAAAATAGAATAGATTAAAAAAAAAGTGCACAAATAGTGTGTGTGTGACTGGATTCAGGACATATTAAACTCCTGTTCCTGATTGCTCCTTACACAAGCCACAATAGCTGTATCATCAGAGTATTTTTGTGTGTGGCAGGACTTTGAGTTGTATTTAAAGTCTGCTGTGTAGAGTGTGAACAGGAACGGTGCTAAAACAGTTTACTGTTGAGGACCAGTGCTGCTACTGACCATCCCAGAGACACAAGCAATCTACTGCCATTCCCTCCAACCGGTCTCTCAGTATTGGGGGCTGGACAGTATTAAATGCACTTGAGAAGTCAAGGAAAAGGATCCTCACACAACACCCCACCTCCTCCAAGTAGGTGTAGGCCCGATGCAGCATGTAAAGAACCGAATCCTCCACTCCCATGCTCTCCTGATAGGCAAATTGGAGGGGGTCCACAGCATCAGTGACCTCTGACCTCAGGAAACGGAGGACCAGGCGCGCCAGGGTCTTCATAATGTGTGATGTTAATGTGGCAAGCGGGAGAGGGAAAAGGGCGAATAATGGAGAGTGAATTTAGTTAATTATTTTAAAGAAAATTTGATCAGGTCAACCACACCCAAACAGCTAATAGGGAAATTAGTATTGCTGAATTGATTCTAGTTGCCAACAACACCACACCAGGAATTTCACCTGGAGAATTATGTTAACCCCTTCCACAGTGGTTAAAGCACACAAGTTCGTTTACTGATGAAAGCTTGAGACTGGGTCCAGCGCACGAATTCAGTTAATTTTATTAGTTTTTCAATAAAATGGTTTATACACACACACACACTCACACACACACTCACCTCTAAGCAACCCACAAAACACACAAAGAAAAGGCAAATAATTAAATTGGGTTTTAAATCAGGGTTAAATTAATGAACCCCACGTAACTTAACAAAAACCCAACAAATGCAAACGAAGGAAAACTCTCAGACAACCCACAGCAAATAAACAAAAATAATCAGAAGGGATCCTGAATTTATCAAAACTGATAAACCCAAATAAACATGCAAAGCAAACAAAACAAAGAAAAATAATAACTAACCGAAAATAATTAAGCCAAAACAAACATGCAAAACAACCCAAACATAAAGCAAAAATAATAACTATCAAAAGTAATTAAACCCACACGCAACCCAGGAGCAAAGAAAAAGAAACACTACTACCAATAAAAATCAGTCCATCCGTGGTTTAAAATCTTAAGATATATACACTTAGCTTCCGCCCAGGGTAAGGACAACAACCACCTTACTGAGTGCCTGCAACAGCACGGTTGGAGAAGTAGAGTTGGATGGATGTGCACAAACAGCCACACAAACAGCAGCCGGCTGACAGCGGCGTGAGGGGGGTAGTGCTGGTAGCAGCCGACCGCACACACCCGTTAACCCGTCAAGCGTTGGATGAGTGTCACGAGGGTGAGGAAGAGGAGCACTCCGCGCCACAGCGGCACAATTGCAAACGTAGCAGCGATTAACAGCTGATTACCCCCCCGCTGCAGCACACGTGATGAAGTACAGAGGAGCAACACTCAAAGCCCTGCAGCTGACTCCAAAGAGGGAGAGGGAATATCCCAGTCCAGGAACCGAGAACGGCGAGCCGAGCAACCTGGCCGCGAGGCGATCAGGTGAGGCGGGGCACCCAGGAGCTTCAAGGCCAGAGGGACACACTCCATCTGGACCGGCAGCTTTCCCTCTATGCAGTCTCCTAAGATCTCCTTTCCTTGACCCCTTGCTTGAACGCCAGCTTTTTCTGGTTGAGGAGCTGTTTGAAATTACTGTTAACCCGGGATTTATTAATGGGGAAGCAGCGTACAGTCTTTACTGGCATCACAGTGTCCCTACAGAAGTTTATATATTCTGTTAGAATATCCACCCTACTGTCCATGTCCATGTTGTTGTCCTGTGGCTCCAGTAGTACATTCCAGTCTGTACATTCAAAACAGTCCCTGAGAGACTCACTCAACTTTGATACACAGGGTTTGTATATGGGCTGGAGAGAGACCAGATTATGATCTGATCTGCCAAGAGGTGGTAGGGCAGAGGCACTGTAGGCATCCTTGGCATTTCCATAAAACAAATCCAGTGTCTTATTCTCCCTGGTGGGACAGTCCACGTACTTAACAAACCCAGTCAGATGGGAGGAGAGAGTGGTGTAGTTAAAATACCCCGTTATTGCAATGAAAGCACTAGGATGCTGGGTCTGAATCCTAGCAACAGTGTCACGGATGGCGTCACACACCACTGCCATTGCTGCCTGTGGTGGACTGTAAACAATAATGGCGACAATGTGTGAAAACTCCCGAGGCACATATTACGGTCTAAGACCGACTGCCAACAGTTCAATATCCTGACAGCAGATCTTGTCCTTAACTGTGATATGTCCAGGATGACACCATTTATTATTCACAAGCAGGATCAGTCCCCCACCTCTGTTTTTGCTGCTTGCCTTCACATCTCTGTCCGCTTGCACAGTAGAGAAGCCTGTTAGGTTCACACAGCTGTCAGGCACGTTGTCATTCAGCCACATCTCCGTGAAGCACATCAGACAATTGTTGGATAGTGAGTTTACATTTCCCGTTATTACAGATGGCAGGAAAGGCAGGTATCTCCACCCCCTAGCCTTTAGCTTCGCTCCAGCTCTGCAGCCTCGAAATGGCTTTCTCAGCTTCGCCGGTATCAGGTGTTTAACTCCGTAAGTCACTCCTCTCAGAGCCAGAAGATCATCCCTCATGTACACAACTTTACTCATCACATTTGAAAAATTCTTTAAAAAATAAAAAACACACTCAAAAATGACTTAAAAACAGGAGCTACTTAGATTTGCTGTCACTCTAACCAGTGCATCTTTCAAAAACAAGCAAACAAACAAAAAAAACTGTTGAGTTGCATACATTTAAGTAAGTTATATAAGAGTACAATGAATTAGAATAGCAACATAATTTAATATTTTTCATATCTAAACACCATAATAAATCTATAGCTGTTTGGGTTCCAGGTATATTGCTCAGGACCCAATGAAGTGCAATGTTGAGTATGAAGTTGTTTGTCTGAGAGGTTCTTTAGAAAGCTGCAAGTGGCATTACCACAGGTCAAACACTCGGCCCGTTCTAAACAGACGTGTTTTAAACAGGCACTGTACTAGTTATGTCTAAATGTCAACCATGGATTCGTAGGGCACAAAGTGATTTCCGTTGTCTTATGGGCCAACCAACAGCCCAAAACCCAAAGATGAAAAGTTTACAATGAATGACGTTAAAACAATTTTTAAAAAGAGCTCCAACTCAATTAACCACAATGCTTAAATATTGCTTAATGCATCTGAAGAACTGTAAAATACAAATGTAACATATAATATTAACAGAATATTCTGCCTCCATAACAAGTACTTTGACTACTTTAGGCTGATGATACTGCGGTACTTTTTACTTGGAGTAGTTGTCATTGTTTTAGAGCTAGGATCTTCTTCTTCTTCTAGGACAGTTTGAAGGATCATTCAAAGGGGTATGACTGTGCAACAGAGACAGCTTTATTTGCTGGGGGGTTCAACGAATCACCTTGTCAGCACCAGTCCTTTTGCTTTCTGTTTTGGTTAGCCCATATGCCCATGTACTATTCAAGGCAGCACAACTAGTGTACGGTAATTGGCTGCCCTGTGAAGCGAAGGAAAAGGCAGGATGGAGCTTTAGCAAGGACAAGGTCCCACTTCATGTCATTAAAAACTGCAACAGTCAATGATCAGATATTTTACAATGATAAATTCACTTTATTATTGGTTAACCAACATGGCATTAGGGTATGGTTACACAATTAATACAGGTGAATGCTGGCCTCCCCCGATATATATTAGGATGGTGGTGTGTCTTCCTCAAGTTCCAGTGCACTACCAGAGGCCTGGGAGTTTGAGGGTTCTGCACAGTATCTTAGCTGTTCCTAGGAATACACTCTTCCGGACAGAGACCTCAGATGTGGTACCTGGAATCTGCTTGAGCCACTCCCCAGTTTGGGGGTCACAGCCCCCAGTGCTCCAATTACCACTAGCACCACTGTTGCCTTTACTCCCCACATCTTTTCTAGCCCTTGGTGTTTTTGCTAGCTTCTTTTGTTCCTTCTTCCTGATGTTGCTGTCGCTCAGGATTGCTACATCTATCACCACTGCCTTCTTCTGTTGCACCTGCACCTGTGGTCCTGTCTGGTGTGGTAGACCCCTACTCCTGTTGATCTTGTACAAAGTGCCTGTCATTGTGCTGCCATGATTCGTGCTTCTGTGCTGTCTTTCAGTCCAGCCTTTTCCAGCCACTGGTAGGATGTAGTCATATATAAGATATAACTACACACACACACACACACACATATATATATGTGTGTGTATTTATATATATATATATATATATATATATATACAGTACAGGCCAAAAGTTTGGACACACGTTCTCATTCAATGCGTTTTCTTTATTTTCATGACTATTTACATTGTAGATTCTCACTGAAGGCATCAAAACTATGAATGAACACATGTGGAGTTATGTACTTAGCAAAAAAAGGTGAAATAACTGAAAACATGTTTTATATTCTAGTTTCTTCAAAATAGCCACCCTTTGCTCTGATTACTGCTTTGCACACTCTTGGCATTCTCTCCATGAGCTTCAAAAGGTAGTCACCTGAAATGGTTTTCCAACAGTCTTGAAGGAGTTCCCAGAGGTGTTTAGCACTTGTTGGCCCCTTTGCCTTCACTCTGCGGTCCAGCTCACCCCAAACCATCTCGATTGGGTTCAGGTCCGGTGACTGTGGAGGCCAGGTCATCTGCCGCAGCACTCCATCACTCTCCTTCTTGGTCAAATAGCCCTTACACAGCCTGGAGGTGTGTTTGGGGTCATTGTCCTGTTGAAAAATAAATGATCGTCCAACTAAACGCAAACCGGATGGGATGGCATGTCGCATGTCGGGATTCAGCCTTTCGACTGATCCTCCAATCATCATGCGGAAGTTCAGCGTCCAGCCCGGCCAAGGCCCGCACACAGCTCCATTCACCCCCAGAGACACTGAGTGTCCGGGAATGTGTTTTAACGCATCTGTAGTCAATGAAATGTTAACACAACCGTACATATTTGACCATTTAATTTTTGACATTTTAGGGGAAGCTGAGCTTCCCTTGCAGTCCTAGAGAAATCGCCTCTGATATATATATATATATATATATATATATATATATATATATATATATATATATATATATATATATATATATATATATGACATCCCATCTGGTTTGAGTTTAGTTGGACGATCATTTATTTTTCAACAGGACAATGACCCCAAACACACCTCCAGGCTGTGTAAGGGCTATTTGACCAAGAAGGAGAGTGATGGAGTGCTGCGGCAGATGACCTGGCCTCCACAGTCAGCGGACCTGAACCCAATCGAGATGGTTTGGGGTGAGCTGGACCGCAGAGTGAAGGCAAAGGGGCCAACAAGTGCTAAACACCTTTGGGAACTCCTTCAAGACTGTTGGAAAACCATTTCAGGTGACTACTTCTTGAAGCTCATGGAGAGAATGCCAAGAGTGTGCAAAGCAGTAATCAGAGCAAAGGGTGGCTATTTTGAAGAAACTAGAATATAAAACATGTTTTCAGTTATTTCACCTTTTTTTGTTAAGTACATAACTCCACATGTGTTCATTCATAGTTTTGATGCCTACAGTGAGAATCTACAATGTAAATAGTCATGAAAATAAAGAAAACGCATTGAATGAGAACGTGTGTCCAAACTTTTGGTCTGTACTGTATATATATATGTATATATATAAGAACAAACACTCGGCTTCTCTGTGACTTCTCTGTTCTCCTCAGCTCCATGAAGCAATTTTGAATCTTTCAGCTCATTGTTTTGGTTTTGCAGCATGCAATTTTACTATACTATTTTGGTTCACTCTCACTCATCCTAGTTTCCAGCAGCAGTAAGCTGCTGTTTTCAACAAAAAGCTCTGATAAACCCACTGTGTACTCCCTGCTCAGCACCAAACAGCAGGCAGACACAGTCAGAGACTAATTGGTAAACATAGTGGAGCTTTTGGTGGCTGTAGAGACAAATATCGTCCTCAGAAATTGGTGAAGATCTAAATAGAGAACGGGTGAGTGAATACACCTTACAGTCATCAGGTAGCCAGAAGCACAACCCCAGATAAATGATGGTATTCAGTATGTGCTGGGAGTGTAAATGAACAACTGTTTACTAACATTATTGGCATAAAAAACATGTCTGCTTGGGATCATTTATAAGTCAAAGGCTATTACTAAGAGTGCTCTTAGTAATATATTGTATTATCAATAAGAACTTTCGAGTGATTTTAATTACTACTGAAATCACCAGACACATTTGGGCCACCACATTTCTGGTCTCCTCTAAGATCTTATCCATTTATAGTCAAGGAACAATGTCTTTATTCATTCAGCTGTGTACACATACACAGCCAAACACACTGACACACTGATGTTGACACAAGCGTCACAGAATAAATTAGATGTTGGCCAGTGATGTCTTTTTTGCCTCACCAAGGTGATGGCAGCTGATCACATACTAAGCCATTATCAATGTCCAAACCTCCAAAGTCCCCAGCTCCCACAATGCACTGCTAATCCTCAGTCTCTTTCAGCTGCCTGCATAGTGTGGTTGGCTTTGGTTGGAGTTTTAGATTTCTCATGAAGACTAGACTAAATTCAGTCCTGTTCCGACAAAGATTCATCTTCAACCGATATTGTATTTTTTTTGCTCTATGTAACATGTTGCAGTTCCTAAAAATTAGTTAGCATTTTAGCACTGTCAGTTCCCTTATCTAAATGTTAATGTTTTTTTAATGGTTTTTTTTTGTTAGATACCTGAAATAAGATCTGTGGTTCACACAAACTTGAGAGAACTTAAGAGACCTTTGCTCTACAACATAAAATATGTAAGTTAATACTCCACTCATGAATGTAGCATTAATGTGTCTTATAAAAGACTGTTGCTAACAAGTGGCTAAATGAGACTACAGAAGATCAGCATGCCAAACATGGCTTGCCTTGCCAACCTTGCTGTGGTAGACATATTAATTCATGCGACTGGGGTATAGTTTGTCTATAGGCTAATGTTAGCTTTTTACTTCTGGCGATTGCATTTAGGTTTTAAAAATCATGAAACTGGTGTTCATTTGTGAAATTTAAATTACTGAACAAAACATGGAAATATCATAAACGTTTGCTTGCCACAGAGTTTATTTTCTGCATAAATGCAAAGTCCAATGAAAAAATCCCATAGGCTATTTAATGAGGGAGCCAGGGTGACGCTAATGTCCTTGTTTATTCGTTGTTATATCACCTGGTCTGTTTGTGTTGGAGAGGGAAAAGACCTGTGGATAATTTGGCTCCTGGCTAAAACCTCTTGAATGTCTGGATCTTAAGTTATCAGAGAAAAAAGGTGAGGTTCTGAGGTAGCAGCCTGTCTCCGGCATGCCAAATAGTGTTGCAGAAACACTGATTTGTAACATGAAACTGCTTTGTTCAGTGTTTTTACCAGTTAAAATCACCTGGTCCGTTTGTTTTAGAATGGAAGAGACCTCTGTGGATAATTTTTCTTCTGGTATAAACCTCCTGAACATTTGGATCAAACATAAAGAGAGCACACATTCAGTTACTACAGAATTAGTTGAGCACACATTTGCAGGTGCTGGGAAAGCAGCCCATCCCCAACATGATCAACAGCATAGGAGAAACACTGATTTGTAACGTGAAACTGCTTTGTCCATTTGTTATGGAGGGGAAGAGAACTCGACTGGATAATTGACTCCCAGTAAAAACCTCCTGAACAACGAGCAATGAAGGAATTCTAACCAGTATAATTATCATTATGGCCTCCTCAGTTGTGTTTATTTTTGCCCACTCTACTTCTCTTTCCTATTTCTTGCTGCACCACTTCCCCAAGCCCCCTCATCTCTATTACGCTTAGTGCCATTCTCCACCTGTCAACTAGATGTGCTCGGACTTTCGTGGTCATCTACGCCTACATCTTCTTGCTCATGTGTCTCATTTCCCAATCACCATTTCCTGCCAGCTGCAGAATGTCAGCTTTAGTTCATGCCTTGCTTTCTAGCCACCTGTACCTTTAACCCTGAAACCTGTATCTGCCTGCTTGCCTCCTCTGAACCCTGTACCCGGCAACCCTAACTCTTAACCCTGAAACGTGGAACCTGTATCTGCCTATCAATGCACTGTGAACCCTGTACCAAGCAGCCCTAACCCTGAAACCTCAAACCTTTACCTGTCTGCCTACTGTACCCTGCAACCCAAAACAATAACCTTGGAAAGTGAACCTGCCTGCCTATAAGCTTACGTATATTCACTTTGTCAACAAATCACTGAACTCTTCCTGTCTGCTAAGACTGACTGCATGTCCTTCCCCTGCTGCCCTCACCCACCTGCCTGAAAACCTTTATACTGGCATTGGAAAACATAATGAATGCACACTGGCATTGAGTACTGTCATATTTAACAACATAATGACTATGAATAGTTTACTACTTACTACTTTTAGACCATTTGAAATGTTGGTGAATATACAGTACACATGAATAGCGAATGTAAGAGATAGATAGGAGAGTGAATGCTGGACTTTTAGGTGTTAGAGCAGGGCCTTAAATGAATGCTAATGTTGCTCCGTGCCTGATGGGTGTTTTAAAGGGCAACCTAACTGATACTGCTTTAATAGTAGCATGATTTGGAGAAAGTATTATCAATAGTTTTTCTTCATGACTTGGACATGAACTTTTCATGTTGGTTGGGTGTGAAAGCCCCATGTTTGGATCTTTACCTTTGATTGTTAATGGTGTTTTTCATAAGTGATGTTAAAAATGTCAACTCGTGCATACAGACATCTCTGTGTTGTTAGTTTAACTATCATTGTTGTGGTTACAAATATTCCTGAAGTCTGTATAAATGTCACTATGGATTAATAAAACATTACTGTCAAGGGTAAAAAGTAACTTCACGAACCTGCAGATATAAACATAATCATTTTGGACAAAAATGCCATGTCGTGGGTCAAAATATCACTGTTATTCATAGAAACATCCATACCACATAAATAGAAAGGCCACATCAAACACCTGGTCACTGCTGGGAACAGCCTGAAGAAAAGGCACAACAGAGCATGTTACCTAAAATGGATATGGCTTATTGTCATTTGTTAATTGTCACATCATATAAAATATCAGTAAAACTGCATATTCTCCAGTGTAGCTGGAGTACTCTGGCCAATGAGAAAGACAGAAATGAAAGCTGTCCTACAGAGGAAGGATCTAATGATGCTGACAATGGTTGAGAAAGCGTTCATCATAAAAAAGAATAGTGGAGACTCTCTGAGGCCCTTTTACCAGTTAAAAAAGGAGTAAAATGGTTAAGTTGCCCTCTGCACTAGGATTTGCCTTTAAATGCAACTAGTGCTGGGTGACTCTCAGAGAGACTCAAATGAGGCATAGAAACTGCTTATGTATAGGGCCCATAATTTGGTGCTACGCCCCTGAATGGCACTAGAATGTAATGAGAAAGAGAAATATACACAACAAGGGCTGAGAAAGGAGCTAGAGAGGCAGAGAACAGTATTAAGAAGGAAGAGAGGAGAGAGAGAGTGAAATACCAATGTCATGTGTTATTTGTGAGACATGTTCATGTTCTAATGTCCCAAAAAAGAAAAGTTTTCATTTAGGTCTGTTATTTTTATTGTTTATATTACTGTCTTTTATCTATTATGGTTTTACTGACTGAAAAATATATTCTGGAATTCTGTTTTTGAATTAGTGACAGAGATAGCCTACTGAGAGAGGCCAAGACAGAGAAATGCATTAAGCAGGAAGAGGAGAGAGAAAGAGAGAGCAATGGGCCGATGGATGATGTCATGTTATTGGAGGACATGTTCAAATGTCAAAGTCTTCAAAACAAATAAGATATGGGGGCTTATAGAATGTAATAAATACCCACAGTGGCTTGCATGAAATATCCAAGTTATCTATGTTTATAGTTCAAATACTGCTCCTAACTCAAAAACAGATTGTTTCTCAACAAAGTGTGTGCTGTTGTTTTGTCAGTAGTAATAAAGATTCTACACATGCAGCAAGTGACTGCTTAAAGGTATTTGATTAATGACACACAATACATGGGCAAGTTTGACATTGTGTGATCAAAGAACTAGCACAGTGCATTATTCTCATACTAATATGTGAAGACTCTCATACTGACGGCTGTCTCTCTCCTGTTTCCAGGAAAACCCTGATTGGTCCAGAGTAGTGAGCAGGAAGTGTTGACCTCTGTCCTTCCTCCAGCTTGGCACTATGGGATCATCCACATTGGGAAAGGCAGCATCTCTTGATGCTCTCTTAAATGAGTGCATTCATGCATTTGGTAAGTGATGAATTGAGATCAAGACTGGATTTTACCTACCTGACAAAGCAGGCATAGACTGCTTTGGGACCCGAACTGTTAGGGTCCCGAGAGGCCCAGGTTACACTGTAACCCTTTTTGCACAGAGATTCCACTATAGCCCTGCTATGAAGTCACTTTTTCATGCCACTTTTGCATTTTTACACAGAACCAAACAAAGGCAGCAATATGCTGACCCAAATTTGTGATTTTAGACAGCATGACAGCATCGCTGAATCAAAAGAGGTGTGACACGTGTGACATTTAGGGCAGCAGCATTGGTCTCTAGTGTGACCTATAACATATGTGTCTGCAGCACTTGATTGTAATAACTCATAACCAAACAAAGTTTGGTTAAACCCTGGCATTATTCTGAAACCCTATGAGAAGACTAAAACCAATAATACTTTCTGACATCCCAACCCTGTCTGTAGCTCTCAGCTCCAAACACACTGGTTCCCAAAACAAGGAAATCAATTCCTAAACATGGCTTACAAATATGTAATGTCATTTTTAAAAAGGCTTAGTAGTTTCCTTACACAGCTGAACACTAGAAACCTTACTCAAACAGGAGGAAATGCCGGATTTTTTATTTTTGTCGCTGTCGCTCATATCGCTCCTTTGTTGTCGCTCAGTCGCTCAGCTGCAGTCGCTCGTCAATTTGGCACAATTCGCCTTGTCGCTCTGATGACGTCATTCAAGCGACACGCTCTTTCCTTCCTTATTGCTCCGTTTGGTTCAGCATGGCTGACATTGTACCTGTTGCTGCCGTTTACCTGCTATGGAAGTCCCACAAGCGCCGTACAACCAAGCGTCGTCGGTTTTGGGTCCACAATATACTCCAGATGCGCACTGATCTCGGCGAGTACCACCGGCTTTTCCAGGAGCTGCGTCTGGACCAGCCGCTTTCAACGGTACACGCGGCTGACCACGGCCCAGTTTGACAAGCTGCTGGCGAGAATTGGAGGCAGGATTGCCCGGTTGGACACCAACTACAGGGGCGCCATCCCAGCTGAGGAGCGCCTGGCTATTTTGCTCTTTTAAGAGCCACCCACACAAACATAAAGAGCATAATTCCTACAATATTGTGTGCAATGCAAACATACACCAAGACGTTTTTTTTTTTTACGAGTAACTCCATCCTTATATTTAGCTTAACTACAACAATAACACTATCACGCAACAGCAAAGTAAATATATTAATTAATTCAGTGCATACATACAACATAAATAATAAATACATTACAGTTCTGTAATGTATTTATTATTTCAAAACATGGATGAAAGAAAACTATTTTCTATCGACCGCGTCTTGTATTTCTATCGAGGAAACGTTATTTCGGGATATCATTATGTTTTATCGCCCAGCCCGACAGTGACATATGCCCGTTCATTCATGAGAAATCATACCGCAACACTCTCAATCAAACAAGGTGGGCGATGAGAAATCTGCGGCACTACTGTACAGGTAGTTCGCTGAAAACACACCGGCAGCAGCGCCCACTGATCTGTACTGAGACTGTTGTTATTATATTGTTATTGTTATTGTTATATATTTACCTATTTTGAAAAATATTTTCGTTTTCAAATAAATATTTGGAAACGAAAATTTATGTTTTGGTGTACTCTGGCGAGGTTTTCTGATATTTCTACCAGAATCTGTAGACGGTGCATCTGGAGACGGTGTGGGCGTGCTGCTGCTGTCTACTGGTGTTTTCGCTGTTGAGATTCATTACATTCAGGTTTTTGCTACACCATTGTATGTTCTTTGCGTTTTACATGGATGGATGAAAAGTGTTTGACAGTACAACAATTGTTCTACCTGGAGATGACATGCGAGCTCTGTCAGAGACCAGTGTGACTTCTGCACTGGACTGACCAGCAGCTATCGGGAGGAGACCAGTTCGCAGTGTTATAGATATTTTGTCAGACATTATATATAAGTAGCCTATGAACAATAACAAATAAAAAAAAATCATAACTGCGGGAAAACAACCCTGCGAAATGTGTCATTTTCACCGGCGGTCTGTGGAGGTAGCTATAAATACTCATAAATCTTATGTGTTTTATTTTAGGACCTTATAAGCTTCAGAAAACGTACAAGACACATATTTAGGATAAGTCATGGAAGGAGAGGATTGGAGCTTTTTTTTAAACAGAGTTATTTGAATTATAAAAACCCAAACGGTCTGTCAGACCGTCTTGGAGGTTCTAGTGTTAAACACACACCTGCAGCAGCGCCCACTGATCTGCACTGAGACTGTTGTTATTCTGTCATGTGAGTTAAATGACTGCTGTGTGGAAAACCGCTGTCCGTAATCGAGGTGCAGACGGATGATTTTGAAAAGAGAGAGTGAGAGGATGTGGCTGTAGCCGCCCTGACGACCCTGCTGTTTCGTTACATTTTCTCATTGAAAAACTATAGAAATGGCATTTAGATGATGTTCTGTATAATAAATGAAGTGAAATAATAAAAAATCGGTTATAATAATCAACCTCTCAAGTGATCAAATTGACTCGGGACCAACGCGATCACAGTTTCCACTGTATTTGCTAGTGTGTTTCTTTTGAATGTACAACATAAAAAAAAAGTTACCATTAACCCCGATCTGTTTGCTTATGTCCCTCCACCCCTCCAAGTTCTTGGGTGTGCGTTTTCTTATAATCATTTATTGTGACACAAGGACAATTAATCTGTCCACGTCCACTGCCATGTCAGCGTATCCAGAAGTTATTTGCTCTCTACTCTCAGGACCGGCGGATGGTCTCAGTTGTTGTCATAGTTACACATACGGAAGCACAGAGCCCTGCGGCAGCCAATCAGCGTTGAGCGACAAGCGACTGACAAGAAGAGAGAGAACGTTGATTTGGGATTTCTCAACTGTCGCTGTCGCTCGGAGCCCGAGCGATTTTTCGCCTGAGCGATTAATCGCTCAGTCGCTCGTTTGCATTGACTTAATATGTAAATGAGTCGCTAGCGACAAAAATAAAAGGTCCGGTGTGAACGCACCTTTAGTGTTTGTGGGATTGAGTCAATTTAAGTACAGTGTGTGCATTCATTGTAATGAAGGAACATGTCACCCAGCACAACAGTGTGGCCCACTGATATGAATTTTGTTTTTTCTGGACAATAGTAGAGCTTTATGACACAGACGATTAGATATATCAGGCTTTTGATACACAGACAATACTTGTCAGTAGTATCAATTCATTGCGGATTGGGTGTTTTCGTGGGATTTGTTGACAATAAAAGTATAGAATAAGAGAATAACATGATTAGGCTTCCCACATGAAAAGTGCCTATTACCTAAAGTTTCAATTTGATTCTCTTCATAGATGACAATGGGGAGCTGCAGTCTAACCTGCTGCCTCGCAGCCTGCTACTGATGCATCGCTGGTACGTTACATCCTCAGAACTGGCGGGAAAACTACTGATGATATATCCCATCTGGCAGAAAGCCTGTAGAAACCTCAGCTAATGCACATTAACACAGTGCTTTAACAATATGTTGAAATACTGCTGACTATTGTACAACTCAAAAAAAGGGAACACTTAAATCACACATCAGATCGTGATGAATGATTTGAAAATCCTTACTGATGTACATTGTATAATTTATTGAGCACAAAATGATGTAACAATGGTCAGTGGAAACCAAAATCATCAACCCACTGAGGGCTAGATTCTGGCGAATGCCAATCATGCTCTGTGCTCTGAGACATGGCAAACCCTCTTGCAACTACATGTATTGATATGCCATCCTGGAGGAGCTGGACTACCTGTGCAACCTAACTGGGCTGCAGGTACTGCCTCATTCTTCCAGTAGTGACAAGGACACTAGCAGAACACAAAACTAGAGAAGAATCAGTCAGGAAGGATAAGGAGAGAGCAACTGTCTGTGGCCACCACAAGAAAAAACATTCCCTTTTTGGGGATTGTCTTGCTTTTGACTCTCCATTGCACCTGTTGTCACTTTCATTTGCACCAAAGCAGATGAAACTGATTCACAGTCACTTGTTCTTCCTAAATGGACAGATTGATATCCCTGAAGGTTAACTGACTTGGCATTATACTGTGACCATTAAGTGTTCCCTTAATTTTGTGAGCAGTTTATTTACTCAGAGATGCAAAGAATAATGACTCATCTAATGCTCTATGTTCTCAATACTTTGTAGGTGACATTGGAATTAGCTGTTTGCAGAAACAGTTTCGCCCCCCTCAACAACACTATGAACTGAGAGTTCAATAAGGAGATATCTGTGAAAGTGTACAAAAACATTTGCTGAGGTTAGCAACAGAGGAAGACTTAAGTGACCAGACTTCATTGATGAAAAAAGCTTAGCTCTAAGAAGAAAGAAGATAGGACAGGATTCCTTGCAGTCTGTTGGTGGTGGGGTTAAGCCAGCATGAGGAAGATGAAACCTTTCAGTTAAATATCCCAAATCATCTGTCAGCATAGGATAGAAGAAGTGAAAGAGAAGATCAGAAAGGAATAAGTTTTTAAAAATTCACCTGTATATGTGGGAAAAAAGATCTTCCCTAATTTGCCAGCGTGTCAATGGCATGCAAAAAGTAGGACAAAATGCATCATCTGTCATGCTTTCTAGAACAGCGCATCCCTCTCTGGTCGAATGCCCCTATTAGCAGAACCGTATCATTTTACAGTAACTTCCAAAGCCTTTACTAACCACTGATGAGAAAAAAAATCTGTTTCTCCTCTCTGTCTGTAAGGTTTGGTGAAGTTATGACACAAAAAGGACCTAGTTGCTGGTAGCTTTAGGGAAACCTCACGTATTGAGTTAAAATATGTACTTTGTTAAGGTCAGTGAAAAAAATGCTGTGGTGACAATTATTACTTTGTTAATTTTAGGGGAGCTCTGTTGTCATGGTTAAAGTAATGACCATATGGTTAAAGTTATGAAAGGATTGTGGTCATTCTTAAAAATGAAAAGAACTGTCTACTGTTGACTGTCTTTTGGAAACAGGAAACAATGGTCTCCTGTGTTAAAGATGGATGTTTGAAGTCCAATGATGACTTTGTCACTTAATAATAGCATGACCTGACCAAGGGGCTGTACACATGCTCCCAATGTAATTGCCTGGAAAACACAAGGTCACGCACTGGGTGCTACTCTTGTGCCTTTTTTATGCCAGTTTTGTGCAGTGGCAGGTTGCATCTAAGGTTGCTAAGCAACATCAACATGCACCTTATCATAGCCTATTTACCTAAAATCCTGATATCAGGGCTGATCTTCTTCCACGCACTATTTGTATGTAGACCTATTGTCCGTGGGCCAGTCTCTGGCAGCTCTGCACTAATATTTATCAGACTGATATTTGAAGGGAAAGATATTTGTTGGCTGTGGTTGGTTGTTCCTCATATGTGATGCGCCCTGCTACGTTCCAAAAGTCAAACTCAGTTTATTTCAGGGTGCAGCATTTGGGCAAACGTGTGCTGTGACGATGTCACTCTTTCGTTTGAGTGCACCTGCTGCACATCTACATTAAAAACAATGAATTTGAGGGTGCAAAAAATGCGGCATGTGTACAGCCCCGTACTCATTTGCCCCCATAATAGTTACTTTGGACATTAGAGGACTTTTTGGGCACTTGGTGAAATGCCTGATGCTGTTGTTCTTTGGGAAGAACTCCTATTTGAGTGTGATAGGGACAGAGAAGATCAGAGCAGGAAGAAATTGCAAAAGTCTGTCCATGGAGGGACACAGAAGAACTAAATAACTTCTTTAATGAACTTTTGCCAAAGCTTCATTAATGTATAGAAAGAGTGGTATGAGTTTGCATGCTCTCCCCACGTCTAAGTGTGTGTGTTCTCTGTGTGCGCCAAATTCCTTGCACAGTCCCAAGTAATGCACTGGTCAACTGGAGACTCTATTTGCCTGTATTTGTGAATGCAAAGGCCTCAGTATGCTTCAAACAGACTAGTTCATACAAAGTGTTGTGCGACCATGTCTCAAGACAAAAGTGTTTATACCTTGTAAATGACCACACTCAGTGACAGGGCTGAGATAACTTGGATGACGGCGCTGCTACATATTACTATGCTATCTTAGGTGAGAACTGTCATAAATGTCAAATTAGATTATGCACTGCTGAGTTAATGCTGAAAAAGGGTTAGGGTTAGGGTTAGGGCACTCAGGCTGCTCATCAGCAAGTAGTCTCTACAGTAGCAGCTACACTGTCACACTGCATGACTGATAGGAGGAGACTACTTCCAGTTTGCTAGTCACAAACAGCAGCAAATTAATCCTCAAATTGTATTGCTTTATCATGCATGGTAGTGTATTAGTTTCTTAAATGTTGGAAAAATTCCTTAACTAGACCCCACGTACCGTGACTGCAAAGACGACAACTGCCAGAGAACCAGGCTGAAGATTTGTAATTTAATGAGGTAAGGTGCTTCATACACATTCATTCACTGCAACACATTACAACATTTTTTTCAGCCTCTGATATCTAAAGCCAAGACAGCAGAAAAGCCAACTGACATTTTAATAATAACACACTTAATTTGTTGATAGCCCAGAGCTTACAGTTTGGGATACAATTCATGCAGTTTCAGGGTTACAAACTTGAAAATAAGAGGCCAAAGTAGGCTTTTGTCCTTACTATGCTCATTTCCTGTGTCTTTACTAGCAAAGACTGTGGTGATTAAGAAACAACTTAATAACGAAAAGGGGGGTAAGCTTTGGTAGGGAATCTGCCATAGTGCCTGGGTGCGTCAGACCCCCTCTTATGCATATGAGGAAGGAACAGAAGAAACACGAAAAGAGAAAGGGGGGGGGGTGGAGGAGCACAAATGTGTGAGCAAACATGGAGGAGGTTAGGTGGGTTTTTATGGAATGCTGGAAATGGCACAATTGCAGTGTGGTCCTGCTCCTGAAACTCTGCTAGAAAGCTTCAATTCACTAGTAAGAACCAAACCATCAACATGATTAACTTAAATGATTAATTAATGGAAAATGACTGGTTTGTAAGGCTTCACACTTGTCTGTAGTTCTTATGCTTTCTGTCTGCATTGTGGAGAGGCTTAAGCCATGGCACCCAGGCAACAGACCTCCACAACCTCAAGATACTTTTGACAAGATTGAGCAAATCTGAGATCTATGAGATCTGAACAGATGTAGCAGTGACATGCTCGGGAGAACCAACTGATTGTGGGACGTCATCATAAGAGGTGGATGTCGCAGCTCTGATTCTGAAGGACTGGCATTAATAATGAATGGGAGAAATGCCAGACAAGGGAAGAGGAAATGCAGGTTAAACCACAATCAAGTCACAATTTATCTGGAAAAAGAGAGCACCTTTTAATTGGAAGTAGTTTGAGTAGTTTGAGTCTTGGCAGCATTGGGTGGGGATTGGGCTTTAAAGTAAAAGATGGGTGTAAGCTGGCTGGATTGGTTGGTTTTAGTTTGCTCTAAATTAAATATCATGTTGCCATCTGAGGAATAAGAAAAGTCTGAAATGCAGGGATTATGCCATGGGTCACAATAAAGGGTTGAGGCTGTGAATTCAGAGCATTTTAGAACCCAAGTAAGAACATGGCTTCTGAAGTTTGGGTAACGTGATGCCTCATTTTCAATGCGACATATGGTGCAGATGGTGTGAATACTGATTAACAGTATGTTTGTGGTAAGAAAAAGCCAACAAGGAAAGAGTTTTGTATGTATTCATGGCATGCCAGAAGTTGTGAGGCTCAGTTGTGGTCCTGCTCCTACAATTCTGCTAGATGGCTTTAATTGTTAAATTTGACAATAAACATTTAGCTTTTGTTTTAACTTTGATTCAAACCCTGTGTATTGAGGACAACACTGCTCTGGAGCCAGGTCAGAAAGGGTGGGGACATCCCACAATTCCAAGTTGTAAATATGACATAAGCTCTAGGGGACTTCCTGCCCCATGTCACCACAACACAAGGGCATCACATGTGGGTCACAAGTGACAAGATCACAAGGGTCAATGATTGGTTCAGTGGAAAGTTCTTTAGAGCTAAAATTAGATGTTTTCCATTGTGGCACAAGTTCACGATGTCACCATCTTTTTACTGTCAAAATATTTGCTGCTGAAATCCTAGTGTGTGTGTGTGTGTGTGTGTGTGCTCAGGTACTGGATTGTGACATTCCCAGCAGAGTTCAACCTGGACTTGGGTCTGATCCGGATAACAGAGGAGTTCAGAGATGTAGCTGCACAGCTTGGCTGTGAGGAGCATTTCAAGCTCCTCGACATCTCTACCATGTAAGACACCAAAAGCATACAGAATTTAGAAACTACTGACCTGATCAGTGTAAGCAGCTACACTGATGAAATATCAGTTGTGCCAACAATTTAGTTATCACCCTAAAGTAAAACTAACCCTAATTCCAATGTTGACCCCTAAATCCAAATCCTGGTCCTAAAAGATCTAAATTACACTTCTCAGGAATGAGTGGCAAAACATCCCGAGGGATACATAAGCCCAGTTGTTCGTGTTTTGCAGCTGCTACATAATACATAACTAACAGGACTGAAAACCTACATAGACAAAGCTGAAAGACCATACTGATGATTTTGCAGATTTCAGTCTCTTAGCTACAAGTTGTTTATAATTCATATTGCTGTGTCTTTTTCCAAATTTGATTGTACTTACTGTTTATGAATTGATTTCCTTGTAGTCCATCATATGACTGGATGCGTAAGTTGACCCAGCGCAAGAAACAGGCTAAGAAAGGCAAGGCCTCACTGCTATTTGACCACCTGGAGCCTATGGAGCTGGCTGAGCATCTCACCTTCCTAGAGTTTAAGTCCATACGGAGGATTTCGGTATGTCTACAATCAGCTCTGTTTCTGTCCAATAATTCATTTGGTCCCTGTGCTAGCACCACGGCTGAAAGGTCAGTCAGTCCTTTTCTCGGTCCATCAACCCCTTTGGTCCAGATTGAATTATAACTTAATTGCCATTACATTTGGTAGAAATTTACGGGTGCCAGAGGGTGAATTCTTCGGACTTTGATGATCCTCCAACTCTATGATTTTTCTTCTAGTGTCAACAGAAGGTTAACTTTTTTGTTAGTAAATATCTTCCCAACTATTCAATGAAATGCCTTGAAAGCTGGTACAGAAATTTGTATTCACCACAGAACTGCAATAATTTTGTCCATTCTTTAAATTATCATCTAGCTCAATCATCGAGGTCAAGATTTCAGTCTGTCCAGTACTCTGGTTAATGACCAAATACCTGGCTGGTTGTCAGTCACAGCAATGGGCAGCAGAGGCTGTGTGGTCCTAAGCAGCTAAGACTGTGGTGCTGGCCAGCAGAGGGTCTGTGGCACTGAGCAGGTGAAAGACCAAAGAAGGTCAATGGCATTTGGTGCCATGGGGACCATGCCTTCTTCTGTGGTTTTCAACAGGGGAGAGGAGAATGGCAGGGCAAGTCCAAATGACTCCTCCACTGGTTCACTGAGGGCTCATTAAAGGAGAACCGGGATAGGCAGGCAGCGGGCCAGCCAGCTCAGGGGTAGGCAGGCCAAAGGTTAATGATCCCAAGGCTAGTTGGGATGCAAGCTGGATGCAGGCAGACTGGTGGCTAGTGAGCTAGAGTACAGGCTGGGGGCTAGAAGACCCAATGCAAGCAGACTTAGAGGCTGGAGACATAACACATAACATCTTCACCAATCAAGGCTTGGACAACACTAGCTGGGGGCCAGTAACTGAGCCACACCCTTCTGCTCTTTACTGGAGGTTCTTTGGCACTAGACTTGAAAGCATCAAACTGCATAGGTTACCTCATTTAGTCTGTCCACAGAAAATGACAGATCCGCTGGATCCTTTTTAAGCCAGATTGTTCTAGTGGGTGAGATTGGGTACATTATCTTACAGGCAGGCAGGTAGAGATACAGGTTCCAGATTTCAGGGTAAAGGGCTCTGGTACAGCTACGGATTCAGGTTCAGGACCAAATTCAGGTTTGGGGTCAGGGTTAAAGTAATGGTTCAGGTTGAGGTTTAGGTTTAGATGGACTCAGATGGCTAGAAACCAAGGAAATAGTCCAGATACACTGCAGGGGCTGATGAGTGAAAGTGAGCAGGTGAGTCAACAGATGAGCAGGTGAATGAGAAAGTCAGGTGACAGAACAGGTGGGAAATTCTGAGGGCATCTGGTGGTTGGATGGAGAATGGCAATGCAGTGGCCTGGGGAAGTGAAAAGTGGATGGAGACAGGGGCTGATGGGCAGACTGAGTAAAATAAAAACTACTGAGACTGGCATTGTGACACGTGCAACCATTAAAAAGGAAGACTATATAACATTTGAAAAAAGAAATGGACATACTTGTCCTTAAAATGTGAATTTATAAGAAATATGACATGCCCTTGCTCAATTCAGAGATTTTGCTACTACAACTTTGGTCTGATATCTTATGGTGGGAAATGACTATTGTTACCTATTGTGTAACTTACATTACTAACTTAGTTCTCCAACTTAGTTAAAGGTTGAATGTGATGTCTTTTCTCAAACTTTTTAAATAAACATTTTGAAGCCCAGTGAAATACACTCTCTGAATTGGGTGATGAAAAATATCCCTGGAAATGTAATGTAATGATGTGAGAAGCTGAAATTCACATCACTTCTACTACATTTTCCTAGACATGGCCAGAAACTGACTGATGAAGATATAAGATTTACAAAATATCATTCAGTATCTAAATATGTGAAAGCCCTTGATCCTGCTCTAGCCATCATCAGGCCAAATTTCCAGTTGTATGTAAGAAATATCAAAAACTCATGGACACATTGTCATGAAATTTACATGATTTTTTTCTTACAGGATGAATGATTTTCATTTTGGAAACTCCATGAACTTTCCTTCAGCACCATTGTCAAGTCAAAATATTAACTTCATAAGACATTTAAAACATTAACAAGAAATTAAAGAGCAATGAAGTTTAAGGAACACACTGGTGCTCCCACAGGGATAAATTCCTTTAAATTTTGACCATAACATGGCTTTTACAATGCCATCATCCTCAGACACATTACTGTTTTAAGCCACTAAGAAAATCAAAATTGTCAGTATGCAGCTTGCTCTATCTTTCCATCATTTGGTGCAATGACCCACAACCCTATAGGCCCCTGAAGATTATATTAGATTATATTAGAAAATTGACAGCTGGATATCTGATCTGCAATACCCTTTTGTCTCCAGTTCACTGATTACCAGAGCTATGTGATCCACGGCTGCCTGGTGGACAACCCAACCCTGGAGCGCTCCATTGCTCTGTTCAACGGAATCTCGCAGTGGGTCCAGCTCATGGTGCTCAGCAAGCTAACACCTCAGACCCGTGCAGAGGTTATTAGCAAATACATCCATGTGGCTCAGGTAAGATAGGAGGGAGGGAGCACTGTAGTCCCTTACAGAGCATTTCCATTCCCAATGTTTTCAATGTTTGTTTTTTTTTGTCTGCAAAATATGGACATTACACAGCTTGCTTTCTCTTTATCCAACATTGATGAGAAATATGTATGCGAGGCGGATAACAGAACATTCACTATCCTGGAGGGCTTCAGTTTGTGCAAACAAACAGGAATGTTTCAGTATTTCCTGAAACATAAATTCACGGCAAAAATTACATCATATGCATAGCATATTTGAGGTATATGTGTTTCGAACACAAAATTTGACTGACCAACTCTCAAACAAGACCTGTTAAATCATGCATACACTAGGATAGTTGTTGAAAGTAATTATTTTGCAGCTTCTCACTGAGGTCAAAAAGACATGGTCCTATGCACCACTACCGATGATAGAAAACCAATACAAATAAGCAAACACACAAACACTATTTTAACTATTAACTTTGTTTTACTGTTAAACTGTTGTTTATTTTAATTTATTTTTACTCCTATTTCAAATTTGCCGCCCACACTGTTGTTTCAGTTTTATTCCCACCTATTGTGATTTAAATAATCATAAAATTATTCACTCAAGCAAGACAAACATTATCCCCATGGGGACATTAAAGAACCTAACCTAACCTAAACATAGTTTGATCTAATATTACTTACAATGTGATGGAAGTAGTCATTGAATGCAGCATATCATTAAAGATGACTCTTAAATTTACAGTGATAAATGCAATCAATAACACAGCCTTTTATCATCACGTTATTGGCATCTTATCTGGTTTAATGAGGAGCATCTCACATCTTTTATATGGTATAGACAATTTATTTGAGGTAACTTGTCAAGTTATTGTCTGAACTTACTGATTCCATCTTGATGATAAATCAGTAACTGCCTTTTCCTTTTTTTTAAAAAAACAAAAAACAAAAACAACATAGTCCTGAAATGAAGTCGGCATCGTTGATGTAACGTCCATTAATAACAAGTGAACTTCAGTTATTTTTCCATCAGAAAAGCTGTCTTATTAATATTTATGGTGGGTTTTGAGATAATGTTTGCATGTCATATTCATCTTATGAGAGAGCCAAAGAGCTTCTGCATTACTCCACTGATCCATTATTGAAAGAAATGGATTGGTATCCTAATGACACACTGTCAATGATCATGTATCCTATTATAGTAGAGACTGTCTGCATACAGGCTCAAGGATAAAATCATTTAACACACTGCCATCAGCTGCAGCAGTTTGTTGCACTCATCTCCAACCTGGGACCTTTTGCAATTGAACAAAACATATACAGAAAATGTTTGATTTGATAAAAAGTGGAGAGGCAAAAGTGACATTTATAATGTGTCACTCTTTATCATCAGAAACTTCTGCAGCTGCAGAACTTCAACACTCTGATGGCAGTGGTGGGGGGCCTGAGCCACAGCTCCATTTCTCGACTAAAGGAGACTCACTCTTATCTGGCTCCAGAGGTTGTGAAGGTAAGTCAATACCAGCCTCTGAATGCACTGTTAAGTATAGGCCTATCCACACACACACTCAGTACACATATACTCCAACAGCATACGAACTTACAATAAGCACACCACTTTATACAAGGCTCGGTTATACATGGTTTGAGGAGATCCAGTGGTAATTTGTTGGCAGGGCAGCCACGCTTACATTGTGTCCCAACCGAATGTAATGAGAATGAGCGTCAGCAATTATATAATTGTTTTCTACTGCAATGTCCTAACTGGCCACAAGAAACACAGCGCTGAGCAGTACAATGCGGCACACCATTTTGAGCTGAACTTTTGCCGGATGCCCTGTTCATCTATTTTGTCGCTCCCTTCTAAAGTGCAGTAATAGAAGGACTGATTTATTAAGTTGAAATAAGGAGTTATCTTTATTATAGCTCTTTTCACAACAAAATCCTAATAAGGTGGCAGTTGGCTAGAGGGAGATCACCAAGGATCTAAAAATTTCTGGCAAATGACCATCAGTAATAACATACAACTTGCTGTTGACTATACTCAAAATATAAAGCATGCATCTTCTCTTTAAAAAGTAGAAAGATAGAAAGTACTTACCCATCTTTTAACAGGTTTTGTCTTTTGTCTGTCTTGTGTGCACAGCTGATAGGTTCATAGTTTGTTTACTTGATGTGACAGATAGCGTCCAGTGTTATATCATGCAACGCAATGTTGCTAAATTGGTCATTTATACTCCCTTTAGGTATGAAAATAGATATGTCCATTTCAAATATTGTAAACATCACTGTCCTCATACTTTCAAGAGTCCTTTATGATTGCATTGATACAGCCAAAAGATGGTACTAGAAGGAGGAGTCAAAAGTGTCAACAAACGAGGCGACAAGCGAGGAGGTTGTAATAATGTACTTTTTAACACAGGCAGTGTTGTAGGCGGCGGTCTGTGAGGTCATTGAATACATTACGACATATGGACAGAGAATTCTTTTCACTATATTACTGATTCTTTACCTTTACCTTTACCTTCACCTTTTAGATGTTTTTGTTGTCTCCTACAGCTTATCTTGTTTGACCTACGCTACACTGCCTCCACGATCTCCACTGGTTCTGCTCTGTCTCGTCTGTGTCCATAAGCTTACAGAAAATGTGCAAAAATATGCATGAAATAAATGCAGAGTATGGACAGAAGGCTCCATCCATTATCTAAGTATCTAACATCTGAGCATAAATGAGCCCTTGGTCATGTGCTCACTTGCTGTTAGGTCAGTGTTAGACGTTTTGTTAAAACTTTTCCTTTCAGGCAGACAGTGTTTTCTTTGTTTTTGTAATTGGATTATTAAATTAATAGCTTAAATCACAAAACTGAATGAGAGGGGTAAAAAGGCTCAACAAAGCAACAAACTTTACAGCTGTATGGTTCAGATAATCAGATTCTAGATCTAGATTGTAAAACAAAAAGTCAAATGTCCATAGTTGGAGTTCTTTAAATGGCCACTAGAGGCTGCCTCCTGGCCAAAGTCATTCAGGAAGTGATTGGAAAATTCCTCAAACTTTTCTCAAGTTACAGTCAGTACAATTTTTCTATGAAAAGTTGACATCATGGTCAAGGGTTTCCATGGCTAATTCAAAGTCTTTATGTATCTTGATATCAATTTTGACACTTATGTATCTATAAATGTGATAAGTGGCCTAAGGGCCTGGATGCATGCCGTGTTCATTGCACCCTCAAATTCAGTGCTGTCATTGACTATGTTTACATGCACAAAATATTGCAGTTTTTGCCCTTATTCTAAAAAAGACAAAATTCCTCCTAAGCTGTTGACATGTCTAATGAAAATGAATATTTCCTGTTTGCATGTAGCCCGACACACTCTGATTAACATGTTCTAACATGTTGTTTATCATGTCAAAATATGGAAAAGTAGAACCGCTGGAGCCACTTGTCAGTCTGCGTCTTTGCATCAGAAAAGGGTTTTTTCAAAGTTTCCTACGGGTCGCGGACTTGTTGGACCATGCAGGCACAGCCTCCCTCTTTCATTTTTTTTCAACCACCTTCTTGAAAAGGTTAGTTTTGTGATATTCACACACATCCAAAAAACCTGCTGATATCCAAGTCTTTCAGAATGTTTTAAAGTAGGTGCGTTTTTCCTTCTAACGCGTAATGTGGGCTTTTTTTTGGAGCATGCATCTCTACTTAGCCTTGCAGCCTGTTGGTGAGCTGGTTTGTGTACAGCTTCTCCATGACAACACACAGAGCCGACTGTAAACAGGTAAAGAGGCTGTGTGTTGCAAACTGTGGTTAAAACCACAATTGAGACAAATAGCCTGTCACATTGGCATGATACATGGCCAGTTGCCGTTATTGTGTAATGGCACCTGGCAGCGTTGGGGAAACGTGGCAGGACAACAATGAAAGTTAAGGCAGCGGAAGTCAGAGTAGGTGGTCAAAAGGAGTAGTTGATGGGTCCAGCAACCACTGACTTTCACCCAGGAGGCTTGTTGCTTCCCATAAGATTGTATAGCCAAACCCTGTTTTTTTTTTCCAAAACCAAACCACTTGCAAGTGTTGGCAAAACGTAACCATGTGCGTTTGTTGTTGAAAGAAAAAAACATCAATTTGAAGTGTTGTACTGACATAATTCTTTTGTTTTGAAAGAGACCATATGCAAACTGTGCATTTCCTGTGAAAACTGAAGTGTATTTTGAAATCAGACAATGCATGTAACAGGCTGAGGTTGACACAGTGTTCCAGGACGTCAACAACCAACGCACCCAGGTTACTTTGCATGTCATTTCTTGATGTGGAGAGCTCACGACCAAACGTCAATATATGACGGTGTCAGAGTGAGAATGTGTTGTGAAAGCTGGCACAATGAAGGCACACAAGAGTAGCACCCAGCACCTTACCTCACATTTTCCAGGTTGTAAAAGACATGACGTGTCCCAGCCCTAACACTTGACCTCACTAACTCCATAGAGAAGGCAGCTGTAGTTGATTTGCCTTAGTATTCCAAGAGGCTGTGGTTTAAGAAAACGCTCAAACCACTTCTGACTTATAGGGAATACAACTGCACACCTGCACCCATAGTAAAACCATCAAGGCATGTAACATGAATTGCCACACGACTAACTTTGTGTTGCTCATTTGATCATGTTACTAACCCAAACATTTCTCACTCCCCACCACAGATCTGGAGTGAGATGACAGAGCTGGTCTCTTCCAACAACAACTATTCCTGCTACCGAAAGGCCTTCAATGAATGCCAGGGCTTTAAAATCCCCATCCTTGGTGTGCACCTTAAGGACCTGATCGCAGTGCATGTAGTCTTTCCTGACTGGGTTCATGACAGTAACAAAGTGAATTTGGTGAAGATGCATCAGCTCTACCTGACCTTCAATGAGTTGGTGTCATTGCAGAGTGCAGTGGCCCAAGTGGAGCCCAACATGGACCTCATCTACCTGTTGACGGTGAGTGATTACCACTCCACATGTAGTAGCTTATAGCCAAAAGATTTTAAGGACAGATTGTTCTAATACTAAGCAGTGTCACTGGCCAAGTAATTGTTCACATACAAGGAATTTGCCAAAGTTTTTTTTTTTAACCAAAGTTTACAAACTAGATGAAAAGATAGCACTCTACCACACAACTTGGCATCTTTTTCTTTTTTCAGATTCTTTTGTTTCTGTTTCAATTCATTATCAATGAACTGAGCACAGTTCTTTCTTTGAATCTAAGTATGTGCAAGGACATGGGAAAAGGAGTTGGTAGGAATATGTATTGTAATGAATTTACAGATATCCTGGGGGTCCTGAGATAAAAGCACTGCAGTAGTCAAGCATATTTGTAACAGGAATACATATCTCTTTGTATCTATGTGAAGACAAAAAAGGCGATGTGTTTTGAAGACATTCCTTTGTATTACATCTACTGTACTGTACATGGCTAGGAGTTTGGATCAAAATAGCAACAGTCAAACTTAAAGGGACATTGTGTAGGAACTACTCCCATCTTACGCTGAAATTGTGTATCGCATTCAAACGAATAGTGCACTCTAGCACCTCACTTTTTCAAACACGTATTGCAACAACGGTAGCCGCCATGTATCAAAAAGCCTCGACAACACTGATGAAACCATGTCATCCTCTGCTATCCAACAAGTACACATATAACAACACAGACACTACACATACAGTGAAATCCGGTTATACTCCTCTGGTGGAACTGTATGTTTACATGGTTTCAGTAGCTTTCATAGTCGCGGTAACGCTGGACTAAAAGCCTGTGGTAAGGCTTTATAAGCTGGCATTTACTGTGACAAAAAGCCGGTGTTTACCGCGACTTTGAAAGTGTTGGACTGTGGCTCATCCTACAATTCAACAGAGACTATGTGAGAGTCAAGTCCTGCGTGTTCTTTTAATGAAGCAATAGGAGAAGATATTCGGTCTCAGTTAATATGTTTATTAAGCAGTAAAGGAATAAAGTTACAGAGCTCTGGGTCTGATCTTCCTGTCCCTGACAAACAACAAAAGCGCGTCAGTTCATGAAGTCTGACCAACTGTCTCTTCCTGACCCAGGATTTTAAGTGTAACAAGCATCATAGTGCACGCATGGCGACGTCCTCGTCTGATTGGTTCCCGCAGCACGTGATCACCTCGTGGTGATCTTTCTCCTTCCGCATGCTTCCTGTTTTATGAGAGACAAAAACAGAGTACTTTTCCACACTCCTGCTCCTGTGCTATCTAAGCGAGGCACGCGGTGTTCTTTCTACCAGATAAGGTTATAATCAACTGCTGAAGGTACATGCGGTTACGGTGACCCATATCTTGCGCAACTCTACTTCTTCATCTGTATTTTCCATCCTGCAAAGCAAGCACATTTTAGTCTGCTGAAGCATCACACATTTCTTCATTTTATATGACACATGATTTCACACAATAGAACATATTATATTCCAAGAAAAGCTACTGAAACCACGTAAACATACACTTCTGTACCAACGAGGCTGGTGTATTTTAGCAGGATCTACTTTTATGCTGCCTATGGTAACGAGCAACACTGTCTAACAAAACCGAATGAAAAAAGTTAGCTTTAGGCTAATTTAGGCAGTACAGTTGACTTACTTGTCGAGATGAAAGCTGGCAACTTCAGCGTCCCTTTTAAAATCTTTCTCCTTCATGCGCTCCTTCCACCTGTGGAAGTCTAGCCCGATGTTAATCCTCTTTTTTTGAATGCTCCGGTCACGCTGCCTTTTAAGTTCCCTTTTTCGCTTTCTTGGCGATGGTGAAACCGTCTCCTGTGCTGCTGCTGCATATGCATGGTCCTGCATTATGCTGCCGTAGTGCAGATTTTCAAACTTGCCGGGGTAGTAAGACTCTCGCTGATCTTCTCCTCTGGCGTCTCAATCACTTAGGTCATTCCTACTCCGCGTTGGTGCTATTTGTCCCTTGCTGGCGGCTGTAGTTTCAAGTTTGGCAGACTGTCATGGCGCTTCCCACCGGCTTACCTGTCGTATGTATAAACAAATCTAAAAGCTTAGGAGAATGTGTCAGATTATTAGCAGAGGTCATAATACACCAATGATAACACAAATATAAATGCAGACATCGATTTTGGCCAGTAAACAACAGAAAATGTTACACAATGTCCCTTTAAAGTATAGAAAAAAAATATTCTTCGTTTTTAGTTTTTAAATCCTAAAACTCAGCTAATCTGCTTCATTAGGACTGTGTGGATGTGGTTTGATTAACAGTGGCATGGCAGCAGCAAGACTTGGATACTCTTCATTTATTAACAGTCTGGTTTAGGGAGCACTCTGATCTTACTGACCAGATTATCAAGGACCAGGTAAAATATAACATACATCAAAAAGCTATCCTTGGTCACCTGCGAACACTGTCTTGGTTGACACATCACACTCAGTGTTTCCAGCCAGATTTTCTGTCTTTTGTACCCAGGTTCTGTGACAAAATTGCATTCCTCAGATGGTATGTACTACCTTCCAGAGCTCTACAAAGTAGTCTCTATCCCTGCAATCTTGAAGAAGTCTGCTTAAGGCCCTGATCACACAGAAAGTGTTTGCAGGTTCCAAAATGGGAGGCTCACAACACTGTGTATTCTTTTGTAATTAAAAGAGTCTTTTTAGTTTTTAGGGTTTTTTTTAATAGTAATTAGTAGTTAGTGACTAAAATGGACAGGCAGAGGGTACTTGCTGTAGCTCTGATTGAGGGTGAGAGGCTGTCAGCAAATAGTTTGTTGGGCACAGGGAACAGAGATCTGTGTGGGTACATGGGACCCTAAAAAAGATCCTAAAAGATCCAGGAGCTTTGCCTTCATAATGGCCATTTCAAGTGCTGCACTTAAATGCTTCCATGCCCGCTGTCTTCTATTGAGATTGTGGTAACTGCAGTTTGTAAAGTCTTATAGCTCTGGGTATCCAGCAACCACTACCAACACTCTGAGTTGAAGTTTTTTTATCTCGAGGAGTTCAGAGCAGTCCAGCAAAAATGGCAGGTGCCTGAGCACAGAAAGATGAGGCAGATAGCGATGCAAAAAAAGCAATCAAAAAGCTTAATTCTCATTTAAAATAACTACGAAAAGCCTTCTCCAGCTAAAATGCTTTCTGTGTGATTAAGGCCCAAAAGCTTCAAGACTGGACAACATCAGAGAGGCCTTGTTTCATAAAAAAGCTCAGTCAGTGTGATCAAAAGTCCTGTTTGCTGCAGGTCCATTTGAGCTAACAGGCCTTGTGATTTAACTGACCTACCAGGTCAGTTAAATCAGACAAAAGGAGACAGTGTGTCTGGAATAGTATGTCAAGCTATTTGTCAACAGGCCCACGTATCAATTAGCTTTCATAATTCTCATGGTATGAACATAAGACTCACAGATGCCCCATCATCTCTCAACATATGTATTATGTTGTCTTATGATGAGATGCTCTGCAGCTTCAAGCTCAATTCTCTACCAGAGGCCTGGGAGTTTGAGGGTTCTTCGCAGTATCTTAGCTGTTCCTAGGACTACACTTTTCTGGACAGAGACCTCAGGTGTTGTACCTGGAATCTGCTGGAGCCACTGTCTCAGTCTGGGGTTCACTGCCCCCAGTGCTCAAATTACCACTGGCACCACTGTTGCCTTTACTCCCCACATCTTCTCTAGCTCCTCTTTCTGCCCTTGGTATTTTTCGAGCTTGATGTGTTTCTTCTTCTTTATGTTGCTGCCGCTCAGGATTGCTACATCTATCAACACTGTCTTCTTCTGTTATTTGTCCATCAACACAATGTCCGGTTTGTTAGCCAGCCAACTGATCGCACTGTCTGCACTGACTGACTGATTGCACTGTCAGTTGGCTGATAATCATCGCTCATTGTTTCTTGTAAAATATTGGTGAGAAACAGCAAATTAGACTCTGCTCAGTGCTCTGTAGATTGCAGTTGTTTAATGGAGACAAGTGGAGTGTGATTTATCACAAGTATTTGGTAGTCTAATGAAAGCTTGCTATGTTGGTCTCAGTATATGAATTGATTTTTTAATCTAATCTAAATCTAATTCCATCCAAAACATTTTGTATTTGCAGCTATCTTTAGACCTGTATTACACAGAAGATGAGATTTATGAGCTGTCACTGCTGAGGGAACCACGCAACCCTAAATCTTTGGTAAGTCTCAGCTGAAATGGGTTGTCTTTTGTGTTCTGGTTTGTCCATGCTGAGTGTGTACAGTTCCAACAAACCTGATACTTGTGCTGAAATGTTAAAGACCCATTTGCACAAATGTTTGTACTTTGTTGTTATTTTTTTGCTCCTGTGGAACTACTGGGAGAATTTGGAATTTGTACCTAGGGTATAACAAATTATTTGCCGAACTAAGCCCTGTGTCCCTGTACTGTATCCTTCTTCAAAGCCTACCTCTCCAACGACTCCCAACAAGCCCCTGGCCCCACTGGACTGGGCCTCTGGTATCACCACTAAACCAGACCCTTCTGTGGTCAATAAACACATCAGGAAGGTGGTGGATGTGAGTAGACATCATCTCTTTTCAAATACAGAATACAGAAACAGCTGCTGGTTGGAAAGATGTAGAGATGTGTGATTTTGTTTCTTGTCATTGGGCAGTCTGTGTTCAGGAATTATGACCATGATCGTGATGGCTATATTTCTCAAGAGGACTTTGAGACCATCGCTGCCAATTTTCCCTTCCTAGACTCCTTCTGCGTTTTGGACAAAGACCAGTGAGTGTAAATGTTTGAATAAGTGAGGGAGCAGAGCGAATGATTTAGTGGCATCTAGAGGTGAGATTGCAGATTGCAACCAACTCACCACTACCTGTCCAAGCTTAAACCCAAGCTGTCCGTCAACATAAAAATGTGAAGGGCCCTCTCTACAGCCAGTGTTTGGTTTGTTCATTCTGGGCTACTGTAGAAACATTGTGGGCTCTGTGACCTGCTTCCTATGTAGATATAAATAGCTCAGTCTAAACGAAACACTAGGATTCTTAGTTTTAGGTGATTATACACTAATGAAAACACAGTTATGGGTATTGTTTTCCATTTCTGCTAATGTATTTGCCTAAATCATACTTACAGAACCGTAAACTACACTAACTCTGTTATAAGTTATATTTTTTCTTCATCAAGCATTCTGTCTTGCACCATGTGCACTCTATCAGCCAGATTTATTTGTTTTGAGGTGTAATAGAGTGCTCCAAGGATGATGTTTTTCTATAGGCTGATGCAGAAGTTAGCATTGCCCTGGTTTTCTTGTAGAAAAGGGTTCAGGATTTTTTCATTGGATTTTTGATTATTGCAGGAAAAAACCCTGTCACAAAGAAATGTTTATGGTACTGAAATGTTTTGTTCAGCAATGTAATCTTTGCAGATAAACGCCATTTTTATGATCTTTTAAGCTCAAATGCAATCACCACAAGTAAAAAGCTTTTGGGCTATAAACTAACTACACCAAGTTCGCATGACTTAAGGTTGCCACCATAGTACAGCTGTTAAGCCTTGTTCGGTGTCAGGAAGTTCTGTAGTCTCATTTAGCTACTTGTTAGTAACCACCTTCTTTCAGACACATAAAAGTTTCAAAATTTAAGAGCGTGTTGTTTACTGATTTTGTTAACTGATGTATTTTATACCGTAGTACAAAATGTGAAAGTCTCTTAAGCTTGTGTTAACCAGTGCTAGGGATGCTACCCGACTGTATAATACGGGATCATCCCATGTTGAAAAATAAATGTATTGCATGAAGGTTAAATGCTGAGGACCCCAGGTGGATAGCTATACCCTGGATGGAGTTGGAGGAGCCACATGATACCACCTCTGACAGTTTTTTGCCATCCAAGATTTCACATCTTAGAGGCAATTGAGGAGGGACCTAACTGTGTCATTATTTATTTAAAGTTGACAGTTATCATACAATGAGCATTTGCTCATGGTATGATATCAAAAGAAAAATGCAACTGAGTGGAGAATCTCACTTTTGTTTTACTTATTTTCAAAAGGGAGACTTTATTATTTATTGTCATTATTTGGTAATATAGATATACCGTGAAACCGCAATACTTTTTGAGATGATTATCATACCATGAAACTCATATTGTTGCAACCCTAGCTATAATACTGTAATTTTAGTTGCATCTTAGGGCTGAATAATATGGTACATTTTGTCTGATCTGGTAGGACTGAAATACTGGTAAATTACTTTTTTTTCTTTATTCTCCTTTCTTTCTTCTCCCTTTCTCTTTCTCTCAGAGATGGATTGATCAGTAAGGATGAGATGATAGCATATTTTCTGCGGGCTAACCCACTGCTCCAGTGCAAGATGGGTCCAGGTTTTATCCACAACTTCCAAGAGATGACATACCTGAAGCCCACCTTCTGTGAACATTGTGCTGGATTTGTGTGTATCTCTAAGATTCTGTCACTGCATTTTTCACGTTCATTATTTTTCATCCAAGCAATGAAACAAAGCAATGAAACAGTGCAGTTAAATTGCCTGGCCTGCTTTAAGCCAATCAGGCTAGTTACAAAACTGCTGCTGGGCATGACACATCTGTCAGGTTCAGATGGTATTACTCACAGGCCAACACCTGTTGGGCTCTCATTCTCTTTGTTGTCAGCGCCTGGCTTAGGTCAAATTCTAACAGATGTAACACACACACACACACACACACACACACACACACACACACACACACACACACACACACACACACACACACACAC
Organism: Cephalopholis sonnerati; assembly: GCA_019142605.1. Taxonomy (NCBI): domain Eukaryota; kingdom Metazoa; phylum Chordata; class Actinopteri; order Perciformes; family Serranidae; genus Cephalopholis; species Cephalopholis sonnerati. The sequence goes on from JAGQAX010000018.1 coordinate 35,940,115, forward strand.
ACACACACACTGTTACAGGAGTATTGTAATGACTTGTATCTTGTTTATGGCTTTAGGACAGGGGTAGGCAACTTGCAGCTCCAGAGCCGCATGCAGCTCTTTAGCCCCTCTCTAGTGGCTCCCTGTGGCTTTGCCAGAAAATCATATGGAAATTAATAACTCTTATTTTTTTAACATTTCAATTTTCATTTATTATTGTAGGCCTAAAGTGACTCTTACATTCTTCAGCTGTAAAAATGCATAGCCTATGTATTGATTTAAATTTTTTTTTAACATTTCATCAACTAAAATCTGCATCATACGCCTGTGGCTTGGTGCCTTCTCCTCTTAAAACATCACTAGTGATGATTACAGTAGTCTTGAGTCTTCCTTGTTAGGCTAGCTGTAGATTCCAGATCTAAAAAGGGAAAAGTCTCAAGGGAAAATAGAGAATGTAGTAGTGCATGGACGAATTTGCTTTCATCAGCAACGCTGCAAAGTTAAAGTACCAAATAATTAAAAGTAGCCCACTGCAGAGCAGCCACCTTGTGCTAAAACATATTAATGAATGCTCATTTAGATCTTTTAGTAATTTTGAGGCTAACTTCGACTTAAAAGGCTGTGCTATCTTTATTATGAGGCTCAAATATGTTTCACAGCTCCAGACAGTTTTGTTTTTTCTTTTTTGGCCAAAAATGGCTCTTCTGATAGTAAAGGTTGAACATGCCTCCATGCTTTTATTTTCTCATGACATTTTTTCTATTTCCCATACCCTCCTCCCCTCTTCCCTCTGGATCTGCAGCTCTGGGGAATCATCAAACAAGGCTACAAGTGCAAAGGTATTGTTTCATTGCATTCTTCTGTAAAAACCTTCCATGAATTAAATGATCATGAAACATTAACTGTAACTACTGCAATGTAAACTGTAACTGGTTATGGTTCTATTATGTTATTAAACTGAGCTAAACAGAGAAAGCTGCCACTCCCAAAGACAAGTAAAATAAGGCTCATCTTGTTATGTATATCCAGAATATTTGAAATGTATGCAGTATTAAAGTGTAACAAGTGGTGTGTTCAATCAACATGAATACAGAACACACAGGCCTTCTTCAGAGCATCAATATTGTTTAATAGTAAGTTGATCAAAGACCTAACTCCACAAATGTGTAGTTACATCAACAAACTGCAGCTAAATAGAGGCACACACTCTCAGATTGCCACAAATATAAAGTAAAAGGACACAGGTTAAAATACTGCTGCATTTGAAGTTGGCCCAGGCATAGAAACTGTAACAAGTAATAGTAATAAAGACAACAGGAATACTATAGTGTTATTAGGCAAGACCTACCGTTGAAGGGGATGGGAGAAGGTAATGGATCAAGTGTAACTGAATACTTTTGGGCTGAAATAAGATGTGTTTGAGGTGTGGTCTTTGTTCCCAAACGTAGTCAGAAACCACACTCATGCTCTTGCAGAATTTGCTATGCTATTCAACAAGAAAATGACTTTTCAAAACAAGTTAAAATGACTTGCCTGCATAAATATTGGACCAGTGAGCTAAAGACAGACAATCTGGATGAACGAAAATGATTAATGAAATATGACAATAACCAACACAATCTCATCTCAACTCGTCAAACACTGCTGCTTTGTCAGTGTACCTACATGATAAAATTTGACGCGCAAGGGACCCTCCTGCATTTGTTTTGGGCAGTCACAGACAGTGTGTACGCTTGTGACATGCACTGTGTCTTTTGAAAATGCATCTCTGGTTTTACAGAAAATACACAGTTTCTGCTTCTTACATGCATACAGTCTTTTTCAAGTTACAGCATACATAAATATTGCATGTTTAGGTTGATTTCCTTAAGTTTAGGCAACAAAAGCATGTGGTTAGAAAAAAAAACCCCATCATGGTTTGGTGTAAAATTCACACAGGAACCAAACAGGTGGCTTTCAGGTAAAAGTCAGAGTTTGTTTGACCCATTCTTCCCACCATCTCTATAGGGACTTTCTTAGTTTTCATACGACAGTAGTTGTTGGCAGCATTACAAATTGCTGCAGAGTGGTGTGTATTGTACCACAAGAAGGGTACCTCTCTGAGCCTATGTCTGATACTGACGTCCACTGACAAAGCAGCAGTATTTGACGTCTTGGGTTGTTGCCCACTGCCTCTAAAACTGATGTGCCCAGTGCGTATCATACTGATGCAAAAGTATTTAACAAGTTGGGAATGAGAATGGCTGAAATGACAGCAACTGATTTTTGAATGCTGTGTTTTTGTGTCCCCTTGAACTAATGTTAAAGCACATATTAGATTATGAAAATGAGGAGTAGTTAAATATTTGCTAACTTTAAGAGGCATGGTAAATTAAAATATAGCTGAAATATTTGAAATGATAAAGTACGCAAAAGATAATATGAAACAATCTGTTGTAAAAGAACATAACTCATCTCATCCCCCCTGAATAATTATCATTATTTAGTTATTATATATATTACTAAAAAGAACAGGAACTAATGAGGAATCAACAGAAATATACAACTTAGCTAAGAAAGAATAATAACAAATAACAAACAATAAGAGAATACAGTATGTGCAAGTTTGCAAATTTTGTCTCCTTCTTGTTTTTGTACTGCGCCTAGAATAGCTCATGTTTGCCTTCTCATTTTCTCTTACTCTAAGGGGCTGTACACACGCGGCGTCTTTAACTGCCTGGAAAACGCGAGGTCGGGTCGGATTAGGTCATCAATAACAACAATATCTGCTGGCACCCGCCTGGCCTGAAACACTCTTCAACTGTCAGCTTCAGGGTCCACACTTGACCAATTGTTCAGCTGCCCTTAGCACAGATTACAATCCAATCTCTAATTAGGTTGTCTCTCACAATTTAGGCAATGTTTAGGTATAAATTTTTGCAATACAACACTCTGCAATGCCAGCAGCCGCTCATTTGCACATGAGTTGTTGTACACAGATTCTTTGTTTTGAGAGAGCCCAAAAACCCAGCCACGTCTCAGCACACAGTGAAAACACATTTTAATTAGTGAGAATCAATGTCTCCTACCTTTCGGTTTGCCGGCTCGTAGCTCTCATCTGCACCCAGAGACAGATGGGCCCCAGGGCCCCTTCAAAACTGATTGGCTCGCCACTTATGTTGAAAAAAGCCTTAATGACTCAGGGTCAATCACAGCCTTGTGGGATATTTATTGCAGACACAGCTTACAACTTCACACACCACAACAATGAGACAGCCCTCCAGAACAGTTCACCAAACATTCTTATACACTCCTCCTTAGACAAACATCATACCTAACTTTCCAGGTGTGTGTGTGAATTGTTCTGGAACATTCTGCTCTTATCATCCTGCCCCATTAAAGGTTGTTCAGTCTATTTATATATTTTGCTTCTAACCTGACCTTAAATTTCTGACATTCCCTGGCCTTTTTGCCACCACAGGTGCTACGCTTGTGTCTTGTCTATGCCATCTTGCAAGAGCATGGCTGCAGGTTGCTACGCAACCTCAACAAGCACCGTGTCATAGCCTATTTACCTGAAATCCTGAGTGCAGAGCTGATCTTGGTGCCAGGTGCTGTTTGTGTGTAGGCCTATTATATGTGGGAAAGATGTTGAGCTCGGGCAGCCGTGCCCTAAAATGATCAATATCTTCTCCATATTTATCACAGACTGATATTTAGAAGAAGAAGGTACCTGTCGGCTGTGATTGGTTGCGTCTCGTCACATGACATGTGGTGTGCGCTGCTGCATTCCAAAAGTTGAATTTAGTTTTTCTCAGGGTGCTGCCGTTGCGCCCTGAAAAATATGGGCTCAGGAGCACGTGCACACTGCAATGGCATTGCTCTGGCGTTTGAGCGCAGCTGCCACACGTCTACATTGAAAATAATAAATTTGAGGGCGCAAAAATGCGGCATGTGTACAGCCCCTTATGCTCTCCACAGACATTTTGCTCCTCTGTCTCCCTTATGTCACAATTTTTGGAATATGCCCTTTAAGAACATCTGCCACTATGTATTTGCCCAGGTTTTGGGTGACCCCTGACCCTTTAAGAAATACGTAACTAAAAACATCTGAACTAAAAAACAATATTGTCTGCCTGTCTTGAAGCTTATAGTAGAACACATAGCCCTGAATATAAGCTGATGTGTGTATGTTTACTCTGCAGACTGTGGTGTTAACTGCCATAAACAATGCCGGGAGCTGCTGGTTCTGGCCTGCAGGAAGCTGATCCGCTCCAGCTCTCTGGGTAGTGTTTCTCCAGCCAGACTGACCCACAGCTCACTGCCCAGCAGCCCAGCGCTGCCTGCCTGTAAAGGTCATTTTCAGCTTAGAGACATTTACTGAACAAAGTGATAACATAGTAACAGCATAGAATCATAGATTAATACATCTTAAGCAAATTGTAGTTGTGTGCTCTTTTAGTTATTTTATTATTTGACGTTAATTGTTGATAATTTTCTGGGTTCTCTCCTTCAGATGAGGATGAGGTTTTTGAGTTCCCGACTGTCACATCAGCAGGTCCAGCTCTGGACACTCAGTCCATCACATTGATGACTGGCTCAGCTCAGAGGATCTCGGTGCGCTTGCAGAGGGCCACCACCAGCCAGGCCACTCAGACTGACCCCCTGTGGCCTGAACACAGCTGGGGGGCCACAGACGGCGGCTCCCACACCTTCCCCAAAATGAAATACAGGACTCACAGAAAAGCATCTAAAAATAAAGGTTTTGCCCGCTGGGAGAACCAGAAGGACCAAGCAGCTTCTTCTCAGCGCAGCATAGACTGTCAGGAGAAGTCAGAAGTCTCAGGAGAGCTTGTACAGAATGGGATGACACACAGAGGAAAGGTACGGGAAGAGGTCAAGTCAGTTTTTCAAGTCTGTTTCATTTATATGGGCAAATATCACAAATTTTCTTCAGTCACAATTTGCCTTACAGAACTTGACAATGGGTACAGCATAGGACACCCTCTGTCCTTAGTCTGTAGATTCAGACAAAACAAGACTCCTCAAAAAAAAACTTGAGAAAAATTTGAGAAAACTTCAGGAAGAGCAACTGAGGAGGGACAGATAGACATGCAATAGATGTTGTGTGTACATAATACAGACCAACATGATAAAATTATTGGCAGCACAGTGATGCAGTTGTTAGCATTGCTGCCTCATAGCAAGAGGGCTTCTGGTTCGAACCCCGCAGTTGGAGAGTCCTTATGTATGGAGTTTGTATGTTCTTCCTGTGTCAGCATGGGTTTTCTCCAGGTACTCCAGCTTCCTCCCACAGTCCAAAGACAGGTTAGGTTGATTGGTGACTCTAAATTGTCCGTAGGTGTGAATGAGAGTGTGAATGGTTGTCTGTCTCTATGTGTCAGCCCTGTGATAGTCTGGTGACCTGTCCAGGGTGTACCCCGCCTCTCATCCAATGTCAGCTGGGATAGGCTCCAGCCCCCCACAGCCCCCAACAGGATAAGCAGTTACAGAAAATGAATGAATGATGAATGATGAAATTAAAACCAAGACAATCCAAATGACAAAAAATAAATAATGCATAGAATGTAAGCATATAGGATAGGATAGTCCTTTATTGATACCCAGAGAGGAGTTCAGGTGTTAAAGCAGCACAAAAACAGACAAGTAAAAATATTTAAATACAAAATAATATATGAAAAAGATGAATCCAGGAGAATGTCAAGCATTTTTCAGGTGTCTCCAAACAGCTATACCCTGAACCGTATGACCTCCTTTCCACCATGTAACCTGGAAAGAAGACACAAAGGCACAAGAAACAAGAGATAAGAGAATTAAACAAACTCAGTGAGAGAGGGAAGAGAGCACAGCCTGTGCTGGTGGGCCAAAAACAAATAGGTTATTGAGATGCAGTAGCTTTCAGAAAATGAATATTATTTTCGGCGGCAGGAATAACAGACCTGTAACTACAAGGCTGAAATGATGAGACTGAGACTCACCCACATCAATCAGATAATGAAAGAGCAAGAAAGTAATTGAAAATTAAGACAATACTGCATTCTGAGAATGGAGAGTCCAGTAATTAAACAGGTGTAATATGGTCAAATTTCCTAGTTTTCATTAGGATTCCAGCTTCACCGTTCTGAACCATTCGAAGATTTCTAGTACTAGAATGTAGAAGGCCTGACAACAAAATGTTCCAGTAATTCAGTCTGGATGTCACAGAGGTGATCAGAATCTCTGCATCAGTGATGATAAAAAACCTGATTTGAGCTTAGTTGCATAGATAAAACAAAGCGTATTTAATGTGCGCATCAAAAGTAAGGGCTAAATCAAACGTAATAATAGGATTCTTGGCTGTCCATCTTTGGGATATCACTTAGCTGTCTAGAGCTACTGTTAGTTGATCAAATTGGTGTCTATGTTGAGCCGGGCCAATGACCAGCATCTCAGTTTTATCTTAGATTAGGAGCAAGGTATTACTTGACATCCTGTTTTCCACAGCTGTCAGGGCAGAGTGCCTAAAACAGAGCCCTGGGCCCTCCATATATTACATCATAAAATACTGATGTTGTATTATTATAGGAAACACAGTGTGTTCTTTCAGATAGGTAAGATTGTAACCACACGAGAGCCAGTCCAGAGATGTTAAATTTGTTTTAATCATTAGTGTCAAAAGCTGCACTGAGAACCAGTAATAGAAGCGCTGAGGTGGAATCTGACTCCATATTAGTATGGATTCAGACTTGCTACAAATTGTGCAGTTTCAGTGGGGTGACAGGGCCTGAAAGCAAACCGAAAACGTTCAACGAAATTACAATTTAATATGTGATCTGAAAGTTGCTGAGACAACACTCTTTCCAGTACTATAAAAAAGAATGTAAAGTTAGAGGCTTGTTGATAATTATTTAGAGATGCTGGATGAAGGTGTGGTCTCCCAAGTGTTGGTCAAACACCTATAGACTGACAGGTGATCCAGCTGTGCTGCAACTTTTACAACATACATAAAAAAGCAAACAAACTGCTTGCTATTTGGGATCAGTAGGACTCGATAAGTATAAAAAAAACTACACATTGTCTACAATAATTAAGCTCAAATGTCCTCAAATAAGACGATAAAAAAGCCTCAATGTCCTCAAATGACTACTTCCTAATTAACAGTGTCTTAGCTTGTTACTGTGACTAAAATTGGTCAAATTTGTTGCCATACCAAGCTACAATCATTATTTATCATAAATAAACAAGTTTCAACCATAAAATGTGATCAGGTTCTGGACCTTGTCTACTTTTGTGTTGGGGTCGGCGGCAGACTTACTTGGCGGTGATGGCTGCCATCTTGTTTTTACATGGATTAGTGTATTGTGGTCTTACTACCACTAGATGGCGCAAACAAGGACAACAGGTTTAAGTTAAGTAGAATGAAGTATAAGGTCAAGTAAACTCAAAATATAATGTCCTCATACAAGGACACAGGGTCTAAGTAGGATATGGGACGGGCCTTTAATTCCTTTCACACAAAACTGTTGCTCAGCAAAGATCAGGCGATACAATCAAACTGTTTACTAAAACCAGTATTAATATTACTTATTTACTTAATATTTACTTAATATTACTATTTCAAATAATATATAAATTATGAATCATTCATTTGATCTAGCTCAAACAGACAGCACATCAGAGACAGAGTGAGTGGTATGGCACTAAAGGACCACGGCTCCCTGCATGCAGACACAGCACCACTTTATCCTGTTAAAACAATACTCACAACTTGGATTTATTTTTATAAAAGACCCTTTTGATTTTTTTGGTCTGAGGACCTTTCTGGACTAAAGGAATATGAATATCTCAGAGGAATGGACACATAATGTGAGGTAGTCAACAACCTGGTTTTATACATCCGAAGAACCTCTATAAAAGAAATTAACTGCTTTGTAACCAGACCAGGCATCTAATTAAGACAGGCGTTGATTTCTGTAGCCACACCAGGCTAGTAATATGGACTAGGCTTTTACCTGGGGCTAGGCTTTTAATTGAAGTTTTATGGTATGTTTTCGATGTTTTCATCCCATTCTTATGACATCTCAAAAATGCCTTAAGGGAAATTTCTTCAAATTTGACACAAATGTCCGCTTCGACTCAAGGATGAACAAATTAGATTTTGGGGGTCATAGGTCAAAGTTCAAGGTCACTGTGACCGTATCTGTCTCATTCTTGTAAACACATACCTCAAAAACACGTTAAACGATTTAATTTGGCACAAATGCCCACTTAGATTCAGCAGTGAAGTGGTTAGATTTTGATGGTCAAAGGTCAAGGTCACTGTGTCCTCACAGTGATCTCACAGATGATTGTAGTTCAGAATGTTTGCACATCATCTAAATGTTATTAGAAACATTTTCCTCAATAACTGATCTGATTCCTCTAGTGTCTAATTTTATAAAACTATTATTACAAAAATATGTCATGGTTTGTACTAAATTTTATCCACCTAAAATCTTAAATTAAAAAAACTGTGCAAAGTTGGCTATGTTTTTTTTTTCTTTCATTGATTATGATGCATGCATACATGGGCTCACAGACAGCAGGAATCCAAATTAGGCCATTTCTAGGTACTAAACACGTGTTAAAAATGCCATAATTACAGATACAAATGATTAAATATCTCTGCTCCTCCTTTCCAGGACAGCTGACTTTGTCACATTGGCGAGGGCCAGTCCCAGGGTTCCAGAAAGCCCCTAGCGGCTGGGACCAGGAAGCTCTTCTCTCTGGGGGACATGCTGGGCTGCCTGAGGTCCCCCTTCAGTGACCTGGAGTTATCATGTCCTCTCTAGACTTCAGCACAGGTAGAGCTACATGGAAGGACATAATGTGTGGTCTCTGGGTCAGATCACAAAGATGAAGGAGAGCAGCTCAGTAGATATTGGACTTGTCTAACACCTACTGTGAATTACATGGAATGACACCTCCATCCTGTGCACCCTAATCTGCTGGGGATCAGTGTAGTTTACTAAGACGTACTGTGACTTAGGTTTGAGTTTGATTCAGTATGTACATAAGATCAGCACTTGAGAAAGTGAGCTAGATTTGAATTCCAGCTTGGGTACAGTTGAAGAAGAGAGCCCCAAGCAAGTTCTTAATCATCACTTCCTGAATTGGAATGATTAGAAAACACAAGATGGATATGAGAGAGTGTAGATATTTCAATGGTGAGTTACAAAAAAGGGAAGGTCAAAATGAAAGTTAATGTTAAGGGCATCCAACCCTTCTGACATATAGAACGTTGATGATGGACGGTTCTGAAAACCCCTGGATTTTGTTAAATGATGTTTTTGAGTGTTGATTGCCAATGTTTTTATTTATTTCTACAATATCTGCACCTGACATCTACAGTGTGTTAACCCTCCCACTGTCTTAAAGGTTCAGTGTGTACGATTTAGTGCCATCTAGCTGGTTGCATAAATGAAACTTCTCCATGTGCTAAGCCTTCAGGAGAACTATGGTGGATGATGGGAAAATGTGAACAGCCCTATCTAAAGCCAGTGTTTGATTTGTCCGTTCTGGGCCACAGTAGAAACAACATGGCAGACTCCATGAAAGTAGGCTCACTCTATATGTAGACATAAACGGCTCATTCCAAAGTAACAAAAACAGAATGATTCTTATTTTAAGGTGATTATAAAATAATGTAAATATAGTTATGAATATTATACACCATTTCTGCCAATGGTTACCCTTAAATCCTACACACTGAACCTTTAAAAGTCAGAAATGACTTATTCATAAGATTCACAGCATATAACTGTCCCAAAATAACATTTTTTCAGCATGAAATTTGAAAACTTCCTGGCCTGACCCTAGCATTAGAAAGAGTGAATCATTTTACTAGGCTGTACATAATAGGGTAGTCTGGCAAGACCATCTTGATGACATGAGCTCAACACTTTGTTTTGCTCTCTGTATCAGTCTAGACTCTGTACTGCACACAACAATTTCCGGAAATAAAAATCCAGTCAGGGCCAATCAGGCACAGTCTGCACAGTGGTTGACAATGAAAGCAGCCAATCAGGGACTGTGTTGTAGTTGAGGACTACAAGTCTGGAGCTTGCAGAACGGCAATGGCGGCTTCCTATGCAACAAGTGCTAAGTCTAAAATTAGCAGATTAAACACAACAATAAGTGAAGTTACTGCAGAAATAGAGTCTATAACAAAAATTAAACAAGAACGAGAGTATACACTTGTGGAGTTTCACGATACAAAGTTGGTTTCACTGTCCTTCCGACTGGATTTGGCAAAAGCTTATCAACTGGCTCTGCTGGTGATGAAGATGTTCCCTAATGTTGGGTTATGCTGATTGGCTGAAGGAATTTGTCTGTCAAGGCGGGTACTCCCACCCACTGAAAGCTTTAGGGTTGGCACCAAGTTCAGACTGATACAGAGAGCGAAACAGAACGCTGAGCTCACGTCATCAGGATGGTCTTACCAGGCTAATAATCGGGTATGGAAGATTTTGAATGCTCAAATAAAGCAAATCAAAGAAATTAAGGGAAATACAATCTACATTGTTGTATGTATTTTCACTTTGTGTATGCATTTGTTATACCATGATTAAATGCAGACAATCACAACCACAAATGTAATCAAATGTATCTTTAATAACAGTGCCTCTCTGGCCAGCTGTCATCCAGGAAACCATTTTAACAGCTTGTATCAGTGATATTAAGCTCTGAACTTGCTCCCATCCCCATTGGATAGTTGATTGTTTTTCATTTTGGCATGGATGATACATTTCAATCTCAAAAAAGAAAAAAACTCTCCTGCAGCGCCTCATTAAGAATAATGACTGTTCTCTGCTGGATAACCAACACCTTCTCACTCCCAACTACCGACTGCTTGGTCAGTGGCCTGTGATGTCTAAATCTGATGCGCTAGGTACCCATTCTGTTTCACTTTTGGACAGTTAAGTGGCTATTTATGCTTGTTTCATGCATTGTCTCTTGTCAATAAAGTTCTGTTTTCACAGGAAATGCACAGTTGTTAATAGTAATAGATTTTTTTATTTGTAAGCGCCTTTCAAGACACCCAAGGACACTTTACAAAACCACATAAGACAGTCAGTAAAAAATAAAAGTTAACTGTAAGCAGTAACAAAGAGCAACAACAATAACGAAATGCATATACAGATAACAGCACATATTCATAAAACATATTATTAAACACCTTGAAATGCTTTCAAGTTTTCAGTTGTGACTTAGAGGAAGTAACTGACGTGCACTGACGCACACCCTGAGGAAGAGCATTCCACAGATTTGGGCCATCCACACTAAAGGCCCAGTCACCCACAATACAGAGCCAGGAAGGGAGAGCTGAGAGTAAGTGGGCATCAGAAGACTGGCAAGGTAGGACGGCACAATGTCATGGAGATATAGTTTCTGGTCTGTTAGTGGTCTGTTTTCAAAATAAAGCTTCCACCACAGGTAGAAAAAAAACTACTTTTCAGGGTTACTTGCTTAAGTCTAGGTAACAAAAGAAAAAAACATTGTGGTTTCGCTTAAAACAACTTAGTTTGTTTCTAACGTCATATAAAGTCACGTGACATACCTTGTCAGGTATGTGATGGCCTCATGAAGCATTTTCTTTATTTTCTTATTTTCTAAACAAAAAGTTGAAAGCACATTGAATTGCTATTCTTTGAGCCTCTCCCTTTAAACCAAGAGTGCCATCTAGTGGGCTCAGAAAATAAAGAAAATGCTTCATGAGGCTTCATTTGGCCATCACTACCTGACATACTTCACATGACATATATCAGTAGCATAGCATGCTATATACACTAGCACACTATGTTGTTTTAAAAATAACTAGACTGACTTTTGGTTTCACACAGGACATGAACAGCAGGATCCTAAGTCTGGAGTTTGTTTGACCCATCCACCTCCCCTCCTGCTTGCCTAATGCAGATTTATTTATTTTTTTGCTCTTTTTATTACTGTAGTTGCCTGGCGTGTCAAAAAGGCCACAGCCCGTGGTGTCTCATATCCCCGCTTTAGGGTGCCTCTGTTTGTTGGTGTCTGACGCTGACAGGCCACAGACTGGTTGTCAGTATTTGAGTTGGGAGTCAGACAAGGTTGGGACAACACTGTCCACCAGAAAGTGAAGAGGTGTAACAGACCTAGCCTCTATAAGTCTGAGGTAGGGGAGAGAAGCAGGGGAGCTAGGCTGGAGAAGGTGGCTGAGAAGTTCCTGAGCGGGGAGATGAAGCGGAGCAGATGGGGTCCATGCGGGGGGAGAGCTGATGTGATGGCAGTGGTTACCAGTTGAAGGAGGAGTGGAGCCAGAGGCAGCAGTCTGACTAGGATAATGCTGCAGGCACAGGGAAACAAGTATTAGTAAGGGTATCCAAGCACAGGATAAACAATGTGGCTGGAACGGGACTGACTAGTTAGCAAAGTCTACAATCTGGCGGCATGCTGGAGTTGCAGCCTGGTATTTGAAGCTGAGTTGACTGAAGTTGATTGGCAGCTGTGATGACTCCTGCGCATCGGACGCCAATTCTATAATCAGAGCGAGAGAGGGAGAGAGAGAGAGGAGAGGAGGGAAGCTCCTGGCTTGGAGGGAGAGGAGGCTGCAGCAGAGGCTGTGACAGAAGCAGGGTGGAAGGTATGCACCTACCTTTTGGAAGTCAGATGCAGAGGCTTTGTTGGAAAATCCTCCCAGCAGCTACTACAAACCGCTGGAGTCACTGGGTCCATGCAACAGAAGAAACTATGGGAACTGGCTGAGAAGGCAGAGAAAGGGAGCTTCTGGCTGTGGCTCAGAAGAGACCCAAAGTGAAGAAATCAAGGATCTTAGGGCTAGCCATAGGGAGCAGTAGGGAGACATCCCCGCCACCTTACCACCCCCTCGAGATATTCTGGGATCCAAGGGGCAAAAATCTGTGATGGGTGGCTCCCAGCTGTGTGTGTTCTAACAAAGTATTTTAAATTAAAGAAACATGTCCTCTAGCTAATCCAGATAGTTTCCTAATTAAGTTCATTATTGGATGAACAACAAGTTGGCTGTCACTCAAGATATTTGAAGCCTGTATAGCAGAACGTAATTGTAGATATAGAAAAAAGGAGTTGGATGACAATTTATATGTTTCCTTGAAATCCTGGAAGCTTTTAAGATCAGTATCATTTATAATGTCTCTTAAGCATTGTACACCTGAATTATACCATTGAGATGAGGTAAAATTGTGTCCTCCAGACTTCAATGAGTTATTATACAATACTGGTGTATTGACATGCCATTGTGATTTACAGTTATATATCTTTAAGATGTTTTTTTGAATCATGTTGGCTATTTGTCCATATTTCAGTCTGTATTTTCCAACAGAGAGCAGAACATTTAGAAGCTTAAAGCTTAACAAAGTGGCAGGTGAATCTGACATGAAGAGACTGTTAACAGCAGATATGGGTAAGGAGAGGTGACAACAGGTGGGAGGTCTCAGCAGAAACCAAACTAAATGTGGTGTAGTATTGTTTTGACTCTGCTTTCATCAATGAACACAATCCATTCAAGACAAGGTGGAAAGAGACAACTGCGCTCACTTAGGAGACAAGTTGTGTATAATATTTCATACCACTGGTGTAGCTTGTAATGCATCATCTTTTGTAACAGTGTCTTTGATATTAATTCCACCCAGAGTTGATTGTCATTATTCATGCAGAAAAAAATCATGATTAAGGCAAGAATCAGACAGGAGATCTGCACACTGTATTAGAAGCTACCGGTAATTTTAATTGTGCAACATTTTAATTTAACATAGATCTTTGTTAGGCAGTCAAATTTTCAAATTTGACAGCTCTTTGACAAGCATTGTAAAATTTAAACATTTGAAAATTTGACAATACCTGACAAAGATCTCTGTTAGATCAAAACATTTCACAGTTAAAATTACTGGGAGCTTTTAATACAGTGTGTGTTATAGCCCTTTAAGGGGAGACAGAAAGAGATTAAGTGGGCGCAATGTTGCTGGCTTTAAGTCCAAAGTGTAATAAACAAGAAAATACATACATCCTTACCAAACTTCAAAACAAACGCATTTCTGCACACCAATTCCAAAACAATGCACTACAGAAAATATAAACCCTAGGGATCTACACACCTGACACAGTGGGTGGCGGTACATGTATCTTTAAAGGGGCACTGTCCCCAGATTCCTTAAAAACACACACACTTTTAGGCAACTGCTTAATTAGGGAAAACTTTGTAAACTGTATGAAATGCTGACCACAGCAAATTTGTCATTATTCATGCCTTGATGTAAATTCGGCAAACATAATCCATTAAGTTATTTTTTCTTTGTGTAAAAAACATTGTGTCAGTTTGTCCTGTCCTGTTAGGTATAAAGTCAGCTGCTCAGAAGTGCTGCACACATAATTATGTCTTACTGCATATCATTCATTTCTTACCCAGATAGTTTTCATTTTAATCCAGTTCTCTTAAATAACACATTTCTTTCAAGGACAGAATAGAAGGTAAAGTCGGTAACAAGAGGCAGATCTCCTTCAACCCTATCACTGCTGAAACGTTATTCATGAAAACATTACTGTGTATCAGTGTCTTGCATAAAGCTTAAACACAAGTGTTTTGTCTAAATAAGTTCATATGTGAAAGTCTTTAAGTCTTATTCCTTTCTGCAGGTTTTTTTTTTTTAGCTGTTTCAAAATGCTGTTGTGGTCACTTTGAGAGTCAGGAAGTCATTAAGAGGATGGTATGTCATGTGACTAGTTATCCAGAAGAAAGGGAGCATGGCTGTCAGTGATGTTCATTTGTTGCACCTGAGTTAATCCAGTGCCAGCTGCACACCTCTTGTGCCTTAAATAGCATCGTGGATATGTATTATCTGCGTTTGTGTAAGACAGCTACCTGTTTAAGCCAAGCGCTGTTGAGCTATCTATTTCACAGCAAACGTGGCAGTTCACACTGTTTCTCCCTGGCAGGACACTGTAGTCTCTTGCTCTCTTGCTCTGAGAGGTAAGCATTGTAAAAGCATCCTGCATTATATCACAATATCAGTGCTAAAACTACACATTTTGTTAATTTGTTCATTGTTGCTGTTTATTAACATATCAAGCCACAGTCTATAAATTTACTGTGTTTTTTACTGTTTGATGATGTTATTGAAGTGAGGCTATGAGTGTGGCTAGTGTGCTGTAAACTAGTAGACGATTGATACTGTGTAAGCCTGGCAGGACGGAGCATTAGCTTTTGTGTTGACTGTAAAGTTTATTTGAGAATGTATGTTTTATGTTGGTTATTTATTCCTTTCAGAGAGTCATATTTAGTTTACCTTGACACTTACATTTATTTTCATGTTGTACTATTTTTTAAGATTAATTATGGTTTGAAAAAGATATTTATTTCTTTAAAAAAGTTTATTGTCTCTTGCCCTGGAAGGTTGACAGTTTGGTTAAGGGTGTTTCTGTAAAATACCTGCAGTCAAGGTCTCAACCACAATCCCGGAAACATGGAAACAGATTTCTTCCCCCAGAGTAGAGGAGTGAAACAGGGCTGCAGTCTCAGTCCCACCCTCTTCAACATTTATATCGATGAATTGGCTGAATCACTAGAACTATCTGACATCCCCGGTCTCGCTCTATCTGACAGACAGATTAAATGCCTACTTTTTGCAGATGATCTCATATTGCTGGCTCCATCAAAGGAAGCACTACAACAGCAACTGGATCATCTGCAAACCTTCTGTCAGACCTGGGCCCTGACAGTTAATCTGGACAAAACCAAAATTATGATATTCCAGAAACGACCCAGGGGTCAGGAAAACCAAACCAGGTTTTTCCTGGGCTCTCATGAAGTGGAACACACACACGACTACACATACTTCAGGGTTCTACGTTTTGAAAAAACCTGGAAAAGTCATGGAATTTGAAAATGTCATTTTCCAGGCCTGGAAAAGTTTTGGAAACATAAGTTCACCCCAAAAGTTTTGGAAAAGTCATGGATTTTTTTCTCACTTAATGATAACATTTAGTAATAACAGTCTGCAAGGTTGATTTTTAAAATTGATCAATAAATATTTCGTATCGAAAAGTCTCGCGCATTGATCTGACGAGCCTCTGTTTTCGTCAGGTCACGCGTGACGTGCGCGGCGTAACTTAGCAAGGTGCACATCGGATCGAGTGACAACATGCTTCAACAGTTTAGCTCACAAGGATGCCAGGAAGGTGCTCATTCAACAACGTTTGGCTGCACTCAGAGAAGTATAAATCATGGCTGGAGAAGACGGAGGACAAAGGCAAAGCTAAATGTGTCGTATGCAATAAGACGTTTGATATCTCTAAAGGAGCAAAGCACCACGCTGCTGTGACTGCCCGCGAAGCTAACACCATCACAAGGTTTTTGCGACCATAGACAACCCCCCAGACGGCCACTGTGACACCGGCTGTTTGCAGCAGCAGTACTGCCACCTCCTCATTGAAACAAGGGACTCTCTCAAATGTTGTCACCAGAAATGCAGTGCTGACTTCAGAAGTTTTATGGGCGCTTAAGGTAGCTAATGCTCACTTTTCATACAAGTCATGTGAAGACATAAGTCCATAGCTTTCGAGTCTCCCGTTTTGGCTGGGAAGCTACCGTATTTTACCCCTCTGTCCCGCCGTCCTCCCGTATTATAAAAAAAAAAAAAACATTCCTCTGCCTCTCCAAACTGAACTCTGTCACTAACCTCACGAGAACTGCCACCTGCAGTAGCCGTGGTGGCAGTTATCGCGAGGTTAGTGCCGACAACGGGAACAAACCTGGAACAACAAAAGAGAGAGATGGATGGATGTGACGAAGGAGACGTCCTGTAAATATAAAATGGGACAGCGAATTTACTTTCCTAAAGAAGAGCAGGATGGGGCACATTATGAACTGAAAATATGTTTAAGCAATAAGCCCTGAGAAGCCGTGGGTTACAGTGATTTTACAACGGCCGAGGGGCGTTCAGGGCCCCTCCGCCGTTGTAAAATCACTGTAACTCACTGCTTCAAGGGGCTTATTGCTTTTATAAAACAGTTACCCTACATATAGCCCATAAAATAAACACACACGAAAAAAAATCAATTTATTGGTAATAATACAACAATAAAACTGAGAACTATTCATTCTTCCACCAAGCAAGATCGAGTGGACAGAATGGTTGCCAAGCAACACAGATGCTGCGGTCTACCAGTGGGTTACACTGATTTTACAACGGCATGGAACGCGGCTCAGCCAATCACATTTAAGGATGGGAAGCACCCGTTTTATAAACCATAAATAAATGTGCTTCATACACCCTTTGTGTTTTCATTTAGGCTGTATTATAACGTAGGAATGTTCACAGCATTTCAATGTCAACAAAGGTTGGCCTATCAGATTCTGATCACCTAATTGTAGTTAGTAAGCGGTTGACAAGTTGTTTTTAGATATCTTGTACACCTGTCTTAAAATGTAAGGGATACTGGAGCTTGGTTGGGGTGGTCGGACGGCGCGCAGCGAGCGCCGGAAAATTTCCCTTATTTTCAAAACCAAAACTTGACCTGTATGCATAAGCCAGCTTTTCCAGTCTATCCATCCAGATAGCCAAATAGCAACGAAATTTGCTTGTGGCGAACACAAATGCGTATATCTGTGTACATTTGGACTGGCGCCCTACTTTAAAGGACTCACTTTACGTCGAGTGTCAAAGCAAAGATATGTCATGTTATTTGACGAAAGCCTGAATCACTACTTGCAGTCTAAACAGGCAGACATGCATGTGAGAGTGTGGGACGGGCCCGAGGTGAAAATGACGTGAAATGCCTCGTGAAATTATTCCAGAACACAATAACATATACCTTACCTTATGTAAACTGGTATATCAGTGTTAGTTTAAACAAATATTTATTTTGTATAAAACCATAATTGTCATTAGATCTATTTTTTGACATTTCCACTGTGATAATTTTTTTTACATAGTTTTATTCCTATATTTCATGCATACATTGATGTTTTAGAGGTCATGTATTGTCATGGAAACTTGCTACCAAGTCATGGGAAAGTCATGGAAAAGTCATGGAAATTTATTGGTTAAAATGTGTATGAACCCTGATACTTAGGACTACACATCATGTCCACAGGAAACTTTAACGTGGCTGTTGATGATCTCAGAGAGAAGGGAAGAAGGGCTTTCTATGCTATAAAGAAATCTTCAAACATTAATATACCCATTAGAATCTGGCTCAAAACAATCAAATCTATAATTGAACCAATTATTCTGTATGGTAGTGAGGTGTGGGGTCCTCTTGCAAATCAAGATTTTGAAAAATGGGACAAACACCCCATTGAAATCTTGCACACAGAGATTTGCAAGAGCATCCTCAGAGTGCACAGAAACACCCCCAACAACGGATGCCGAGCTGAGCTAGGCCATTTCCCCCTTTTAATTAGAATTCAAAAAAGAGCCATTAAATTTTATAAACACCTTAAAACAAGTAACCCCAACTCCTACCACTACAAAGCTCTGCAATGCCAAGAGGAGAACATGGAGAAGAGTCCCCTCAGCCAGCAAATCCTGAGGCTCAGCTCCTCTAACAGCAGCAGACCTCAGGACAGCCCCCACACAATCTGGACCCACCAAATTATAGAAAAACAAAAAGAACATTACATTAACTATTGGACATCTACCACAAAAATGCAGAGCAAACTTCAGTGTTATTTGGCTCTGAACAGACAGTAGAATATCTGAGCACCGTGACTGATGAGAAACTGAGAAAGACTTTGACCATGTACAGACTCAGTGACCACAGCTTGGCCATAGAGATGGGCAGACACAGGCAGACCTGGCTGCCCAGACAGGACAGGTTGTGTCAGCTCTGTCCACACAGACAAGTGGAGACAGAGACACACTTCCTGATGCACTGCAGCAAATATGAACACGTCAGAGCCGAGCTCCTCTCAAAATAAGAACTAAATTTCATTCCAGGCTCACCAATGAGCACCTGCACATGTGTATGAGAACGGCCCTGACACCATTCCTGTTGACTTCTGACTTTTATTAACTCTCCAGGTGTCGACCACCTCTAGCAGCCACACACTTCATGTTCAACTCATCTCCAACGCACACAAGCCCACTGCGCATGATTTTCTTGCTTTGTATGAGCTCTTTGATGCCACATATGTCTAGCCTAAGCCTTTTCTCTGCGTCCTGTTTTGTTGATTTAAGGGCATCAAACAGATGAGATGAGTGATTGTCAGTTACACAGACCAGGGTGGGAGCATTTAGTCCAGCAGTCCCAGTAATGAGCTCAGAAAAGAGAGTGGCCAGGAAAATGGGATTGTCTATTCCATCTGCCTGTCTCAGGGGGATGTTGGAGATGTCTCTTTTTCTTCTTCCTTAAAACAGTAACAAATCAGCATTAAGACAAACTCCGCATGTTCGTTTGATGAAGAATAACAGGAGAGTAGATGGTCTCAGTTAACTTCTATTTATTCCAAAAATCCAAAAAGATTAGATACAGAGCTCTGTGTCCAACTTCACATCCCTATCCGCAACAAGTGTCGTCAGTTCATGAAGTCTGACTCCTAACTTTTCCTGGACACTTTAATAAGGCGTTACTGTTATGAAATGTGCACGCAAGATGATTGGCTGTTTCTCCACTGCAGTTCCTCTCCCTCCTTCTGACTCCGCCACGCCTTACTGCTTTCACGTCAACTGCTCCTGCAAAGCAAGGTCAAACGAAAACATGCACACTGCCAAGCATGGCAAAAGCATCAGCTGTGTATGAGAACTTGTTGTCAGTGATGTACAAGAAGGCTCACTATCCTAGGACATTCTGTGCTTATAAGGTATTCGTTATTGTCTTGGTGTTCTTTCTTATCTCTGGGTGCTGGCGCCTGCAGCTCTGTCTACTACACACACAGTAATTGTCCACTACAACTAAGCTTCACATCCTCTGCATATCACTCATTTAGAGATTGGGTACAATGATCAATATATAACCTTTTTACAATAATCCAACAGGGAGGATGGATATGAATATTCCTAGACAGCTTCATGCCCTGCAAAAATGCTAATTTAATGTCCATTGAATGGACTTGCCACTGATTTTGACAAACTACTGTTATCAACAGCCTAAGAGATTCAGAGGCACAGGTTGGGGAATCTTTCTGTAGCTCTTGAATATAGAGCTCCTCAAAACCCCTGGCACAATACCCTCGTCAGTGTCTTTGAGGCTACAGACCCATCTAGTGGAAACACACTTTTGGCCTGCATCTTCCTCAAAAACATCATTACTGCACCAGTTCTTTATTCCATCCTGTTTAGCTGCATCAAATGAGATGTCTTTTGTTTCAGGTTTCAGGTTCAATGTTGAGACTATCAACAGGTAACATGTCTACTGCCTCTTTTTGTCCATAACTGCCATCTGGTTCAAAGTATTGCACAATATACCAATTTTTGTGCCATCCTGTGGCTTTGCCTGCTCTGCCCAAAATTTTGGCTCTGTATGGAACACACTCATCTCTTTTTATAAATGTCCTGTTTTTAACTTTATACCTGTAGAGGAGACAGGGTTATCACAGACATTTTGCTCCACTTCAGTTTGTGTCACATTAGTCTGTGTTTGACTCACTGGTGGATGTACCACTCCCTCTGTATTCACTTCTCTGTCAATGTCCTGTTCATTGTCTGCATCTGTGTCCTATTCACTATCAGAGCTATCTGTCAGCACCATCTTGTACAGTTTGCTTTTCCTGTTCTTGTGTATGTACCTAATTAAGTCTTAAGCTCTGCACTCTGCCTTACAAATACTACAGCTCCATCCTGACCAATAACTACCACTGGTCCCTTCCATTCTGCACAGTCAGCTTGTTTGTAATAGACTTCATCTCCTGTCTCCTATTTTTCATCGGTGGGTCTGAGCTGCTTACGTAGTGCCCTCCTAATCCTGTTTGACAGCTTCAGTGAAAGCTTTTCTAGAGGCATGCAGGGCTGATATGTGCTCTCCTACCATCACACTCTCTGTAGTGCCCTCCAGTGCAGGTGGCTCATCAACTAATACAGAGGGGAGGTTAGGGTTTTGACCAAATACCAGCTGATGTGGGCTATAACCACTATGCATAGAGTTCTTAGCCATGAGGGCCCAGTCTAGAGCTGTGTGCCAGTCACATCCATTTTCTAGTTTCACTGTCTGGATGATGTCCGTCAGGGTCTGATTGTGCCTTTCCAGCAGGCCGTTGCTCCATGGGCTGTTGTCCTCGTTTCAATGTTGAAGTTCTCTGCCATGTCTCTGAACTCTTCATTATTGAATTCTCCACCATTGTCACTGCATAGTCTCCGTGGGAGGCCATGAACACTTACCCATGTGTAAATGAAGGAGTTCACTATTTGAGGATTTCTTTGTTTTCACAATATTTCCTGCGCTGAAATGTGTGAAATGGTCGATAATGTGTAGGTACCACACCAGGTTCCAACTTGTGTAGGTCCACTGCCACTGTTTCATTATACTCCGCAGCTAGAGGCAGACCCACAGCCGGCTTTAGCTTGGTTTTACTGTACCTCTGGCATATGTCACAGTCATGTACTATTTGTTGTAAAATAGTGAGGAAATTTTTGTCTTTATTTCCTGAACTTTTAATAAGCCTCTGCAGCCTATCTGCTTTGTGAAGCTTGAGAAGCACTTTGTGTTTTTCGTCTGAGGATATGCTCTCTGTCACTGTCAGGGCCTCATCCTCACTTTGACTCTCTCCGTCTGTAGCTGCAAGTACCACATCTTTGAGCTGACACCTTGTGTTATCTTTGTCTCTGATGTCCACACAGTAAATGCAAGTGGTTAATTTTGCTTAAACATCACTGCTCTGTCATTTTCAATGTTTAAACAGCTGCTGCGTTCTTCAGAGACGTCTTGCTCAGCAACAGTGGAATGTCAACACTTCGTGTTTCATCGACTTCATGTTCAACTCATCTCCAACGTACACAAACCCACTGCGCCTGTGCCCAACCTCTATGGGGAGAACCACTTAACCTAAAAGTGGCGCAGGGACAAAAAACCATAAATGATATATAATAGAGAAATACAAATTAACAATTCCAGCCCAGATTTAAAATCCTGGCAGGATAAACTTGAGCTCAATTCTCTCACTGAACAACAAAAAGCGGGGAGAGTGGTAAAAAAGGGAAAGACAGAGAAACTGGAAAGCTGTTCAATTGTTATTCATTTATTGTAAAATTGGTTGAGACTATTAAGTCAAGATGTGAAACAGTTAACAAAGAAAAAGGAGGATTCAAGCTGTTGCTACACTTAATTTTCTTTTCTAAAATTAGGTACTTTATTTTAGGATGCACAATTTTTCAAAAATTATTTCATTTATTTTCTCCATTTTATTTTTAAATACATATCTGTATAGTTCAATGTTCAATGTTGTCAAAAGGTTTTTGAATGGTACTTTCTTTATTTGATTTGACAATCAGATGTTGATTACATGCAGACATTGATACAACTACTAGGCTACTTCAGTATATATCACACTAAATCTTATCGCAAGTTAGACATTATGATGTTCCGGACCTTTGCTTTAGGAAATTTTCTCTAACTGGACCTCTTTGAATTTTAGTTGAATACCCCTGGTGTAGTCTGGCAACAGACAGCAGAGGCAGTGGGTTACATATGCAAATTATTATTTTTGGGACAATGTTAAATTCTGTGATGTTTGATTGTAGATATTTGATAAGTGCTAATTGTCACACCATAAAAAACTGCTCAGTGCAGCAGCTTTAAATTTTTTTTTTATTTTACATTTGTAATTGTGAAAACACCCAATTAAACATCAATCACTTTTTTTTATCTATTGAAAATCTAGATCTAGTGAAAGGTAAAGGGACACTTCAGATCGATTTACACGGGGAAATAGGGTCCAGGTTGAAAAATTCACAAGTTATCCTTTAAGGAAAGAATTGTGAACTACTGGTCTATGCAATAAGTACTTGTTTTTCACATTAGCTGAAACAGACACACAGTTCACTCAGAAGTTTTGTTTTCCTTTCAGTAATTGCCTGTTTTTCTACCATACAGATACATTACACAGTATATAGGAGGATAGTAAATTTAGCAAAACATAGATCCCTACAATTATTTATACCTCATTATGACAGCAAGTCATAAGGAACAGTTTACTTCTAAAATGTTACAATCATAATGGAAAATAATATTTTTCCTACAGTCATTTATTTTGATAAGATACTCTGTAGATTCACTGACAAACTAAGAAGAAGATGTAATATGTAGATAAGGATTTAAAAGAGTACATTTTCGCCATGGTTAAACTAATCAGGCTGTATAAAAATCACAGATTAACATACCATGATCACATGCAGTAATTCATTCCACTGTAGTATCAGTTAAAACAGGAAGTGCAGCTCTTTCTTTTCTCACTTTTGTTAATATGAAGCTGAATTAGGCCAACGGCTGACGAGGTCACACCTTCTGATATTCAAATGGCCACACTATTTTCTAGCTCCTTTGGATCCATGTAGATGTATGGGACCGCCAGACTCTTGTTTCTGGCTTTGATGCAGTCATTTAACTCTGTGAGGTTTTTCTGAAAAGCCTTTATAATCCTGCATGGAATCTCTTCACAGAAATTCTCCTCTGGGTACTGGCCAAGAGCCACCTGATGAGATAAATGATAGGCCTATATTTAAAAAACAAGAATCTGCTAACATTTGAAGATGCTTTATGTAACTCCAGAGAAAGACAGATAATGGTTACGTCTTATTACCAGTTAGTCAAATACCAACAGTCTGCATTACTGGTTCAGTTCGACTACCAACCCAAAGTGTTGGTATCTGACAACCTGGGAATGAGACTCAACAATCAGCTATCTTTCTCTAGACTTACAAACAGCACTTTTTAATGAATATCAAACTATTGGCAATTAAATGTACAGTTGTGGGAAGTGATCCAGATTTTCCCCAGTAGCTCAAAGAGGGTATTTTTGCTCTAATGACATATTATTGACTCAACACAACTCTAACATAAATGTGATGCATCTAAGTTCATTTTCATGAGGTTTTGGATACTTACGAAGTCAGAGGATGGCTTGCTGAGAAGCCATTCCGTGAACTGTTGTGCTGATGTTTGGCAATGTCTGCAGCAACGTAGCCTTGTTTGTTTCCCCCTTTGTGGTTGGTGGAGGACATTGCAGGGTGGTGGGAGCGTTGGGCATCCAGCCCCCAAAGTCATACTGCAATGAATAAATGATCGGCAGATGACAGAGTAGTACTTTTTGGAGCCACACCAAATCAGTCAGTCAGTCCACCACTTTGGTCTGCACTGAAATATTTAGTTTAGTTTAGTTTCAGTTTAGTTTCAGTTTAGTTTAGTTTAGTTTAGTTTATTTCAGTCATATATAAATTCAAAGCAGCAAAAGAAAAGAAAAGAAAAAAACAATACACAATTTTGACTGAAAAAGGCTCAGGCAGAAGCAAAGCTTATTAATGCCCGCCTATATGCATCTTAAGCTACACAATTCATGGTGTCAAGTGGGAAGAGGAAAAAAAAAAAAAAACGAACAAAAAAAAATATATACATACACATACACATACATGACTCTTTTCCCCTTTTTCAATTTCAGCCATAACTCCTAAATATAAATGCACATAATGATTTTTTGAACATAACAAAGGAAGTACATTGCTTAAGTTTGAGATCAGCACTATTCCACAGCTGAACCCCTTTAAAAGAAATACATCTTTTTTTAGCTTTTGGAAACACAAATTTACTTCCATCTCTCAACTCATATTTACTCTCAGACACTATGAAAAACTTATGCACACTGTCTAGTAGTGTTTTATTATCTGCTTTAAACATGACTTGCTTGATTTCAAAAACTGTTGGATGTATTGCCATGAAATGTGGATTGGAACAAAATCTGTGCAGACCAAATATCAAGGTGCAACCTCTGAGGCTGAAAAATGAAGCCAGTGTAGAAGTGCCAAAAACTGCAGTTTCTCTAATGACCACTTGAGGCTGGCTCCGGAAGCCAGTCACTCTTCATAGACCCCCATCTTAATATGTCCAACCTTACAGCAGAAATAAACATGTTTACAACCTGGTGCAAAAAGCAGTCATTGTCCCTATAGCTCATTTGCCGCTTCATGACAACTCCTTTGCTTGGCCTGCTGCCCCTGCCACCCGGCCCTGGATAAGTGGATGAAAAAGGATGGATGGATGGATGGATGGATCAATTGATGGATTAGATGGACTATACATGGGGTTAATTTTTTATAGTTTAACATTTACATTTTGTTAAGGCCTAAAGTTATGCAAATTTAAAGGCGTGGCCGCTTGAGTGACAGGTGTCTGTGAGATGTCGTCACAGTCTGTGAGTTAGAGCCACACCTCACTCCTCCACAGCTCCAGCCTCCTGTCCAAATATAGTCACTTCTGGCTCCAAAATTTCATGAAAGTGATGGCTAAAATGCTGAACTCGAGGCTTCAAAATGGCAGACCATGAACCTATGGGTGGCATAACGTTAGCTACGTTTATTATTTATACAGTCTATTACAAATACCGGCAAAACTCATAACTCAAATTTATTTGCATGCTAACATGGCAAATAGTGACTGTGATCTTGTTTATGTATATCATATTTATATTATAATTCCTAAAAGCCAGCAGGTTAGCATTGTCACTGTAAGAGTGTTGGCATTTGTTGCATTTAACTCAAAGCATCACTGTGCCTTAGTGCAGTCTCACCCACTAGCATGGCTACAGACTCTTTTTTATGTTAAAGCCAGGGTTTTCAACAGGGGGGTCTGTGACCCCTAGGGGGTCCTCAGAGTGAAAGGGGCCCCAACATTCATTGTTTGGTGATTAATTGTAAGGGTTTTTTAATTAGATTGTAGCAGAACATATAAATAAAATACAAATACATTGTATCCCCGTTCAGCCTAGGTGGGTTTATATTGTTTTGCTGTCTAAATTACTGTGCGATTTCTAGCCTGTGGGCCGGGGTTGGTTAACAGCTGTGCCAAGGATTGGTGATGGCTGCGCTCACTCACACTGCAAGAAAGCTGCTGCTTTGCTAACCATTGTTTTGCTTACTGCGGCTGTATTTTATCTAAAGCTTGCAAATTTACCACATGCTTTGCTGACGGCTTGCTTTGTTTAAGGCTGGCTCTGATTAAAGTTGGCTTTGCTGATAGTCCCCATGTCTGATTATTTCATTCAGTGGGTGTTCTTTAAAAGGGAGTATCAGTTATTTTGTTTATTGTGTTTATTTTTATTTAATTTACACATTTATGGTTACTTCTTTTATATAAATAGTAGGCTTATTGTTTATTATTAAATTTTGCCTAAGTTACCATAACCTGAATGTTAATTTCAAGCAACTAATTGTCCAGTTCACTTCTGGACAAATTTACAACCCAGTGACTGCTTATTTCATGCAATCATCGTTGCGGGGGGATCTGTTTCGTTTTGTTTCTCTTGTTATTTCATTCCGGAGTTGTAGATTTTGTGTTTGATCATCTTACACAAATTCTATTGCTCTAGAGTGGTTTATTTAGTTTCTCCTTGGTAATTTTTGTTGTATTTGTTTCTTGGTTCTGTTACACCACTGACAGGAGGCCCTTTTCTGTAGCTGCCGATAACCAGTGTTTTTGAGTTTTAGCATATGGCCACTGCAGTTGGTGTTTGGTGTGTATGAAGCCCTACTAATTGTGTCCCTTTGCAAAAGGTGGTTCATGTGTGTGTGTTGGGATGTGTGTACATGTGTGACATAGAGAGACTCTCATTTGAGCTACCATACTCCTTTACCGGCCATTTTGCCACTGGTAAGCCTCAGCTACAATTAATTCCCTTGGCCTCACTACTGAATGTCTGAGGGTGTGCTAATTGGCCCTTTTACCAGAACTGTTCATTTGTGATTAATTATTTTAAATTATTGTTAATAAAGAATTATTGTTGGATGGCACCATGTCTCCTTCCTCATAGTATAATGAACCTGAGTGCCTACTGAGTTATTTGTCTGGAGTAATGTGAGTCCTCAGGTGAAATTCCTAGGGTGGCTTTGTCAGCTCCTTTTGATCATACTAGTTAGTGCCCTTAACAATAACATAACCACCACCCCGCCACAACAATATGTCTAAAAATACATATTAACATGAATCCAACATTATATTGGTAAAGATGAATCTTTTTTTTTTTTTTTTTTTTTTAAGTATTTACCGTACACAACATTAATGACAGCCTAGCTATTACCCATCAATCCTTTTACAATCATGTTAGCCAGCTGATGCTAAATTGCTGTGCAGCTACTGTTCATAACAGTGAATTGAACTAGTTAGCTAACAGTTATGTACTATTGGAACATATTGGTTAAGTAGTTGTATTATAATTTCAAGTGTACATATATTCTTGTGAGAAACAATGGATCATTTTAACTTTTTGGGCAAGACACTGAAATAAAGTCCATCTCAGACACAAACATGATGTGTAAATATATAAATCTGCCACTAATCATTATTTTAATAGCTTACTATTGTGTGCATCATAGAAGGATATGTTTTTACATGGCACATTAGGCTGGCCTACACATTACTGTAGGCCGAATTAAATATGCAACTTAATTTTATACATGAGGGTCCCTGCTCTGACTCTCTTTCAGCTCAGTGGTCCTTGGTCTGAGAAATGTTGAAGATTCCTGGCTAACAATCCTCAAAGTCAAATGTCACTTTGTTGGCCAGAATTCATCTATTTCTCTCAAGTTCAGAGAAAATTGCAAAATCAATCAACCCATCCCCAAACTTGATAAAATTAAAAGGCAGCGTCACCTGTCCATGGTTCACAGCTGAGTGCTGTCCTGAGCAAGTGAAGATCACCATGGTGACAAACTTGACCAACTCTGCCACGGTGGTAAACTTTTGTGGAATTCCTGAGAATTATAAGACATAAACTGCATTACCTAAAGTTGTCTATATGGCTAAATGGAAGTTTGATTTATGTTTGCATTATGATAATATAACGGTACATAAATGTGCATGTTTATCATCATCAAAGGTATGCTATGCAGGGATTGTCCATTACTGTTGGTAAACACATTCAAAAACCAAAGTCTGTCCATCCTTCCTACACTGCTTGTATGTACCAAGTGGCAACTTCTGGGGCTGAGAAAGAAGAAGCAAACTCAGAAGTGCCAAAAACTGCAGTTCCTCTAATGGCCACTTGAGGCTGGCTCTGGGCTGACTCCAAAACAGAGTCAATCCCCATAGAAGTTTACAGCAAAAATAAACATGTTCACAGCCTGGTAAGAACAGTTTTGGTCTCTCTAGCTAATTTCCCCATCCATGACAACTGTCCGGGCTGGATATTTTTATATAGCTCACACATTTACATGTTACTTGTTACGCATAGTTAAGGGTGTGCCAATTTGAATGACCAGTTGTCTGCAGATAGGTTTCTGGGCTCCTCAGTCAAAACCACCCCTCACTCCTCCACAGCACCAGCCTCTCTACCAAATGGTCACCTCTGGCTCCAAAAAACCAAAATGGTGACGGCCATTATGCCAGATTTGAGGCTTAAAAATGGGAATCCACAAACCAATGGGTGATGTCATGGTGGCTATGTCCATTATTTTTACAGTCTTTGCTACATACACTGTAAGCTACTGTTGTAGAAATGTTACACTTCTTGTGATGGGGATACTTAAGGAAGCTAACTAAGCTAACCGCCGGCATCTACCTGTCCAACAGAAAACAGGCCAACTCTGCATCACCCTTCCTCCCCATCGTCTCCTTTAGTGCTCGCCAGTTAGAGTAAAAGTCAGCCCCATATTCTCTTGTTTTGGAATGAGCTCTGACTGTTTGGTTTTCGCTTTGTTATAATTGAGTTTTAAAATTTTATCAGTGCTGTGTCTACAATTTTCATAGCTTCCACTTGGATGTGTGTTGCTAATAGTTGCGG
Organism: Cephalopholis sonnerati; assembly: GCA_019142605.1. Classification (NCBI taxonomy): domain Eukaryota; kingdom Metazoa; phylum Chordata; class Actinopteri; order Perciformes; family Serranidae; genus Cephalopholis; species Cephalopholis sonnerati. Next base: position 35,969,039 of record JAGQAX010000018.1, read on the forward strand.
CTACTAGCTGGGGCTACACACCCATAAATGTCCGGAACATAGCAAAATAAGAAAAAATAAGAATAAAAGGTAGAGTCTCCACAGAAAATATTAAAAAATAAATAATTCTAGTGGGTCATAAGTATTGAGAGTGTGGTTACTTTTCTTTGAGTCTATATGTATACACATATATATGTAGAGAGAGAGAGAGAGAGAGAGAGAGAGAGAGAGAGAGAGAGACAGAGAGAGAGAGAGAGAGAGACTGACTTTTTTTAAGGACATTCCTGCATCCTATACCTTTAAGATTGAGGGTTTTTTTTTTAAGCCCACCTGTGTCTGCTTGGCAAAGGAATCCATGTTCAAAAATGTCCCGAATCCACTTCTGCAGTTCAGAGTCATTCTTGACGTCAGTGTCTTCCTTGTAGTAGAAGCTGAGCATGTCCCACACAAACCTTTGAGAAATGATGATAAGTGGTGTTGAACACATTACTAGCTCAATTATACATTTTCATATAAAGTGCTGTAGTGAGACACCCTTTTGATGGCCAGTTTAGAGTGATCAGTTTTTGTTTGTTTTAAGAATATTCAACACAGTGGTTGAAACCATTTTAAAGGCAAAGCTTGACATTTTCTGAAACATGGCTATTACCTGACTTGTTGAGAGTTACAATAGCATGCAAAAGTTTGGGCACCCCTGGTAAAAATGTATTTTACTGTGAATAGTTAAATAAATTCTAGAGTGGAAAAAAGTAAAGGAGCACCCTGCAAAAGTATGGGCACCCCAAAACATTTGAGCTCTTTTTTCAGGCTCTCAGACCATACTTAGCTTGTTAGGGCTACGGCATGTTCACAGTCATCGTTGAGAAAGGCCAGGTGATGCAAATTCCAAAGCTTTAGATATATATATGTTCTGACTCCTGAAACCTTGTCCCAACAATCAGCAGCCATAGGCTCCTCTAAACAGCTGCCCAGCACTCTGAAAACTAAAATAATTGATGCCCACAAAGCAGTAGAAGGCTGTAAGAGGACAGCAAAGTGTTTTCAGGTAGTTTTTTCCTCAGGTTGTAATGTAATTAAGAAATGTCAGCTAACAGAACCACAGCAAAACATACCTCAAAGATTTTTAGATGGGTTTAAACATCTGAACGGCACTCTGTCAGAAGACTCCACTCGCAAATATCCACATGGGACTGAGCTTGAAATGTGACGATGCCAGTGTGTATTTCAAAAGCGCTGTCAATCGCAGAGGGGTTCAGCATTTTAGACAATTCGTCTAATCATCATGCATACACCAAGCGTCCTCTCCCGCCTACCGCTCCATCAGGTCCCACGGAAGCTAAGCCTCCCTGGAAATGATGATTTTGTCGCATTTATCTAATGACCGTCTTGTTTGCTGCATGAAAATAAACCTGTTCAGCGCTGTCTCATAGGAATGCTTGGAGGCTCCGCGTTCATTGTGCTGACAGGAGAATGTATGACAGGGAGGTCGCGTTTGAAAACTGGTAAACAACTGACGTTTGAACATCATAGTCATGATGTTAAACGCATCCTAGCGCAAGTTAATTGCAATGTGAATTCTTATTTTCATTAAAAATTCAATAGTGCATATTTGACCATTTCTTCTATGAGATTTTAGGGGAAGTTCAGCCTCCCTTGTTGTGTCAGAGCACTCATCCCTGCGCCACAGCTATCTAAACCCTGCTACAATGCTACACTGTAGAGAATAAATTAGACCAAATGTAGCAATAATCTACCATAAAAGTTATAATACATCAAGATGTATATTACTTTATAGGTAACGTAATGTAACCCATCACATTACCCATATCCCAACCTTAACTGCCTCTCTTTTAATGTAATACTTGGTAGCTCATGTTAGCTAATCACTAACTTAGCATTAGCATTAGTAATGAGATGAAGGCTTCTCATCACTCTTATGTCACAAGGCGGAAGTGCTAGTTTTATTGTGTTTTATCTTTGCTTTGTGGTTTCTATATGTTGTTGTGCTTTTATATGTTACTGTGTTTTATCTTACATGGTTTTATTGTGCTTGGTTTTACTGCTTTTATTTGCATGCTTTTGTTCCTATGGTATCGTATGTAAGCTCTTTCCAGCCTTCAACTGCTGGCTAACAAAAGCAGCACATCATAGCGTCTTTTTCCCCTCCATACATTCAAGGACTGGTAAAGTAACAACTGGGCATAGCATTAACAGTTGTACAGGCTAAGCAAGAGTGTTCAACTTTGTCACTTGGGATCTAATGCTGTTATTGAGTTATAGTTGTAATTGTTTGCAGTTAGGTTGTTGGTTAGTTGGCTTCAACAGTGCTAAATGATGTTGGTTTGCTAATGCTTTACACAGACAGAGTCTCGCATGCAACTAAACATCCTCTGTACTAACCCAGACCCTTTTGCAACACATATTGCATACACCTAGACTCATTAACAAATTGGCTTTCAACATAGTTACACCCAAAGAGGCAACTACAGGTTCCCACTTCTTTTCCTTCAGCCTTTACTATTAATATGGTCATTTTGGTTATGGTTATTAATTTATTTACTAATCAAAATTCCAAATTGATAGTTTAGTGAACTTTCTGATATCATCAACCGGCTATAATTTTTCCCTTTTTCGGAATGTTGCCCCACGAGGTGATTTAATGTAAATTAAGTCACACTATTTAACATAATTAATAATTATTATGAATAATTATTAATTATTTCCGATATCCATTTGGATACTTGAATTCAGTCAGGTACTACCAAATGCTGCCCCGCGTTAAGGCTTACATCCCAACAATGTATATATGTTCTATTTTTGCCAATAAATCCCCCTAAATCCTACACACTGAAACTAAAGTTTTCAGGTTACTGGCTAATACAGCCACATTCAACTGAAAACCATGTCAGAGTAATGAAATGGCTGATCAGTCTGAAGATGAGGCTAGGCTGTCATTGCTAAGTAGGACAGCCAAGCCAGGCATAATTTCCCAGAGCTTGCAGCACAATTTTTTTTAATCCTACATTTGTATTCTCAGGTTGCTTTCTTGCAAGGACTGCTGCACAGATCTAGAGCCTTTGTGTTGACCATTGTGCTGATCCGTCCTGTCCTCATTACTGTCTCTTCGATTCAGAAGTTTGCGTGGTTTTTAACAGCTCCACTACTTTGTTTAGCAAGTGGAAAAAGAAGAAAGCAAATCCTGTACTGAAATGTAACCCTGACCCTTATCTGAGATAGACACACTGTGGAAACCATGTTTTGTTTTGTTTTTTAACTTTAGTGCTCCTCAGGATCTCTAAATGCATTCTAACTAACCTTAACTCTGTATAAGTTTTAAGACTGTTGAGCATGACAACCACACGTCACTGAGAGACACATAATTTTGCACTTGTATCATATAAATTTTAAACATAATGGAGAATGGAAAATGCCTATGATACCTGTAGATGATATTCCAGAGCTTAAGTCCATCATCTCTGTAGTAGAAGTTCGGCACTTCCATCAGCCCACGCTCAGAAATGTCCTCTGGTATGCAGAGTGAGCTGTAGGTCACAGAGGACAATGATTTCCTCAGAAATGTCTGTAAATCCTTTCCACCGGAAGCTGCAAACTAGAGAACAGTCATATGGTTAGAGACCAATGCTGTACATTATATTGGCGATTTATAAAAAACTCTGTTTAGGTAATGGTCTAGTGAGGGTGTTTTCTTACCTTTGCAAAAAATCCAGTGTCTGATATTAGACTTTGTCGGGCTAAGTAGTTGATCTGCAGAGTGTAGCGAGTGTGAGGTACGAGGAGCTGAGGAAAACAGGGAATTCTGTCTTTAATACTATTACATGCTAACAAAGTCAGAAATCTTGATGCTTCTTTACCATTTAGCAGCATGGAATACAAATATATAAACACTAGAACATTATTATTCATCAACTATAGAATATATAAAGAAAATCGGTAAGTTGAAAAAAAACTATAACTACAAGTCCAGTATTCTCCCCTGCAGTTACCTTGTACAGTGGATGTACCATGGGCATGTTGCGCAGCAGTGACACTGCAAAAACCTCAGCCAGCAGATGAGTGCGCAGTAGGTGAACATTGAGTTGATGCTCAGTGAAATCTGCACTTCTCACGAAAGTCTTGGCTGTCAACCAGTCATACTCAGAATCAGAAGGAAGGAAGATGGGATTGTCCTTTGATGCACCCTGCTTCAGCTGCAGGAGAAGAAAGGGTGATGTGGTTCATTCAGTGCATTTGTTACATTACCAGTGCCTGACACTAATGTTTAAAGGGATAGTGTGGATTATTTAAAGTGAGTTTGTATAGGGTATTTATCCATAGTCAGTGTATTACACATACAATAGATGTCACTTGGCACGCCCCCAATTTGGATGGCAGGCTGAAGTCTGACATGGAGGCTAAGCAATGTACTGCTGTGAGTAATAAAACATATTTTAGCCACCTAAAAAAGTCTCAACTAAAAGAATCTGTTTTAGTTTAAGTCTACGCTATATTGAGAGTACACATCGCTTTATCTTTTCGTCAGACAGTCCGTTCTGATAACGAAGCCATTAACATGTTCAGTTCCCCATCTATGCTCTTGTCAAGGCCACCAGACTCCATTGAGAAAAAGTTATGTTAGCTCACTGTACATGGGAAATACTGGACTATCTGAACTAACCCTTTTAATGCCAAAGTCACTCAATAGTAGAAACACAATAACTGATTAAGGCAGGGTTAGACCAGCAGCTCCTGTGTTCAGCAATGGTAAATCACCGTTTTTCTCAATGGAGTCTGGCTTTGAAGGGAGAGATGTAACTACTTAGTTTTCCTGTTGAAAATTACTGTCTGACATAAAGGAAAAGCAGTGAAAACATTTCAAATAGAGCGTGCACTCTACAGAGCCCTCAACGGCAATAGATTGCTTAGCTTCCATGTCAGACTCCAACATGCCTCTCCAAACTGGGGGCATGGCGGCTGGCATCTACTATTAGTAATATACTGTCAATGGATAAGTACCCCATATAACCCACTTTAAAAAATCTGCGCTATCCCTTTAAGAATGTTCATTAATTATTATATGTTTGCCCATTTATTAGGCTTAGATTTCATTTGTTTTTCACTCAGATAGTGTTCTCTGCTTCTCAGTCAGATCCACCCATCCCTCCTCCACAGCTCCAGCCTCTCATCCAAACATGGTCACTTCTGTTTCAAAAAAAAACAAGATGGCAACAGCCGAAATGCCAAACTCAAGGCTTTAAAACACCAGTCCACAAACCAATGGGTGACGTCACAGTAGCTACGTCCACTACTTATACAGTCTATGTAATAGGCATGGTAGCTACTTCTTGAAAAGAACCCCGTATCTTGCATAAAGAACACTTTCAACAAGGTGGAAGCTTCCTGTCGCAGGGGGCCCTACATCTTATAGCCTGAATGACAGTAGCCTGAAACAACACCTTAACTTACAGCTTAACTATATACTTGAGTGCTCATTTCACCTGAATAGCGATTGGCATCAGCTTATTATCAGGTGTTTTGTGGAGCAGGACAAGGGGAGCCATCAAGTACTGCTTCTTGTCATTGATGGTGTTTGGTGTCAGTCCATCCAAATGCTTGTAGTCACACAGGAATATGTTGCCTTTCTGTTTGAAATGAGTGAAGTTGAGAAATGATTTGACTCACATACATACAGTGTGGATAGTACATATACTAAGTGAGCATGTAAGTACAACATGCAATACCAAATTTAACATGTCATGGGGCAAAACCTGACTCTTCTACTATGATCAATCAAGGTCAAGACGATCACCTCTATTTCACGTGCCAAGCTGTACTGTCTATCGGGAAAGACCATGTCATCAGTGACAGGGAAGTTTTCAAGCAGAGCTGAACAGCGTCGGATCAACATGGGATTGGAGCCATTTAGATACTGGTAAGCGAAAAAAGAATCCTCCTTCCAATGTTTCTGGACATAGGCTGGATAGAGAACAGAGATGAACTTTATTGAGTTTGAAAATGGGTTTGAAATTGGGGTACAAAATCTTACTCTACCACTGTTATCAGCTTAACTGTACACTGCATGTGAAACTGGAACATCACAAACAATGGGCCTCATGCAGCAATATTCTCTTAAGTTTCTCTTATATTCTCTACAAAAATAAAATACAATAAAAATACAATAAGTAAACTCCTGATGCACCAAGTGTTCTTTACCACTCAGATCTGCTCTTACCCAGTTGTGCTGAATGATGAATCCCACTTGATCATAAGTAACCTATTAGCATAGATAATGTCTCCTAAATAAGGGCACATCAGGGACTCTGGCAAATGCTCAGGAGAGTGTCAGTACCAGTGTTAAAGGAGAAAAAAAAAACATTTGTGATGCTGTAAATGCTGTGTCAGCAGTAGTGATGGAGAAAGTATTCATCATCATTCTTCATTTATTTAATCAAAAGTACTAATACCACACTGTAAAAATACTCTGTCACCAGTAAAAGCCCTGCAATGACAATTTTAATTAAGTAAAAATATGTAAGTACAAAAGTAAAAGTACTCTTGGCTAAAAGGTTTATATACAAAAGAAAACAGTAGGTCCTCATATCTGAGAAGCTGGAACCATGATTTTTTGCAGGAAAATAATTCAAACAATAGTTGTCATTAATTTTCTAATCAGTTGACTAATTATTTCAGCTGCACATATTTTTATATGTGTGCAAAAATCTTAATTTGTAAAGCAGCTAAAGGTATTCAGTAATTGTAGTGGAGTAAGAGGTACAATATCTCTTCTGAAGTGGAGTAGAAACAGTTAAATGAGATTAAAATACTCAAATTTATAGTTTAGTACAGTACTTCTGTAAACGTATATTGTTATATTCTACGTCCGGTCAGCACCATAACTAAAATTACTGTAATTGATATCAACAAACCAAATATACTGTAGTAGTATTTCTTTATCCCACAAACCTTATAATTGAATAATTACCCATTCTTGCTGTCTGGCTACCTGTGAGGTTAAGAACTGATTTGAAGAGTTTACTTGTCTTTAAAGCCTTGAATGGTCAGGCTCCTGCCCATATCTGTAATCTGTTAACCCGCTATGAGAGAATTACCAGCTTGCGGTTGTATGCCTCCACATACTAGTAAAGTTGCCAAAATGCAAATAAACAACCTAGCTAACAAGACAAATTAAGAAATAATGTCCTAATTTGCTTTCAGTAACATGTTGTACATATAATAATCATATAAATCAACAGTCATTGAAAAAAATTTTTAATTGTTCAGAAGAATAAACAATAAATAATAATATATGACATTGAAAAATAATAATAAAATGTACAAATTAACTTTCTAACCGAGCTAGGGATGCACAGATTTTGAAATTAGGAGCAGATACTACTACCAATGTTTAAAATAAAATAAAATAAGATAAAATAACTATTTCACCAATAGCTAATACCGTTGTTCTTATATCAGTGTTTCTGTTGTTTTTTGTTGTTATTTTTGTCTTTTGTGCCAGAAAAACTCAGAAATCTACACTATTAAAAAAAAAACCTATGTTAAAGTCAGTCAGTCCTTCAATACACAACCTTTGAATGAGCACAAAGTCAATAAAATACATTTATGAAACAACCTTTAACATAACCTTCTTTTACATGAAAAACATCAAAAGAACCTTTTTAAGCCTTTTTATACATCATAATTCCCTCTCTAGTACCTTTTTTTATAGTCCTGTGAAAACATCAACACATTTCTCCTGTTAACAGCTGTTTTTATTCAAGTTTCTCACCAAAAGCTTCATTTTACAAGATTACTTTGAACACACCATGAGAACGTTAGAATTTACCTTTGCCCAATACTCAGTTTTATTGAATAGAGCTTGAACACCTCACACTATAAATCAATGCAACCTCGGTGAGCTGCTGGTTGCGGCCACCGGCTGTTTAGAGGTAATGATAATTAACTCTACACTGCCTATGCCACGGGCCAGCACTATGTCTCCCCTTCTGTTGCTGAGTGATAATATTGAATAATGGCCAGAAATAAAAAGTGGTTTTGCAGATTGAAGATGACCTTTGACCTTTTGGATGTAAAATGTCATCACTTCATCATTTTATCCTATCGAATATTTGTTTGAAAGGTTGATATCATTAATGTATGAATTAATGAGTTATACTCAAAAACATGTTTTGTAAGGTCACAGTGACCTTTGACCTTTTTCCACCAAATTCTAGTACATTCTTGAGTCGGAGTGGACGTTTGTGCCAAATTTGAGGATATTTCCTCAAAGCATTCTGGAGATATCGTGTTCACAAGAATGGGATGGATGAACAGACATAATCTCATACAGAAAGTCAGACAGACAACCTGAACATAATGCCTCTGGTCACGGCTATGGCGGGCATGGAGGCATAAAAAGTTATCGTTATTACTATTGTTATGCATAGAGTATGAAGTATTCCATTAAGCTACCATGATTGTACAGTACCTGATATCGTTGTCTGTTTGCAGGAGAAAGCCTTTTCGATTTCATCAAAATCAGTCCAGTTCTCCTGGGAATCAACCAGTTGCTTTAGTTGCAGCTCAACCATCCTAGAAAATAAAAGCAAAAAGTAACTTTATCATGATGCTTTAAATTGTTTTGATAGGTTCACATTACTTAGTTACATAGATAGACACACATCTAACTGAATTTGAGGATGTTTACCCTGTGCCTAGGTTGTAGAGAAGCTCTACAGACTTGGTGAAGGAAAAGTGGACCTCAAAGGGCAGAGAAAAAAGGTCGTCTGCCTTCATGCAGTGGGGGATTCCCTCTACATACTCATCCCAGCTGGAAAAAATACAGAGGAGCAGAGAAATGGGGACTTTGGACAGTCTAGATACCAGTGTATCTGCAGTTTTAATGTACAGCACATATTCATATTCAGACTATCCCAGGGCTGACATATAGAGAGAGGCGACCATTTACGCACAAACCTACAGTCAATTTAGAGTCACCAATTAACCTATCCTGCATGTCTTTAGACTGTGGGAGGAAGCAGGAGTACCTGGAGAAAACTCATGCTGACATGGGGTGATCATGCAAACTCCACACAGAAGAGCTCCCCACCCCAAACATTTTAATAAATCCTGGTGGATTTAACAATGTCTTATTAGTTAAAATAAAACTCTATTGTCTGTTCACAGCAGAAATCTTTCATACATCACATGCTTCAAACAATCAACAGAATAACATAAAACAACTGTCATGGTGGTGCCAGTCAGTTTTGTTTTCCCCTCTGTTTTTTGCTTTGTCCCCTGTCTGTCTCTGTGTTCTGTGTGTCTGGGCGTGGCTACTGCTCCTGCTCTACCTGCCACCTGCACACCTGTTCATCATCTCCTGATCTCCCTGCTGCTGGCACAGCTGCTCATCATCATCTCATCAACTCTGCAGTATATCAAGCCCGGCTCTACTCCCAGTCTTCGCCAGATCGTTCAGTCACCCTCAGTGGTATTGTGAGACTCAGGCCATTTTCCCCCTGTGGATTTTTCTTTGCTATTTTGATGTTTGGATCCTATTTCCTAATTGCCTTTTCTTGTGCCTCAGAACTTCCTGTGTCAGTGGCTTCATCTACCTGCCTGCCCAGTCACCACCATCTTCTCCAGCTCAACTCCAGTCTGCTCTGCCATCGGTCCATCCACACCCTGCTGCCTCACTCTGCTCAGCCTGCCCTCAGCCTCCAGTACCACCAGCCTCCGTTCCACCTGTTTTGCCAGCTTTCAATAAACCCCCTTTAAACCTACCTCAGTGTGCTGCGTTTGGGTTCACTTGTTGCCATTACCGTAACAACAACATAAAAAAGATCAGTAAGATCACCCTTCAGCAATCATTAAAAAGATATTTTAAAGGTTATGTCTACACTCAACTTTTTTTTCTCTTTCTTTTGGTATGTGGAACCCAGATTTTTCTTTATGATGCTCCAAAGGCAGTACTGACTGTCTCCCTCTCTCTCTGTCCCTCACTTGCACCATTACCATGCACCTGTTTGGGAGCAGGACTGAACCTTTTAATGTAAATAAGGGTGGTCTGGAGTTTACTTTTTGCCAATAACAAATAAGAAATCACTGGTATTACTTAGTTTGTTGTAAACAAAATATTCTGCTAATGATGATGGGTTAATAATTTTGTTTTGAAAAAAAAAATTACCTTATGTTCTAATATGTGGGTCCCTGTTAGCCACATGCCCTAAAAGTCATTCTGACTGTGAAGCTAGCATCGCCCTGGTTCCCTAGTCAAAAAGCCTATGGCATGTTTCCATTCAACTTCGGATTATTGCAGAAAATAAACTCTGTGGCAAACCATCGCTTACAATACTTACATGTTTTGTTCAGCAAGATAATCTTCACTTATGAACACCACTTTTATGATTTTTGAAGCCTAAATGCAATCACCAAAAGTAAAAACCTTTCATTAGGCTATGAACAAACTACACCACGGTCACATGACTTAACATCACCACCACAACATGGCTGTAAAGCTGTGTTTGCTGTGATGACATTCTGTCGTCTCATTTAGCCACTTGTTAGCAATTGCCTATTTATACAACACACAGAATCTTCAATATTTACAGTGGGGTGTTTACTAACATATTTATGTTGTAGAACAAAACGTGAAAGTCTCTTCAGCTTGTGTTAGCCACAGACCTTATTTCAGGCATCTAACTAAAAACCCATTCAAAAAACCCATTGACTTTTAAACTGGAAGTGCAAAAATGCTAACTCATTTCTGGGTTTATTACTCATTCCTGGCGCACTCTACAGTCCAAATGAAATCTAAGAACACTGGAAATAGTAACATTATTCTAAATATGATTGTAATTAATTTCCAATCAAAACATGGTCAGTTTGTCACTGTTTTGGCTGATGCCCAGGTGCTCATTCTCGGTAGTGGACAAGGAGGGTGCGCACATGCGTCACAATGCTGACTGCAGTTTAGATAACGGCCTCAGAGAGAGGTGTCATTAATAACAAGGATTTCCTGAAAGCTAGCTCACGACAGGTTATTGTATGTTGTGATTACATCCTTGCTAAGGGGCATTGTTCATGATGGACCGTCTCCACTTTTAAGACTAGACTTAAGACTTTCCTTTTTGATAAAGCTTATAGTTAGGGCTGGCTCAGGCTTGTCTTGGACCAGCCCCTAGTTAGGCTGACATAGGCCCAGTCTGCCGGGGGACCTCCTATAATACACAGAGCCCCTTCTCTCCTTCTCTCTCTCTCTCTCTCCCTTACTAGTATTCATGTCCTGTTAATGCATCTCTCTAACCCGGGTCTACTGCATGTCACTAACTCGGCTTGTTCTCCGGAGCCTTTGTGCTCCACTGTCTCGCAGGTTAACTCGTACCGCAGCTGTGCCTGGATGGTGTGTTGTGGTTGTGCTGCTGCCGTGGTCCTGCCTGATGCCTCTCACTGCTGCTGTTCTTATTAGTCATACCTGGACTATTATACACATATCATTATTGTCACATACATATATAATCATATTATTAATATAATATCTGTTTCTCCTTATGTCTCACTGTGTCATATGGATTACTGTTAATTTATTATATTGATCTGTTCTGTACAACATCTATTGCTCGTTTGTCCGTCCTGGAAGAGGGATCCCTCCTTCAGTTGCTCTTCCTGAGGTTTCTACCATTTTTTTTTTCCCGTTAAAGGGGGTTTTTTGGGGGAGTTTTTCCTTATCCGCTGTGAGGGTCCTAAGGACAGAGGGATGTTGTATGCTGTAAAGCCCTCTGAGGCAAATTGTGATTTGTGATATTGGGCTTTATAAATAAAAATGGATTGAATTGATTGATTGATTGATTGATTGATTGATTGATTGATTGATTGATTGATTGATTGACCAACAACCCTCTTAGCTGTGATATAATCACAACATGGCCTGGACTGAAATATTGCTTTTATAAAATGGCGATATATAGACACATTCCAATTAAACTACTTTTAATAACATGTTTATATAGCATTCGCACAAAGAAATAGGTCCCCCGCTCTGCAACGCAATAGCTTATTTTGTTTATCTGCCTCACTCCTTCAAGTAGACTACTTCCCTGGGAGGAGAGTGGACGGCAGTTTCATAGACCATCAGTAAGGTCTGTGGTCGATGAAGGTCTTACCTTCACTTGACAGCTGTGATGACTCGCACTCAGCCAAGTGATTTTTTTCCCCCAGAGATATACTGCTCAATCCACTCCGCCATAGTCAAGGTCTTATTTATATTCAACTTTAGATACAGAGACAGAGACAGATGGGGCCTTCTTTTCATACTCTGCATTCATTTCATCTGTATTTGTGCATGTTTTCTGAGAGGTTATGCATATGGACGAAACAGAGCAGTACCACCAGAAATCTTGGAGGCAGTGTAGCGTGTGCAGCCAAGGAAGAAAAATCTAAATAATGACAAAACTGAAAAAATCGGTAATATAATAAAAATAATTCTCCATCCACATGTCAGGATGTATATAAGGGCTGCAAAGACCACCACCATCTACACTGCTGCCTGCGTTTAAAAGTTCAATATCATCATATCAATATATCCTCCTTCATCGCCTCACTACTGTATGAAACTTTTGACTCTGCCCTCTAGCGCCATCTATTGGCTGTAGCTATGCTATCATAAAGTACACATGGAAGTATGAGGGCAGTGATCTTTTTCAGCTGAAAACCAAGGTGCATGGATATTGGTGGTGTCTTTGATGTATTTAGTAGTGATGGCCAAATAAAGCCTCATGAAGCATCTTCTTTATTTTCTTGGCCCACTAGATGGCGCTGTTTGTTTAACAAAAGGTTAAAAGCACACTGAATTGCTATTCTTTGAGCCTCTCTCTCTAAACCAAGAGCGCCATCTAGTGGGCTCAGAAATGAAAGAAAATGCCTTATGAAGCTTCGTTTGGCTGTCACTAGTATTCAGCTCCAAATTTTGACATTTTTGTGCAATTGTGTTATAATATGTATAAACTGTCCTCTACTAGATGAAAACCTGGCTATTGCAATTGACCCTTAGCTAAGCCCCACCCCCCGCTGTTTGAATATCAGCAACTTCAGTGGTTCCTGTAAAGCAAGGTAGGTCTTTATTCACTGTTTTAATTATTAAAAAGTTGAATGTAGGCTATGTCTTCAGTAGCTGATGGGAATAACCTATGTGTACGATTAGCTAGCTAGCTACCCTCACACCTTTCAGGGTTTGATTTTGGTTTTAGAACAGGGAAGAAACGCATCTTCTTCCTGCAGGTAACGAGTATCATCAGAACTCGTGCCTATGGCACAATGTTTATCTCAAAATCCGCAAAACATGCCTGAAAATGAAGAAAATTTGAAACATTTGCATGAGTGTCTATAGAGCACAGCCGTGTGATGTTGGATCCTTGTCTGAGCTGGCTGATGCTATGATTGGCCAGTCTGCATCCGAGGGGCAGGATTTAGCAAAGGGTCAGTTGAATTTTGCAGTTAACTGATCTGGTGGCAGGTAATACGATGGCAGCCCACTTACATGCAGACTTTGCCTGATATCAGACAGACTTGTGAACTCATTGCATTCTGTTTCAACTTGGTGGAGTGGGTGGGTTCAAAGGACTGGGCCCCGGTGGATGCAGAATGATTCTGAATTGTGTAAAGGAATTAGGCATCATCACTCATGTATACTCTCATTACACTATGGCTAAGAACCAATTAGTTTGCATGTTTTAGGCTGCGTGTTCTATGAGATATTACACAAGCAACATCTGAGAAAAGCCCATCCGTCCCTCGTTATGCTCACATAAAGACACACACAAATAAAAACAAACACATCCTACATTCAAACGTGTCATATTGTGGTTAACTTATCATTATATGTAATGAATATATTGGTGGAAGAAGTTGGGATGCATGTTAATTTTGGGGTTCATAAAGTTATAATGTGTAGCCTATAAGTTCTGAGCTCTCACCAATAGTCCCTCTTTCGCTGTTTCAGCTCCAGCTTCCGACTGTACTTGCCAAGCAGATGCACTTCATGTGAGTCTTTCAGAGCTTAAAGAAAAAACACAGTTGGGTTTAAAAATTGTATATATATATATATGGGTGGTTGACATGACATCGCCTTTTTGTGGTTCCGAGCATCCAGCAACTATTGAATAAAAGACTCTTTCAAAATGAAAGAATAAATTGAATGAATTCTGGTACAAACTGCCACACTGCCATTAAAACCCAGCCAAAGGGGGGATAATATCATACAACTCATACAACAAATTGGTTACTTAATTCAGAATCCAATAAAAATCTGAAAGACCACATATATTTTTGTAAATCTAAGAGTCATTACAACACAACTCAGTAATGTTCATTCCTAATATTTGAAGGGGTTTATACATCAACTACCCATATATGTATGTTGGCATGAATTTACTCCAGCCTCCTTATGTTTCAGCTGGCAGAGCATACAGTATACAGGATGTCAGACAAGACACTTTCCACAAACCTGTCCCCTCTCTGAAGCGGTGGACCCTGCTGTCAGTAATCCAGCGGTGGATGGGGAACTTGTAGAGTCCCCAGGGGATTTGACTTTTACCTTGGCAGGGAACCAAGACTTTTCAAAGAACAGTAGGAGAGGTGGTTTGTCTAGCTCTATGAGAACCAGCTTTCCAATGGAGACAGGGCAGGACACGGTAAAAGTAGTCTTCTGGAGTAATGACAGAAATGGCAACGTTTTTACAAGAGATGAAGATCAAGTGATCAATCAGTTGATAACCAAGATAACTGTGCTGTACTAATAAGCATACAATTACTAAATGTAAAAGGGTGGGGAAAAAAGTGCAAAATGACAGCATGATTTTTAAGGTTTCAAACCTGAACTGTTGAAACCCTCTTGTTTTTGTGCTATTTTATTATCATAATTAATTAATTTATTTATTTTATAAATGTTTTTGCAAATTCCTGTGACATGGTACATGGTAGTGACATACATTTTCACTAATGGTTGGAAGTTGTGTGCAAATGCTGCTCAAGAAATGTGATACCAATCAGCCAGATGGAGGTGGTATAATTTAGGCTGATAAAATTCCATTTTGAAAAGGCCATGCCCCTCACACTATAAGTTGGTTCGAGTTTAACCTGTAAAATCACCAGCTCAGTGTGCTCCACAAAAATAGAGGGTTAGGGTCAAGAACCATTAAGGAAAAATTTTCATTTTGGATACCAGATATCACACATTTTAAATGGTGTTCACATCAGTTTAACAGATAGCTCACAGTGATATTCAATATCTTGTTGTAATTTGTACTGTATGCACACAATTTTCTATTTCATCTCATTTTTTTCCCAAATGTCACCAAAATATTTTACAATATAACAAAATTTTTGCATTTTAAAGACATGAACTTTAAAGGGACATGGCTCAGCACATAAATGGACCTAACTCCACAACCTTTGAGCAAATCATCACAAAACTTGAAGGCAATGTCTTAACACATACCAGGAATGTATCCTGAAAGTTTCATTTTAATTGACCACTAGGGGGCACCACAAATGCAAAGAAACGGGAGTTGAATAACACAAATCGGACCATAAATCAGAAAGTTGACTGTCCAATCAACTTGCAGGGTATGTGAAATAATAATGATGAACCACTTGTGTTAAATTATTTTGAAATCGGTCAATAGGGGCACCAGCAGTTCCAAACAACTGCAATTTGCAAAATTTGGCCGTAAATTAATGAGGGCTTGTCCAAACATCACCAAACTCTGAGGACTTTTATTTAACTAAGTCATTAAAGCATGTTTAATGCAGTCATCCTAAACTGTCAAAGTTCTTGATCTTACCTAGTTCTGGGGTATCCCAGAACTACTGCTTGTGGCTATAATCTTTTTTGTTGCTGCTTTGGTTACCCCTGTGGCCATAGTTTTAAGATTTGCAGAGTGGCACATCAACTTGTCTAAATTGATCGTTAACATCCCTATAATCTCATAAAGGCCTAAGTAAAGGTTAGAAAATGTGGAATACATTTAAACAGAGAGCAAAATTTCAGACTTACTGCTCCTCTGATGAAGGAGAGAGGCTCTTTGAAGCCAAAGAGCCATGCGCGTTCGCTCTCCCCATCTGTGCCCACCAGCTTAATGCAGACACTGTTAAAAGTAGAGGCCCCAGCAAGATTGCCAGTTGTTACGGTCACTTCGTAATTCACCATGTTCACACTGGAAAGCAAAAGAATCGTGGTGGGAAGAGAATAAGAACCATCCTTAGCACTGAATAAGTTGACCATCACCAGTTGAACCTGCAAAAACCTTTAAAATATTGATATCACAATAGAAGAGTATTGGCACAAGGTATTATAACAACTACTAGTGCACTAGTCTTTTCTCACTTCTTTGTTACAGTCCAGTCTTTGCTAACTTTGATATAATTTCATACAGCACCTCTCTTACCTGTTTGAGACTGAGAAGTTTCCCTGATGAACTGCTCTTTTGCTGAAAGTAATCCCCACTGAGTCCTCTATATACACATAACTTTGTGGGTGTGTCAAGTTATTACAGATATCTATCCAGTGATGCAATTTGGGAAATGTTTGCAAAACCACAAGAAGATGATACAGATAAGGTAGTCTTAAGGCTGTGCTGCCTCATCATTTAAGATAAACCAGCTTTGCCACCTGTGAAGGAAATACCTGGTACAATTATATTTAGTCACTTGGATCTTGCTTTTATTATACTGACCAACATCTTGTTTAACTGTCCACAAAGTGTTGCCCATCGGTAGGAAACACAAGTGCTAAATTTGAGGAACAAATTAAAAATGCATGAATTTCATATAATCAAATTATAAATAGATATTCATCTAAATATTGATAGATTATGTTTTATAGTGATTATAATGATTAAATTATTGTAGGCTAAAAAGAGACTTTGTCCAATGATTCCATTTTCTGTCATTTCAGTTACTGTGCATCTCTCTGCTGACCAGTGCTGGAAGGTAAGTACACTTACTCAAGTGCTGTACTTAAGTACAGATTTGGGGTTCTTTTACTTGACATTAGTATTTTAATCTCAGGCCACTTTCTACTTCTACCTCACTACACTTGAGAGGAAAATATTGTACTTTTTACTCCTTTTTTTTACATGGGAAAATACACAAGTGTAGCTGCAATGATTAGTCGATTGATCAGAAAATTAATTGTCAACTATTCTGATAATTGTTTGTCATTTTTCATGCAAAAAACAATTCATGATTCCAGCTTCTCAAATACAAGGACTCGCTGCTTGTCCTTTAAATTAGTTTGCTTCTTTTGATTTATTAAATTTATTTAAACTTTTCTGCATGAGTTTTACTTCTAATACTTAAATATGTTTCCCTGATTGCACTTTACTTATGTAACATTTTCAGTGCAGGACTTTAACTCGTAATTAGTAATTATTAGTACTTGTACCTAAGTAAAGGATCTGAATACTTCCTCCACCACTGCTGCTGCTGACATGGCATTTACAGCAAGTGCATAAATATAGAAAGTGCAGGCGGTGCAGTTGCACTGGGGCCCATGAGGTGGGGGGCCCATAGAGAGAGTGGGCCCTGTAACAATGTGTTGGGTGGAGAATGGGCCCTCATAACCTTGAAACTATGCATATAGACATAAACTGGACTGGCCCAGGGTACCCCAGAGCCGCCTCTATTTTCTGAGGAGGCTGAGGACCTTCAACATCTGCTGGACAATGCTGAGGATGCTTCAGGAGTCTGTGGTGGCCAGTGCTATCCTGTTTGCTGTTGTGTGCTGGGGCAGCAGGTTCAGAGTAGCAGATACCAACAGACTTAATAAACTGATTTGCAAGGCCAGTAACGTCGTGGGGGTGGAACTTGACTCTCTGGTGGCAGTGTCAGAGAGGTGGGTGCTGTCTAAGATACCTGTCATCTTGGACAGTGTCTCCTACCCACTCCACAATGTGCTGGTCAAACACAGGAGCTTATTCAATGACAGACTCATTCCCCCCAAGATGCACCACAGAGCGCCACATCAAACCGTACAACTCCTCCCTCAGAGTGTCAGCCGCTCTGAGTTTTTAGACTGACATTTGGATTTAATTCACCTATCTGCATATATAATTCATTATTACCTATTGGGTGCAATAATTCAACTGCTGCAATATTCTGTGCAATTATTTAACCATGCAATAGTTTTCAGTATGTGACTTTATCATGCACATAGTTGTTCATATTTCTCATGTTTACTCTTATTCTATTCTTGTTTTATTCTATTGATGTATATATTGTAGTTAAATTTCACATTTAAAAGCTCAGCACTGTGATGATATATATTTTATTTTTATTATTTTAATATCTTAAGTGTTAAACACTGTAGCATAATGCACATTTTATTTTTATTTTAATGCACATTTTAATTTCTATTTTATTTCTGTTTTATGTTATTGCTTTATATTTACATACTTCAGTTTCATACTCTTATTCTTAGTTATTATAATTCTCTATACTTTACATCGGAGTGACTGTAATGAACCATAATTTCCTCTCTGGGATCAATAAAGTATTTCTGAAAGGTCTGATGACACCCTGAGGGAAGCCATATGCACACAGTTGCTAGGCTACTGGTGTGCGTTGCTGCAAAGTGCTATAAGAACTAGAGATGAGATGTGCCTATCTTTAGTCACATCAGTCTAATACTGGTGGTGGCAATAAATTAGCTTAATTTTCAATGAATATTGTAACTACTGGTATTTTGATTGTTGACTTTCATCTTTTCCTATACTGAAATAAATGAAACCAATGGATTCACCGAGTCTGTGGTTGAATTAATCTGTAAAACAACAGAAACAACTGTACCAGTACTTCCACATCCAGAAACCATGGAGTACCATCTGGAACACCACACACTGCACACACTGTGGAGAAAGAGAAACTGAAAGAGCAAACAAGTCAACAGATATGTGGTGAGCTTGCGTAACCTGGGACATTATTCTATTGTGGATAAAAATCAAAGAAAATTTAAGGAGTTTAAAACTGAATATGAGGGCTGTGTGAAGATTATGTGTGAAAAGCATGGATACTAGAAATGCTAATATTTTAAATTTTTATTTCTGATTAATGGTAGCTTTAGTCTATGTGTAACAATACACAGAGGTGATGTTTCAGGTCATACCCTGTTTCAAGAGTCACACTTTGGTGTGAGTTTGTCACAGTGAAAAAAACAGTGTCTCAGATCGAATACATCTGTACTAAACACTTAATATTTTAAGTGCACAAGTATGCTAAGTTTGTTCACACTGCATAGTATAGGAAAATGCAATGTACTACTGGCACACTCAAAATGTTCCAAAAGTTGAGTGTGGAATGATGGACACTTTACACCCTCAGCGGTCGCCATCTTGGTGAACTTCTCAACTTTTGACATGACGGCTGAGGACAACAAGGAGCCTGTTAGTTAGACATGTTTTTTGAGTACCAATTGTACCAATACTGTCGTTGAATAGAAGCCATCAGTAGTGTTTGTTGGGTCTGTAATGATTTCGTATCACGAACAATAATGCAAGTTCTAACATCAGCTTGTTAGAGAACTTGCTCCTAGCTAAGGCATTTTGGCATAAGTTTGATTTGTGTGTGGGTGGGGACAGCTGTCAAATGTTGGCAATAATGCTTCACTGTCCATTTACAATTTGCAGTTTAAAAAGAAGACGACAAAGAAGAGGAGGCGGTTAAAAACAAAAAAGCTGTCGTCACTTCTGGAAAGTGTAAAATGGTAGTGCGCAATTTAAGAAAACACTACCCAGTTGAAATTAGTGCACCACACAAGAAGTTTGTAGTGTACAGAACATACTACATTGAAGTGTACTCACGGATATGCAGTTTGACACACACTAAGACATTAGTGTTAGTGTCAACAATCCATCTGCTGGGGACTGAGAGCATTTTGTCTCCTGACAACTTTGGTACGCTATTTTCATGATAAAAATAAAGAAGATTTCAAACGTGTATATTACACTGTACAAACACAGAGCAAACACTTTCCCACGAGGCAACAGGTCACAGCAGGCTATGAAACTAAGAAGCATCTATCTAACGAGTAATGGGTCAACACTGGATGCCTTTTCCTTGTTCCAGTGATTTGAGAATCTTGGTCATGCTGTTAGACGTATGTTAGCATGTTGGATGTGTTTCCATTCACATAACCTACAGTGGTGGGAAAACGCAGACACACAGTCTTTGTCTCATACACAACTGTCTCTCTATTGTAGCTGATCAGGAACCCACAGGCAGGTGCTCCATTTTCATTTGCACTGGCCAACTCCCAACTCAACAGAATGCGTTATGATCTGATCTGATCTGATTAAATTAAACCAGCTTACTAAAGTCACACAAACAAAGTAGAGTGAGGAAATGTACTTCAACATTTCAACGCAGACTCCAGAAAGAAGGACACTGTATACTTTAGTTTGTTTCCTTTTGGTCCATGTGGGGAGGCCCCATGTTCTCTGGCCATGGCATGTTTTACATTCCAGCAAAAATGAAAGTAAGTCACGCATACACACCCTCTGCTTAACAAAATAAAAGGTCTTGACACAGAGTAGATACAAAATACATTTGGAAATGTGATTAACAGGATTATATTCACAGGAAATATAGAATTTTGCATAGTGGTATGTATAGTGATGAGTGCGGTTGAGGGGCTCACATTGGAAAATGTTGTTCCCCCTGCCCATATTTCCTAATGGCTGGCCTTTCTGGGGTTGGCTCCTACTTTTACTTTGTGACAGAGAGTGTGCAAACCAGCTGGCCTCGGTTCTGACTGACATCTATAACACCTCGCTGAAACAAGCCATTGTACCATCATGTTTCAAGACAGCCAACAATAATCAATGACTATCTCCCCATTGCACTAAACCCTATCATTATGAAAAACACCCACGTGCGAATGCTGTTTGTTGATTTTAGCTCAGCATTTAACACAATCATCCCCCAGCACCTGGTAAGCAAACTGGCACTCCTGGATTTCAGTATCACCCTTTGTAACTGGCTCCTGGACTTCCTCTTTGACAGGCCCCAGTCTGTGCCAGTGGGAAACAGCAACTCCTCCGTCATCACTCTGAGCTCCGGCTCACCTCAGGGATGCATCCTGAGGCCTCACTTGAATTTATTACATGCTGTAATTGTTATTTATTAAACTGGATTGCTGCCATTTCAGGGACCCTGCTGATTGTGTTTTCAAACCAGTTTCTACAGCTTCAGGCAAGTTAGATTTAAGACTTTTTTAATGACAATGACTAAAGCTTAAGACCAATTTTATAGTAACCAAAAACTGAAAGAGAAAAAAAGTGAACTGACAGCTATTACTTTAGGTTAGGAACAATTCTGCCCATATGTTTGTTGAAACACAAAACATGAGACGGGGTAGAACAGACCTACCGATGTTTGTTGGCCAGTTTTCTTTGTGTTTTTTCTGTTTCTAACTCTGCATATGGTATTCCACTACCTTGATTAACATCAAGCTGAGTTTGAAAACCTGTATACATCGCCCTGTAGTGCTTTTAGCCATGCTGCAACAATTTCTACCGACAGCACCTGAGGTCTGTACTACGAAGCAGGATTTGGAGTTCCTAAGGTAACTTCAGGGTTTCAGGACTATGAAGCTGGTTCTCTTTACACCAGGATAAATCACCATGGTAACTTATGCTGAACAGCAGAGCAGGTTATGTTTGGAATATTGAATCACAACCTGTCAACACCCCGACCTCTGACCAATCAGATCACTGAAGAAAAATAGTATCCCAACATGGACAAAGTCCAAAATGACAGGTAACAAAAAATGAGAAGTCTATACATTGTTATACGTCAGTAGACTTATTTAATTGTTCCAGGGCTCTATTTCCACTGGTTTTAAAACAGAGCTTCTAACAAACAGAGAAATCGTTTACACTCTAAACACATGATTTTAGCAGGATTTGCAAAGTTTATTTGAATCCGCAGTGATAGTATTGCTACCTTTACACTCTGATTCCATCACTGCAGCTCAAAATAACGTGAGACACTGGTGTGATGAGAACTAGGAAAAAAAAAATTATTAGTAAAATAATTCACATTGTTAACTGTCTCCCGTTATTATAACTGCAACATTATGGGTCAGACAGACCTCATCAGTCATTAACTTGGCAACTTGGCAACTTTACAGATACAGCAGAAACAGTCTGGTATCACTTCTAAGTGTTTAATGTGACATTCAGAGTAGTTTTATCATTGTCCAACTAAACAGCAAAAAATACTGCATACTAATGTGACCTATAGCTTATTGATACCTACACACAATTTAAATCTTGGCTGACAGTAAATTTTTGGATAGTATTTTCAGTGTTTCTACATTTTACGTTATAAGATAACAGAGTATCATTTATATCCCACACCACTCAGAAAGTGTGCCCCCTCTTTTTTGGCATTGTCAGTACTTAATTATGGAAAGATGTTTCCAATTTTTTTTACTTACATCATATATAGACATTTTGCATTAGTTGCCTATGACAGGAAATTTCAGGAAACAGCATAAATAATAAATATGATTATTCTTGCCAAATTTTATATACAAATGTATACATTTACAAACCAAAAACCCCTTTTTACACTGTTTTACAAAGATTTTAAAAAAACTATTAAATCGTGTACTGATAAAAAAAAAAAAGGCCATAAATCTGTAGTAGTTTGTATTAGCTGTAAAATACCTAATTAAAATGTGATCTAAGCTGTTATGAAGGAACTGATCTCTTGGATCTATCTTTAGACTGGATAAAAGAAGACACTTATTTTACATCTATGAGTTTTGTGCTGATTGTTTATGGGCTGTGATTCTTAAATAGTCTGTGCTATTACAGTGACTTCAGTTTATTTTTCCTCTTTGTATTTTATCTATTTTATTTTTAAATTTAATTTAATGCTATTCTTTTTTTTTTAATTTAATTTAATTTTATTTATTCAACCTAAACCTCCTGGCTTCTTTTTTTTTGCACTATGGCTATTGTTACTGTCAAAATGAGTGGTGTTTTTAATTTATTACATTATGACATTTTACTGTCTCGCAGTCTCAGACACTTTTGGTACCGTTTCATCACATATGCTATAAAGTCGCTTACTTCATTCATGGTTCTGATGATGTCACTCATGATTAACACCCCCACCTCGTTCACATGAACATGCTTGTGGCTGTGTAGCAAAACCCAGAGTTGACTGAACTAGTTGATATCCAGCTTTGTGATACAGGTTATCCAGAGTGCCAATGTTAGGATTAGGCAAGCCAGATAACGAAAAGATATCCTGGGTAAGTCAAACTGGCTTTGTAATACAGGCTTCTGACATCTGATTCTGTGGGTTTTGAGGTGTGTGTGTGTGTGTGTGTGTGTGTGTGTGTGTGTGTGTGTGTGTGTGTGTGTGTGTCAAGGATGCATACAGCTCATCACCCCTCCCCCAGTGGGCAGCTCGGCCCAAAACCTGGTTCATCTGTCCCCTGTCAGTCCAGCTTTTTCAAGATTCAAAGTGTTTATTGTCATGTGCATTGTAAGGAAACACGTTTCCCTGTACAATGAAATTCTTCCTTTCCTGACTGTAGTGAATGCCAGAAAAAAGATATCAACAAAATCTACACTCAATTATAAACAATATAGATGAAAATCTAAAAAGGAATATATACATAAAGGGAAATCTATCTATCTATCTATCTATCTATCTATCTATCTATCTATCTATATATATATATATGTATATACAAAAGATAAATTAAGGCAGCAAGAAAGAAACTGTAGTGCAAACAAATTTTATGTGCAAACATTGTACGTGCAAAAAGTAATGTGCAGACTGAATGTGTAAACATGGTCTGAGGTAGTGATGATTATGACTCCTGTTGGCTGTTTAGGAGTCTGATGGCAGTGGGAATGCTGGGGGTGGGTGGGGTCCCTGGGTATGGAGACAGCTCTCCTGTGGACTCTGCAGTGGTAGATGCTCTGCAGAGAGGGCAGTGGAGTCCTGGTGATCTTCTCAGCAGTTTTCACCACTCTCTGCAGGCATCTGCGGTCCATAGCAGTAGTGCTGCCATATCACACAGTGATGCAGCTGGTCAGGATGCCCTCCACAATGCAGCTGTAAAAGCTGCTGAGGATTTTGGCCGACATGCCAAACTTCCTCAGCCTCCTCAGAAAGTACAGCTGCTGTTGAGCTTTCTTGACCAGCTGTGTGGTGTTGAGTGTCCAGGTGAGGTCCTCACTGATGTGGATGCTCAGGTATTTGAAGCTGCTCACCCTCTCCACTTCAAGCTCCCGTATGACCAGTGGCCGATGAGGTCTCCTCTCCCTCCCCAAGTCCACTATCATCTCCTTTGTCTTGTCTGTGTTGAGGGTGAGGTTGTTGTCCTCACACCATGACACCAGACTGGCCACCTCCCTTCTGTAGGCCGCTTCGTCCCCACCAGTGATGCGTCCTATCACTGCGGTGTTGTCTGTGAACTTCAGGATGATGTTATCCTTGTTGGAGGCAACACAGTTGTGGGTGAACAGGGTGTACAGGATGGGGCTGAGTACACATCCCTGTGGGGTGCCAGTGCTCGTGATGATGCTGGCTGAAGTTCTATTACCAATCCTGACAGACTGGGGCCTGCCAGTCAGAGAGTCTAGGAGCCAGTCACAGTGGAAGGGGTGTGGACCAAGTGTAGATAGTTTGTGGGTGAGTTTGTGGGGGATGACAGTGTTGAAAGCGGAGCTGTAATCAACAAAGAGCATCCTGATATAAGAGTCTTTATTTTCCAGATGGGAGAGGGCATGGTGGAGGACAGTGGCGATGGCGTCTGAGGTGGACCTGTTGGGCCGGTAGGCGTACTGCAGGGGGTCCAGGGTGTCTGGTATGCTGTTCTGAATGTGGGCCAGCACCACTCTCTCAAAGCACTTCATGATGATTGGAGTGAGTGCTACTGGCCTGTAATCATTCAGGCAGGTGGGGGGGCTCTTCTTGGGAAGGGGGATGATGGCTGTGGTCTTGTAGCAGGTGGGAATGGTGCACTGGCTGAGGGAAAGGTTGAAAATGGAGGTGAGAACATCAGCCAACTCATTTGCACATGCTCTGAGGGCCCACCCAGGGATGTCGTCTGGTCCTGCTGCCTTGCGGGGGTTGACTTTCCTCAGAGCTTTGTGAACCTGGCCTGATGAGACTGTTGGTGGAGGGGAGGGGGGGTGACTGGTCCAGGTGTGTGTGTGTGCCTCCTCTCTGTGCTGTCGCTGGAGGTCTCAAAGTGGGTGTAGAAGATGTTGAGGTCATCTGGCAGGCTGTCTGTGGAGCTGATGGTGCTGGTGGTGATTCTGTAGTCTGTGATGTGCTGCAGGCCTTGCCACATCCGCCCGGGGTCAGCAGTAGAGTAGAAGCCATCCAGCTTCTGTCTGTACTGCCTCTTGGCAGCTGTCATGGCTTTCCTCAGTCTGTACTTTGCAGCTTTGCACTCTTGTCTGATCTGAAAGCAACAGTGCGAGCACACAGCATACAGTGTACCTGACTGTTTAGCCAGGGCTTCTGGTTGGGGAACTTCCTGACTTGTATGGTGGGCACGATGTTGTCAACACAAGTGTACCCAGACACATATTCAGCATAGTCCTGTATGCTGACAGAAGAGTCCTCCAGAGTGGCTGCAGCTTTAAACACATCACAGTCTGTCTGTTTCAGTCTCTGTCTGTAGGCCGGGTACAGGAACAAGGAAATGTGGTCTGTTGGATTATTGTAAAAAGGTTATATATTGATCACTGTACCGATACTCTAAATGAGTGATATGCAGAGGATGTGAAACTTAGTTGGAGTGGAAAATTACTGTGTGTGTAGTGTGAGAAAGAAGACAGAGCTGCAGGCACTGTCACCCAGAGATAAGCGAGAACACCAAGACAATAACTGATACCTTATAAGCACAGAATGTCCTAGGATGGTGAGCTTTCTTGTACATCACTGACAACAAGCTTTTATACACAGCTGATGCGCTGAGCCACGCTTAGCAGCGTGCCTGTTTTCGTTTGACCTTGTTTTGCAGGAGCAGTTGACGTGAAAGCAGTAAGGCGTGGCGGAGTCAGAAGGAGGGAGCGGAACTGCGGCGGAGAAACAGCCAATCATCTTGCGTGCACATTTCATAACTGTAACGCCTTATTAAAGTGTCCAGGAAAAGTTAGGAGTCAGACTTCATGAACTGACGACACTTGTTGCAGGACAGGGACGTGAAGTTGGACACAGAGCTCTGTATCTCGTAATCTTTTGATTTTTGGAATAAATAGAAGTTAACCGAGACCATCTACTCTCCTGTTATTCTTCATCAAACGAACATGCGGAGTTTGTCTTAATGCTGATTTGTGACTGTTTTAAGGAAGAAGAAAAAGAGACATCTCCAACAATTTGGTGACCCCGACGTGATGAAGAAGGAGGGTAGTATTCGATCGTCGGACTAGACGAGAACACAAGGCAACTGAAAACGCGGTGACAAACGAGGCGCCTCATTGAAAAAGGTAAAGCAGACACCTGTTTTCATACGAAGTACTGCTATTTGGCCTATAATCCAAAACTGTTTGTCACTGAGTTGGCAAGGCGCCATTTTTAGTAGATTACGAGATAACTGGGGATTGGTTAAAAAAGGGGTTAGAGTCCCCGGCCAGGGGTTAGAGTCCCCTGGGAACAAAACAGGGGGTTAGAGTACCGCCTGATAAGGGGTTAGAGTCCCCAACCAGGGGTTAGAGTCCCCTGGGAATAAAACAGGGGGTTAGAGTCCCGCCTAAAAGAAAAAGCAGAGGGGTTAGAGTCCCCTGGAAATAAGAGTAAAAGTGGGTGAGAGGCCCTTGTGTCGATTGTAAAAACGCATAAATATTATAGAGTTCACCGCTAGAGGAGCGACGTATTGTTGTGATCCTCAACACAAGCACTATCTTTTAAGTTAAAAGATACTTCGTGGGTCGGGGGACCACAGGTCTCGTGCCTGATGTTTTATTGTGGGTGGCTTGCCAACTGCCAGCTACGTTAACGGGGTGGGAGAGTTGTGTAGAGTCTAGTAGAGGTGACTCGAATTCCCGAGCAGCAGCCGCGCTCTGTGGGGAATAAAGGGAGGAAGCTGTGTAATTTCACCTTAAGATAAACGCCAGTTGCCGCCAGGCCATAGGCACCCCGCACCACTCCAGGAAGTTGGTGTAGAAGCTTGGGAGTGCCGGCTTGCAACGGGTGAGACTTAAGAAGCAAAATCACAGCGAAACGGGAGAAATTGTAAGCCCGTGAGAATTAGTATAATACTCTCACGGCACTATTGTTGTTTGATTGTTGAAAGAATTTGTGTTATTGCATTGCTTTTTGTAACTGTTGAAAGAGTTTATGTTTTGTTGTATTGCGTTTTTGTAATTGTTGAAAGAGCTTGAGTTTCGGTTGTATTGCGTTTTTGTAATTGTTGAAAGAGCTTGCGTTTTGGTTGTATTGTGTTTTTGTTATTGTTGAAAGAGTTGGTGGTTTGTTGTATGATTGTGTATTGGACAAGAAGGGCGTGTGGAGCCCGGTTGGATAGTGTGTGTTGAGATAAAGAGGTGTTAAAGTTACAAACATGGAAGGTGAATTTGACAGGGAATGTAGTGAGCAGGGTTATTGTCCACCAGTGACAGTAAAGGATCAGTGGGGGAGAAGTATATCAACCCTTCTCCTTCACTGACATGAACTGCATCCTGGATAAAATGCCCCCTCCCATGGAGGGGGGCGGACCATGGATAGAATGTTTTTGTAAACAAACACTGGGATTTAAATTGGGAGACTGGAGAGCATTATTGGGAAAACAGCTCTCTAGCTGGGAGGTGCTGGAAGTGGAAACGCTGGCTAAAACAAATGATGAACCAGATTCAGAACCTTTCTCGCGGCATGCCACAGATATTGGATTGGCTATGCGGCAGAAGTTTCCTATTCCCGCCTGTACAATGCATACGCTAACCTTCAACGTTAAACCTGATGAAAACATCGCCACATTTTTGAGTAGATGTAAAGACACATGGGTGGATGTGACCAGGGTACACCCGGGCTCCGGGGAATTGCAAACTACATTGTTTAGAAAGGCGGTCTTGGAAGGGCTGTCAAGGGCCGTCAAGAAACACACAGAAAACAATCCAGATATCCCAGGCTGTTCTACTGAACAATGGGAGAAACACGTATCACACCACATGAAAAAAAAACAAAAAAAAAAACACAGAGCTAAACAGGCAGAGGACAGGGACAGTACGGAATCAGCTTAGGTACAACTCCCAACACTGCAATTGGATGAAGCTCGCCATAAGGTTAATGAGGCCAAAAAGACAGATAAAAAATCAGCCAATCAAATGGTACAACAGCCCCCGCCTGGACCACCCTCAGGAACTCTGGATCTTTACCCAATCCCTGAGTGGGTAGATCCCCGCCCCCTTCATTGGGGCGGTCCCATGGGCGCAGCAGGAGGCTTTAGGGGGAGAGGTAGGGGTCGTGGGGGACCCAGACGGAACCCACAAACACTGGGTGTGTCTTGTGTGGCGACCCTACTCACTGGCAGAGGGATTGTCCTCAGCAAAGCTGTTCCTGCAATGCAGAGTTTGGGCAAGGTCCACTAAGGGGAGGATACAGAGGTGCACACAGGGGAGGATGGCAAGGCCCACTCTGGGGCGGCTATTAAGGCCCGCCCAGAGGCTGAACAGACTTTCAAACATCAATATATCTCCTCACTCTCGTGCCCAGTTGATTTGATGGGACCCGATGTGTTGGTGAAATGTGGAGCTTCAGTCTGATGCAGTCCAGATGGACTAATTGTGACTTTTCCCAATGGGTACACAGTGAACTGTTCGCTGTCCATGGTACAGTCCTCCTCTCAGATGTTTCTGTCAGCAGACACCTCCCCCACGGCTGAAGGACATTGGGCTGATATCTATTGGGGTCTCCTTGAACCAGACACCAAAGACAAACCAGGCATCAACACTTTCTATCAGTTGTGGCGTCCTTGGGTCCAAACACTTCATCCCTACACACCACCCCCTGATCCCCTCCTCGTAACGCTCTATTACTATAGGGACGGGGATGAAATTTACCAACAAGCTTTTTATGATGAACTACAAGGGAGAATGTGGGATGTTAATTCGACTTGTATCCTAGTAGGGAACAAGGGTGTGGCTGCGGCTGTTGACCTTGCGCCTGACCAGATGCAGTGGTATGAGGCGGGGGAGGAAGCCTCCCCGCACATAACACTGGCTGTTCATGCTAAACATCAAGCTAAAGATTTGGATCCCACATATAAAAAATTGGTTTCACTCACCCATTGGACTCGCACACAGATTCCAAATGTTGATTTCTCTCCCTCAGAGCACAGAGGCAGAAAACTCATTCATTACCTTTAAGCAGGCGCTGTCCAGTGCCACTGAGTTGGCCATCCCAGACCACAAGCTACCGTTCTTCTTAGATGTTTCTGAAAAAACACACACCGTTGCTGGCGTGCTTTTTCAGAAAAAAGGGGGAGGACAATAGGTACTAATGTATGCAAGCATCACATTAGACCCAACAGAGGACAGACACCCACCATGCACCCGACACGCGGCAGGGGTAGAAAAATTTTGCAGAAAGTGACACACATAGTAATGGGACATGCACTAATGGTACTGACAACACACAGCATAGTGGCATATGTAAATTCAGCAGCTTTCACTATGACCTCCCTCAGACAGAACAGACTGGACAGCATCTTGAGCGCACCACACATCACATACACACATGAGGGAATAAACATGGTGCGAGGAAAGGGTCATGAAAGACACCAGGGTGAGAGAAGACTTGCAGGCAAAAACACTGGCTATCAAACATGTAAAAGAGATGAAAAAATTGGTTGAAGCACTAATGAAACCCGCTGAAGTGGCAGTAATCAAATGTAAAGGACACAACCGCACGGGAACAGCCATCTCCAAAGGTAATGAAGCAGCGGATGAAGCAGCAAAGAAAAAGCTGGGTACAAACCACAGTACATGATGGTTCAGACAGGGAAAACAGTATATGATTGTTGCCAGCTTGTGATGTAAATATTTTAATAACCGAGCAGCAAGAAGCCTCTCAAATTATCATTGGCTACAAGTACAGGTATCTTCTGGTAGCAGTGGATGCACACACTGGCTGGCCAGAAGCCGTACCTGCAAAATCAGAGGATGCAAAAACGGTGGTCAAATTTCTGATTAATCAGTACATTCCAATGCATGGGTTCCCTAAGAGAATTAGGTCAGATAATGGAACCCATTTAAAAAAACAAAGATTTACAGGAGGTAGAGAAGGCATTGGGGTTGAGACAGAGGGTGGAGAAAGCCTTCTGAGATACAATCCATACTACGATCAACTAACAGCATTGGTGTAAGCTTTCTCAAAACAGGTGGGACATCGGGAAGGAGAGGAGAACAAGACCTCGAGGCACCAACATCGGAGTGGGTGCTGCTGAAGGTCTTTAAGAGGAAGTGGTCCGAACCAAGGTGGACAGGGCCCTACAAAGTGTTGGAGAGGACCTCACATGCCGTGAGGTTTAAAGGGAAAGGTGATACGTGGTATCATTGGTGTCAGTGTGCAGCAGCAGAGTCCCCAGTGGTAACAAGTGGAGAAGCACAAGATGAAGGACTGTAAGACATTTTATCATTACTTTTAGCTCGCGGAAGTGCAGGTCTAGGTTGTGGTAAGAAGGTTTAAAGCTCCTCTGGATCAACGCTTTGACCAGAGTACGAAGGATAGATATCGCCTAGAACTGACTGAAGGAACTGCTTTTAGCCATGAGATCATGGGGAAAACAACGCTGGTGTTATATTGGACTATTTGCAATATTAGCTTGTGTTATTGGGCTATCATTAGTATATCATGAGAGATCCCTAAGAGAGAGAGAAATGCCACGTCATAAAAGGAGCACCTCAGACAATTGTCTAAAGCAGTATGGGGGCGTGGAACTGACTTATACAATGGGACAGAGCACAGGGTTTCAATTGATCTATGTTCAGTAATCAACTGTGGGGGTAACGAGGCAGCATGGAGGGGATATAACGTCTACATCTGCAATTTTCTGTATGGGGGGGCCCGTCACGGGTGACGCCCTTAGAGGATGGTGTCCCAGGTGGGATATGGTCTATTGGGAAACAGATCCGGTGAACAGAGGGTACATCACACAAAAAGTGGAAAATATGGGGGTTTTCAAACTAAGGGTTCGATAAGCAGACTGCAGGATTTTCAGGGGAAGAATCTTTGTTGTTCTCCCTGAAGAATGTTACCTCCTCCCCATACAGCACACTGAAAGCAAGCACGTCTTGTGACAAATCGAATAACACAATCTATCTAGTTTTGGGAGTTGAACACTCTGGAACAGACACCAAGGGATTAATCAAGTTGACACTGTTAAATCCTCCCTCGCCTAACGCCTCTGCCTAGTCAAATACGGTAACTGAGGTGCCTAAAACACAAAATGGCATAGACAAGGCTGTCATTAACAGTGATTATTCCAAATTGATGAGCAGTGATGTTGTCAGACTGGCCACAGGCTATGGTGATAAGAATCTATGGTTGGATTGGATAACAGCCACGGCCCTATCAATGAACATGTCCAATGGTGTTGCATGCTCTTCAGCTGGACCCACATTGTTTGCTACACCTGCACCTCTATTTCCAGATCAAGACCCCACCGGTTTCCAGTTTATAATGAATATGACCATGAATCCAGACCCACAGGGGTGTAAGACACTGAGTTCAATTTTTCCTCTGACTAAGAATAACACCATACCTCCAACGTTCACTCCCAAAATAAGTAATTACACTTGTCTCCTTAGGAACAGTACAGGACAAGAATTAGGCGAGATACCATCCACATGGTGTGTTAGGACTATGAATGTAACGAATTGGGTAAATGCTAGTAAGATGACAGTAGCAAGAGGGGATCTATTTTGGTACTGTGGAGGTGAAACTCTGCACGTCACTACCGGCTGAATGGACAGGAGTTTGTGCAATGGTAAGATTGTCCATTCCTGTAGTGCTGTTAGGACAACGAGCTCAGATCCCTGGAGCTCGTAGTAAACGTAGCAGTAATCCATTTGATTTAGGAAAAGGGTCCACTACCTACATGGATTCAATTGAGGTTCCTAGAGGGGTACCTGATGAATACAAATTGGTAGACCAAATTGCAGCAGGATTTGAGAATGTCCCCATAATCAGTGCTCTGTTCCCAATCACTCTGAACAAAAATGTCGACCAAATTAATTATGTCCATTACAACGTTCTCAGATTGGCTAACGGGACTAGAGATGCAGTCAGCGGACTGTCTGAGGAAATGCATTAGCACTCAGGTATTAGTAACCCCCTCGGTGGAGTGCTGGATCAGTGGTTTGGAAAATGGCGTAGTTTGATAGTATCAGTCTTTCTCTCTCTCGTGGTGATGATAGCTTGCTTAGCATTGTGTGGCTGTTGTTGTATTCCATGTATAAGATCATTGTGTGAAAGAATCATTGTGTCTGCTATTGAAAAGAAACAGCCAGTCCCTCCACCATACCAAATGTGTCAGTATGAAACCACTGCTCTGCTTAGAGAGCAACTCCCAGGTGAGGAAGAGGAAGAAGAAGATGTGATCTTAAGTGTTTGAGATCAAGAGGGGGAGTTTAAACTTACCGAAGAAGGAGAAGATGTGATCTCAAGTGTTTGAAATCAAAAGGGGGAGTTTAAACTTACTGAAAAGTGGCCTCTTAGTAGAGGCCAAAAGGGGGACTGTTGGATTATTGTAAAAAGGTTATATATTGATCATTGTACCGATTCTCTAAACGAGAGATATGCAGAGGATGTGAAACTTAGTTGGAGTGGAAAATTACTGTGTGTGTAGTGTGAGAAAGAAGACAGAGCTGCAGGCGCTGTCACCCAGAGATAAGAGAGAACACCAAGACAATAACTGATACCTTATAAGCACAGAATGTCCTAGGATGGTGAGCTTTCTTGTACATCACTGACAACAAGTTTTTATACACAGCTGATGCGCTGAGCCACGCTTGGCAGCGTGCCTGTTCTCGTTTGACCTTGTTTTGCAGGAGCAGTTGACGTGAAAGCAGTAAGGTGTGGCAGAGTCAGAAGGAGGGAGTGGAACTGCAGCGAACAAAGTAGAATGAGGAAGTGTACTAATTTCCAACATTCCAGCACCGACTCCAGGAAGTAAGATATTGTAAACTTTATTTTTGTTTCCTTTTTGTCCATGTGGGGAGGCCCCATGTTCTCTGGGCCGCGTCTGGCACGCAGATGACATGTTTTACATTTCAGCAGAAATGAAAGTAAGTCACACATATGCAGGTCTTAAGTCTTAATCCTTAATCACTTAGAATTAAGTGAATCAAGTCACTGGTTGGGTCAATCAAGTCACAAGTCAAGTCATACTCACAAACTCATGAAAATAAAAGAACATAAGCTGTACCCAGTCGTGGAATGTAACTAAATACTCAGGTACTGTGAGTACAGATCTGAGTCTTTTCTTCTCATGCCATTTTCTGCTTCTACTTTACTACATTTGAGATGAAAGTGTTATATTTTTTACTCCACCACACTCATCTGACCACTTTAGTTACTAGTTACTTACAAATTGAGATTTTTGCACACAAAGCATATGAAAA
Organism: Cephalopholis sonnerati; assembly: GCA_019142605.1. Lineage (NCBI taxonomy): Eukaryota > Metazoa > Chordata > Actinopteri > Perciformes > Serranidae > Cephalopholis > Cephalopholis sonnerati. The sequence continues at coordinate 36,002,662 of JAGQAX010000018.1, forward strand.
ATAAACAAGTACAGCGGGAACTATTGGTTAGTTAATGAAGTGACAGAAAATTAATTCACAACCATTTTGATAATCATTTAAGGCATTTTTCATGCAGAAAAGGGTTCCAGGGTTCCAGCGTCACAAATGAGGTGAGGTGAGGTGAGGTCATGGGCTTTATAAAAAGGTAGCCCAAGTGCCAGACTGTAAGCAGCAGGCATCCAAGAGACACAGCACCAAAAAAAATGCAAATCTAGCAAGGCACAATGTCAAACAAGAGTGAATCTGGTTGGCTTTTACGTTCACTTTCACTGGCGAGTGTGTTCACAAACAGTAGTCGGCAATCCTGCACAGTATACATGAAGCAGTCTATCAAGTTAACATGATTAAATTAATGGATTTCCAAAATGAACCAAAATTTGAACGTTTATTGTTTTGTCTGTATTAATGTTACTTTTCATTATAAAGTATTTTATGTAATATTCTTCTGTGTTGTACAAAATAAGTAAGACATCATTTTCAAGTAGTCTACAGAAATAGTCGTAACTTGAAAAAGTTACTACTACCAGTGACAGTTACGGTCTTTAACAGGGGGTGTGGGACCTTTTGGAGGTCCTCAGTTGCCACAGAGGGGCTGCCAAATTATTGTTTGATCATTCTTTGAAAGTTTTTTCTTTTCCAGTATTAGAATATGTCTTTTGTAACAACTTATCTTTGTGAAAATGGAGTTTCCTTCCTCACCTTCCTTAAAAGCAAATACAAGGGCATGATCACTTTCAAAATGTGCACCATTTTGCTAGTTTATGGGTTGACCAACATGTTTCTGTGAAATAGTGCGGGATGAGCTTTGAGGTACATTTTCTCTCATTTGGTAGGTGTGTCAGAGGTGTTACCCAATCAGCAGTGAGTGTAGTAGATCTTTACTTATTGTACTTACATTTTTGGTTTATATGTGACTTGTTGAGCAAGGACAGTTCAAAACCGACTTCTTGAAGCTGGTCTGAAGTCACACAGGGCACGGAAGAAGCCCTTCATCAACGAAAGGCAGAGGAAGGCCCGCTTACACTTTGCTAGGGATCACAAAGATTGGACTGTTGATGATTGGGCTGATGTTCTCTTCAGTGATGAATCCAATTTTGAGTTGATACCCACTCCAGCCAACTTACTGGTTAGGAGGAAGCCTGGAGAAGCCTACAAACCAGACTGTCTTGCCCCTACAGTTAAACATGGGGGTGGATCGGTGATGATCTGGGGTTGTTTCAGTATGGGTGGAACAGGGCAAATGCAATTGTGTGAAGGGCGAATGAACCAGGTCACGTACAGGGCTACTCTTGAAAACAGTCTTCTTCTTCTTCTTCCTTCAGCTGATAAACTCTTTCCTGCCTCGAATGACTGGATTTTCCAACAAGACAATGCCCCTTGCCACATGGCAAGGTCAGTTAAAGCATGGATGGAGCACCAGAACATTCAAACCATGCCTTGGCCTGCTCAATCACCAGATCTAAATCCAATTGAACACCTGTGGAACATCATCAAACTCAAAATGGAGAACCACAAACCCAAAAACAAAGCAAATTTGTTTGAATTTTTGCAACCGGAATGGGCTGCTGTGACCGCAGAACAATGTCAGAAGCTGGTGGAGAGCATGCCAAGATGCATGGCTGCAGTCATCAAAAACAATGGTTATGCAATCAAGTACTAACTCCTGTGTGTACCATGTGACTCAGAGACAGAAAAGAAAACATGAAATGCCTAAAAGCACTGTTTTTGGCAGTACAATGCCATAGCTATTGATGTAAGAACTTAAGTGATTTTGGTTATTATCAAGAAAACCATGGAAAATGGCTAGATATCAGCTCTTAAATTAAACTCTTATGAGCTACTTTTGTTGTTATCATTAATTTTGTCCAAACAAATGTACCTTTAGTTGTGTAGTGTAAAATGAGCCTTATATTTAGTTGCTCAAAGTACTCAGTTCTATTCAGTTCTCTGTATTTCTCTCTGTGTAGTGTGTGTGCAGCGGGGGGCGTGTGTGTGAGCGCTTGTGTGTGGGCTTGTGCACACGCACGGTTGGTGTTTGCTTTCCCACGGTTGGCTGCTGTTTTGGTCTTTAATGAGACACATTATTTTAGCATATTATTTTAGCATATCACACTATGATGAGCACATATATTCATGGAAAGAAGCACATATTGAGTTATGAAAAGTAATAACACTGGGATGGAATGTTTAATGCACCTGAACCCCTTGTAATGATTGCTTTGATTAATGTTGTGATTAAAGAAATATTTTTAAAAAACAGAACATATTGGAAGGAGGTACCAGCCCGAACATATGGGGGGGAGGTCTGGAAATAATCTAGGACGTCCCACCAATGTGTTTTGATCCTAGGGATTGGTTTACAAGAAAATGGGGTAGAAACTCTCGGCAGTTCCACCCAGCATATAAAGCAAAGCGCAGAAAGGTAGAATTTTAGTCTGGTTCCGGAACTTGACTCCTAGAGTTTGTTTGTGTTATAACCTTTGGCACAATAAAGCTCTTTTGCATCTGATCCAAGCGTCTCCAGTGACTGTTTTGAGTGCTGTTGATTGATTTCAAGCCATCGACACAGAAGAACAAACCGAGTGAAGACTTTTTGAAGTATTTTGACACTTCAGTTGTACCAGGCATTAAAATGAACAAGAAATTGAAGAAAACGAGGGTGGTCTAATAATTTTTTCCATGACTGTAAGTAGTAGGGAGTCCCTGCTCTGTCTCTCTTTAAGCAGATAAGATATATATATATATCTTAAGATATACTGACGTCATGCTCACCTTTATTACCAAAAAAAAAATAAAAAATCAAACAGTGACACAAACATACCATAAACAAAGATTATAAAATATGAATCGGCAGCACAAAGACGAAAATGGAGATGTCAGAAGTAATGAAAGTAGCAGTTGTAGTAAAGACAAAAAAAAAAGAAGCAAAGACATGATGCTGTACGGCAACTAAACTTTAGATGATTTTTTCTTCTGGCGGAGAGGAGACTGCACATTCCACTGCCTCGGTCCAGCAGCTCTGAAACATACAAGAGTGTTGAGTTTGAGTCACATCTTCTGTACAAAAACTGTCTCCTAAACACACTTTTGCATGGAATATAAAATAACAAAAATATTAATGTAATGTAGTATCTGACAAGCTTCCATTGGTGGAGAGAGAAATCTCATAGAATATCTCCTAACCTGGACAAAAGCAACCAACACTGTCTGCATGGAGAGATACCACTAACTGGGCTGTAGGGGTGGGCCCTAAAATAATATCATGATATTTCAGGGTATTTCTGTGATAACGATATTCTTGATGATATGACAAATTAAAAAAAAAAAGTATATATATATATATATATATATATATATATATATATATATATTAATTTAAGAACATAGAATTGCAACAAAGTAAGTGATACAGTTTAAATGTCAATCTAACAGTTTGCCATCAAATATTCAGTAAAAACTAAACAAAGATGATCTCTCATTTCTTTAGTTTGTAAACTACAACAGTAACTCAGAGTGACATTCAGATTCTGTATACTATATTAATAGGACAACAAAATAAAATCTACCGCAAATTACACATTTAAACAGTTTCCAAATACAAAAAAATGTACCCTGGGATCTCTCTCTCTCTCTATATATATATACACTAAACAAAAATATAAACGCAACACTTTTGTTTTTGCTCCCATTTTTCATGAGCTGAACTCAAAGATCTAAAACATTTTTTTTTATATACACAAAAGACCATTTCTCTCAAATATTGTTCACAAATCTGTCTAAATCTGTGTTAGTGAGCACTTCTCCGTTGCCGAGATAATCCATCCCACCTCACAGGTGTGGCATATCAAGATGCTGATTAGACAGCATAATTATTGCACTGGTGTGCCTTAGGCTGGCCACAATAAAAGGCCACTCTGAATTGTTCAGTTTTGCTTTACTGGGGGGGTCTGGGGGGGTCAGAAAACCAGTCAGTATCTGGTGTGACCACCATTTGCCTCACGCAGTACAACACATCTCCTTTGCATAGAGTTGATCAGGTTGTTGATTGTTGGAATCAACAATGTTGGTCCACTCCTTTTCAATGGCTGTGCGAAGTTGCTGGATATTGGCAGGAACTGGAACACGCTGTCGTATACGCTGATCCAAAGCATCCCAAACATGCTCAATGGGTGACATGTCCGGTGAGTATGCTGGCCATGCAAGAACTGGGATGTTTTCAGCTTCCAGGAATTGTGTACAGATCCTTGCAACATGGGGCCGTGCATTATCATGCTGCAACATGAGGTGATGGTCGTGGATGAATGGCACAACAATGGGCCTCAGGATCTCGTCATGGTATCTCTGTGCATTCAAAATGCCATCAATAAAATGCACCTGTGTTCGTTGTCCATAACATACGCCTGCCCATACCATAACCCCACCGCCACCATGGGCCACTCGATCCACAATGTTGACATCAGCAAACAGCTCACCCACACGACGCCACACATGCTGTCTGCCATCTGCCCTGAACAGTGAAAACCGGCATTCATCCGTGAAGAGAACACCTCTCCAATGTGCCAGACGCCATCGAATGTGAGCATTTGCCCACGACGACGAACTGCAGTCAGGTCGAGACCCCGATGAGGACGACGAGCATGCAGATGAGCTTCCCTGAGACGGTTTCTGACAGTTTGTGCAGAAATTCTTTGGTTATGCAAACCGATTGTTGCAGCAGCTGTCAGGGTGGCTGGTCTCAGACGATCTTGGAGGTGAACATGCTGGATGTGGAGGTCCTGGGCTGGTGTGGTTACACGTGGTCTGCGGTTGTGAGGCCAGTTGGATGTACTGCCAAATTGTCTGAAACGCCTTTGGAGATGGCTTATGGTAGAGAAATGAACATTCAATTCACGGGCAACAGCTCTGGTGGACATTCCTGCAGTCAGCATGCCAGTTGCACGCTCCCTCAAAACTTGCGACATCTGTGGCATTGTGCTGTGTGATAAAACTGAACATTTCAGAGTGGCCTTTTATTGTGGCCAGCCTAAGACACACCTGTGCAATAATCATGCTGTCTAATCAGCATCTTGATATGCCACACCTGTGAGGTGGGATGGATTATCTCGGCAAAGGAGAAGTGCTCACTAACACAGATTTAGACAGATTTGTGAACAATATTTGAGAGAAATGGTCTTTTGTGTATGTAATAAAAATGTTTTAGATCTTTGAGTTCAGCTCATGAAAAATGGGAGCAAAAACAAAAGTGTTGCGTTTATAATTTTGTTCAGTGTAAATATATATATATATATATATATATATATATACTGTATATACACACACACACACACACACACACACACACACACATACACACATCAACAGGTGATTTCCTCCTTTTAGCAAAATCCTAAATGACTGAGTTGTTTTTTTTTTCCACCTGGACCTTTATGCTCTGCCATTTCTCCTCTAATGATCATGCTGTAACCTGTGACAGGCTGTTATGCTACCAGAACTACTGCACATTCACATATATGTAGTTTTTTGTCGAGATGTGAGTGGCACGCAGGTTTACATTACCAAAGGTTTATCCACTTGAGAGAACTGACTCCAGTGTGTGCATGGCGAGAGAGGAGAGGGAGAGATGCTGTGCTGCTGCCAGAGGAGCCGCTGAATTAGTTGCCTCTGCAGGGAGGGTAACTTGCGGTAACTAGCTATAAGAGTCTGAGAGGTCCGGGGCTGTTCATAAAACTTCCAGGACACCACAGCCTATTCCACACTACTGAAGCAGCTCCTCGTTTTGGAACCACCATGGAGTAATAATTTTGCTTTCAGCCATGCTTGTTGTTGCCGTGGGTAGCAGTATGACATCATTATGTCAACAAGCCGAAATATCGCAAGTATCACAATATACAGTACAGGCCAAAAGTTTGGACACACCTTCTCATTCAATGCGTTTTCTTTATTTTCATGACTATTTACATTGTAGATTCTCACTGAAGGCATCAAAACTATGAATGAACACATGTGGAGTTATGTACTTAACAAAAAAAGGTGAAATAACTGAAAACATGTTTTATATTCTAGTTTCTTCAAAATAGCCACCCTTTGCTCTGATTACTGCTTTGCACACTCTTGGCATTCTCTCCATGAGCTTCAAGAGCCTTATCAGGGTTAATTAGTGGAATTTCTTGCTTTATCAATGGGATTGGGCCCATCAGTTGTGTTGTGCAGAAGTCAGGTTAATACACAGCCGACAGCCCTATTGGACAACTGTTAAAATTCATATTATGGCAAGAATCAATCAGCTAACTAAAGAAAAACGAGTGGCCATCATTACTTTAAGAAATGAAGGTCAGTCAGTCCGGAAAATTGCAAAAACTTTAAATTTGTCCCCAAGTGGAGTCGCAAAAACCATCAAGCGCTACAACGAAACTGGCACACATGAGGACCGACCCAGGAAAGGAAGACCAAGAGTCACCTCTGCTTCTGAGGATAAGTTCATCCGAGTCACCAGCCTCAGGAATTGCAAGTTAACAGCAGCTCAGATCAGAGACCAGATGAATGCCACACAGAGTTCTAGCAGCAGACCCATCTCTAGAACAACTGTTAAGAGGAGACTGCGCGAATCAGGCCTTCATGGTCAAATAGCTGCTAGGAAACCACTGCTAAGGAGAGGCAACAAGCAGAAGAGATTTGTTTGGGCCAAGAAACACAAGGAATGGACATTAGACCAGTGGAAATCTGTGCGTTGGTCTGATGAGTCCAAATTTGAGATCTTTGGTTCCAACCGCTGTGTCTTTGTGAGACGCAGAAAAGGTGAACGGATGGATTCCACATGCCTGGTTCCCACTGTGAAGCATGGAGGAGGAGGTGTGATGGTGTGGGGGTGTTTTGCTGGTGACACTGTTGGGGATTTATTCAAAATTGAAGGCACACTGAACCAGCATGGCTACCACAGCATCCTGCAGCGACATGCCATCCCATCCGGTTTGTGTTTAGTTGGACGATCATTTATTTTTCAACAGGACAATGACCCCAAACACACCTCCAGGCTGTGTAAGGGCTATTTGACCAAGAAGGAGAGTGATGGAGTGCTGCGGCAGATGACCTGGCCTCCACAGTCACCGGACCTGAACCCAATCAAGATGGTTTGGGATGAGCTGGACCGCAGAGTGAAGGGAAAGGGGCCAACAAGTGCTAAACACCTCTGGGAACTCCTTCAAGACTGTTGGAAAACCATTTCAGGTGACTACCTCTTGAGGCTCATCGAGAGAATGCCAAGAGTGTGCAAAGCAGTAATCAGAGCAAAGGGTGGCTATTTTGAAGAAACTAGAATATAAAACATGTTTTCAGTTATTTCACCTTTTTTTGTTAAATACATAACTCCACGTGTTCATTCATAGTTTTGATGCCTTCAGTGAGAATCTACAATGTAAATAGGCATGAAAATAAAGAAAACGCATTGAATGAGAAGGTGTGTCCAAACTTTTGGCCTGTACTGTACATTGTGATACTTGCGATATTTCGGCTTGTTGACATAATGATGTCATACTGCTACCCACGGCAACAACAAGCATGGCTGAAAGCAAAATTATTATATCGGTATTATCATGAATGAGATAATATGACACACCCCTACTGGGCAGAAGAAGAAAATACATATATATATTTATTTATTTGTAATTTAGGTGGACCAGCTCTTTAAAGGGTAAGGCTGGGGGTAATTCATATTTTTTTTAAACTGTCAACAAATCCCATGAAAAGACCCAAACCACAATGTGTTGAGCGGGATGTATACTTTTGTGTCAAATCAGTGCCATACCTATGATGTAGGCTTTGTGTTACTTTTATTTCACAGATAAGAAACAATAAATTGTGAAGACAAGAAAGTCTCCACAACATGGCATCTTAAGTCCTGTGTGTGAGTAACAAAACAGACTGCGCAGAGCCACCGCACAAGTATAAATCTACCTTAAGTCCATCTCTCAATACTATCCCTACCCCATTTGCAGCTCTCTTCGAGCCCATTATTTTATTACTGAAGATGTCAATCTTAAAAAACACCTCACAAATATATAGTTTCATTTTTTTAAAGACCCAGTAATTTCTTTAAACAGCTGGGTGCTGTAGTTTTTAACTATTGTTACTCAAACAGGAAGAAATAGTGGAAACAGGAAGAAATAGTGCATTCATTGGCGCATTCATTATCCGTGGCAGATTGATCCTCACTCACTGTTCTTGTAAGTATCTGGGGCAGTAGGACAGTGTATATGAGACTGAGTCAAGATAAACTACAGATCAGATCGGTTTACACCAAGGTTTAGCTGTGGGAAAAAAAACCTAAATACATACATTTCTTTTAATTTCTTTTAAACAGACAATGATGCCACCTGAATTCCTGGATTAACCAGTGACATTTGGGAAGAGGCCAGATGGCAACAAAGAACAGTTCCAATGACTACTGGAGAGTCAGTTGACAGCACGGAAGGATGGTACCCAAAACAATTTAGAAAAGCACCTTAACTTGCGTGAGGAAGAAACCAATACCATCTTATTCTCCCTGCAAGAGGGAGGGAGAGTAAGATCCCCAACAGGATGGACCCTGGGATTTTGACCCAAGCTAGTGGCCAGACAATCACTGCAAGATGCATCTCGGGTAAAGAGTGTGGCCTCATAATCCATCAGGCCAGAATGACTACACAAGAGGAAACAGGTGATCACTTCCAAGTGAGGTTCAGGAGGAGCATGGCCGGGAATCACCCCACAGGGCCCATTCCCCCCACATGCCTGTACCTCCGATTCCATGTAGAGTAGTTTGACAGTGCATCAAATGGCCTCCAGCAAACAACAAAAGTGAATGGCAGCAGTTCAAAGAGGACAGGCGTGGAATTCTGCAAATAACAGCCAAGGGCAATGCTGACAGACGGCTTCAGGCAGTGACAACCATCATTGTGAGCTATGCATCTGCAAGCCAAAACACACAAGCGCTGCACGCCATGAGTCAAAAAATTAGCCCCTATTATTTTCAATGTGCAACCCCACACTGGTAGTGGCTAGACGCACATCAGTGCTCCGGGATGCAGCGCCTTGCAGGACTTAACCCCATTGTCCTATTTCCAGCCTTGCTACCCCTGAATTAAATGCATTTTCCCTCTACTTGCCCTCTGTCCATATATACTGGTCACCGTAGCAGCTTTTTTTCTCTGCTCCTATGACAGCTCGACTCCTCACCACTGATGTATAAAGAGAACTCTGTAGCTGTTGCTGTGTCAATTGTGTGACGAAAAATGGATGAGGAGAGACTTGTTGTTGAGATCGAGACATATGCTGAGCTAAACGACCCAAATTATAAGGACCATGGCCAAAAAGATACTGTCTGATGAGTCATAGCTCTGGAGATCGGGTCTTTAGGTGAGAAATCAAGTTTAATTAGGGATTGTCCACATAGTATTTTAAGCTAATGCAGAGGTGGAACAGATCCTTTATTAAAAGTAGTAATAACTTTGCGTGGTCGTCTGTAGATGAGCTGCAGTGCGACTTGCCCTGTGTGTGCTAGGGGCGGCACTTGACATGCGTCACATGATGCCTTGTGCCAGTGTGTTTTTCAGCTTGAGAGGTCAGGGCTGGGCAATATTTTGATATCGTCATATGAGACCAAATATTGTCCTAGATTTTGGATATAGGAATATCATAAGTGTTGTCTTTTCCTGATTTTAAAGGCTGAATTACAGTCCATATACAATATAATACCCAACAACACGGATTTTAACAAATTTGTGATCAAAATTTGAGAGAAATATATATATATTGAGTGCAATAAAAAATAAAAAAAAGATCTTAAATTCAAACCTGTGAAAAATGGGAGCAAAAACAAAAGTGTTGGATTCAAATAGTTGTTCAGTGTATATTGGAAAGGGAAATCTCTGATGGCTCAAATTTTATTCACATATGCTGGTTTAGATAAACAAAAACATAGCCTTTACGATTTATTTACATGACATTATCGTTACTGTTAACTCCTTCGAACTACATGAGAAAGTACCACTAGAACTAGAAATGTGACTGAAAACACAGACTGTGTGAAAGCAATAACAGAAGTAGTGAACTTACTGCTGCTCATTTGACCGCACATGAAGAACACTGGTCTCCCCGCCGAGACCTGTGAGGACACAGCAGACACAGATTTATCTAAACCTAAACCATCTAAAAGCAAATGCAGAGCTGAGGTTGATTTTTAACAATAAAGAAAATTCTCATACTTATTAACTGCTGCCTCAACACCTAGCTAGTAAGATTAAGAGAAGTCAGAGTAACTTACTTGTTCCTCGGTCACTGAAGATTGCGCTGAGTCCTTCATCAAAAGTTAAATTAATGTTGACACCTGTATTAAAGGGAGGAGGACAGATGGACAGTTAGGCTTTAGGGTGTGGGGGTTTGATAGAAGTTCTTCTCAATAAGGTAACAACACTACAATGACAAAATCCAGTCCTTATGCAACAGAAAGTTAACTATGTCCTGACTGCCACATGCAGACATAAGACTGATAAAGAATCTGAACATCTCTCTCTCTTGCAAAGAAAGTTATTTATTAACTTTCTTTCCCAAAATGTTGAACCTTTTGAGATTTACCAAAGCACATTTTAAAGTAAAAAGCATTCAGACTTTAAGAACACAACCATGTGTAAAAGGAAACACTATACTCAGGGTTCCCATGCATTATTAAGGGACACATTTTCAAAGCTTTTCCATGACTTCTCAGGGACCTATAAAAAAACATCCCATGACTATTCACAACACATAACATGAACATAACTGTACAGTACAATTTATTGCAAAGGTAAATTATATTATTACATGCCAGCTGCAGACACAGAGCAGTAGTGAGAGTGAGAAAGTGACAGCTGACCATTCTATGGGCCCATCAATTAATTTGTTAAAAAAAAAAAAAGCTCCTTATATATGCTCTGTACCTTTGAACTACCACGCTCAAAGTACACATTGATGCTCCAAGTAGTAACTAATAGCCCGAGCCCTGCTCATGTAGATTTTGCTCAATCTGAAAAAGTGTTAGTGTTTTTTTTACACTGCCTATTCAAGGCAGAAATACCGCGTTGTTATGCGGCCTCGCCATGCTGTATATAAGATACAACTGCGGAATGGGGGGGCAGAGTTGTCTTGTCTTTAAGCTGCCACAGGAGGTAGTGACAGCACCGAAAGCTGTCTAAGAGGGACAGCCGGGAACAGGATCATGGGCAGGACAAATGTTACATTTTGATGACGTGTTATGTGTGCGACCCACTGCGGGAGATTTAAAAGGTACCTTGTAGCAGCTAGCAACTAACTCAGAGATAAAGAACAACACCTGTAAATGTCTGCAAATTGTAAAAACAATGAGGTCCAGGAGCTCCTTACCCTCCGAGTATATGACAAGATCAGCAGTCATATAACAGGGAAGATAAGTGATTGTTATTGCCATGTTTTGCCATTCTTATCGTTTATAAAGTGCTGCCGGCATTAGAGGACACTGTCACATTGGAGGTGGATGTTGTTGTGTCACATGCCACACCCGTCACGCCTCTGTTGCTCCTGCGATGCCGGCATGCTGACTAAAATCACACACTGGAGCAGAGTGATGCCGCTGTTGTTTGGTTCTGTGCAAAAATGCAAAGGTGGCATAAAGAAGGGACTTTGTAGTGGGTCTATGGCACCATCTGTGTAAAATGGGCTGTAGACATCCCAGTCTCAATAAACCTAGTACCAGTGCCTCTTCATGCTTGTTGTGTTGACAAATTTGATCAACCAGACAAAGACTCAAACTAAAAACATTTCCTGTATGAATTTTATTATGATTATTTTCAGTCTAGTTTTTTTTATTTGGTTAACTAAAATGTTTTTCATACCTTGGTTTAGGTTTTAGTGTAGTTTTAGTAAATTATAATAACCTTGTGCTGCACACACTATATCTATTGCATGTCTGAGGTTTTCCTTTATTTTTGTACCTGTTACAGTGTTTTTAGGGGAGTTTTTCTTTATCTAAAGCAAGGGTCTAAGGACAAAGGGTGTCATATACTGTACAGATTACAACGCCCCTTAAGGCAAGTTGTGATTTGTAATATTGGGCTTTATAAATACGACTGACTTGACTTAATATACACTTGTGGATGACAGCATGCACTGAATATCAGGTGTGTGATGTGTTGCAGAGTTTCAGATGGTGCTGTGGGCTCCTACCTTTTGGTGTGCTGATGGCTCTGTCAATCACTGCTCCTTTAGGCATCACTGTGAAGTCAAATAAGACAAAACAGTCAGTCAAGATGCTGTCACATACTGATGTTGAATAGCAAAAATAATCAGTCAGTCTGAATGGATTAACTATGAAAACTATGAAAAGTATTTATGATAATCAGAATAGGGATGAAATTGAAATTATTTTATTACACTTTTCCTTAAATCTATATTGAGCTTATAAAAGGCTGCATTATCTGCATTTGTCTTCCCAACCCACCCTAGTACTCAAATAAATTATGAGATGATCTGTTTAATACTAGTATAGATGAAAACAGTTGACCACAGCTGTTGTGGTTCTGAAGTGAAAAGCAGCACGGCTAGTTTGTGACAACTCTTTGTGTTGATGTATGTGTGAAGGCTCAGACAGAGTGGTCCTTCAAGTTCACAGGACTGTTTAGTTTATTCTTTTTTTCCTGGTGCTGTGACCTCTGACCCTTGAATCCCTAAATTACACTTCCCCAACTGCTGCACTCAAGGGAATTTTAGATTAGGGCTGCAACAATTAGTCGACTAATCGATGACTAATCGACTATTAAAATCGGTGTCTATTTTAGTAGTCAACTAATCAGTTTGAGTCATTTTTCATAGAAAAGTACAATAAAAGTACCCCAAAATACTCTTATTGTAGCTTCTCACGTTCAAATATTGGCAGCTTTACACACTCTCCCATGACAGTGAACTAAAACCCTTTGGCGTGAGTACAAAACAAGACATTAGATTACATAATTTTGGGAGAGACAGACTGACATTTTTCAACATTTTAACACATTTTTCGATAAAATGATTAGTCGACTAATTGAAGAAATAATCGACAAATTAGTCGACAATGAAAATAATCGTTAGTTGCAGCCCTATTTTAGATGAGTTCCCATAAACAGGCAAACTGTAGTTTTAACCTCCAATGTGTCATACCTGTTCCTTCCAGAGCCATTGACTTTGACTGGACGTGTTCTTCCTGCCTGAATCTGTCCACACGCCTGATAAACACACATAGAGACAGACAGAAACATTGTCTTTTTTTTAACTGATGCCAAGCACATGCATACTGCACTGAAATATAGAAAAACCTAGGGCAATCCACAAAGTGAAAAAAAAACACAAAAATGTAAAACGTGGGTACCCAGGTGATTTAATGGGGACACATACCAAACAACTGCAGTGTCCCTGAATCAGTACCTGTGTTGCATGTCATACCCCCTCTTATCTCTCTTTCCCAAGATTTCCTGTCTGTGTCTGCCCTACGAACTACCCAACATATGCCTAAAATCTTAAAATCTCTTTAAAAAAATAAAAAAAATAAAAGTAAGATAAAAAAAAAAAACCTGTCATAGTCCTTTAATTAACTTAGCTACAACCAAGATGAATTGATCCACTACACCAGAATACAGTACTGAAGTCTGTTAAGTCTGTCTGAGCAGAATGTTAATGCTTCAGTCTGCAAAATGTTCTGATTATTGGATACATAAAGCCACTGAGCTCTGTGAGCGACTTAAGAAAAGGGATAATCAACAGTTATCAATCAAAGATAAAAACAACAGCCTGCAGTGAGTCCTTGGTGTTGCTCAGCTGCTGTGATGGAAACCTACCTGTCAGTTTGTGTCAGTCTGGCAGACAGGGGGTTTAGACGCGGCGGCTGCGGTGTGGCAAAGATAAACGGAAGGAGGGGCCTGGACCTGACTGGAGAGCCCTGGGCTGAACGCTGAGGAGAGAGCAGAATCACAATGACACCTTCACTGACTGTGGGGAACTCAGACACTGGCCTGCCCTTGTTACTAATGCAAGAAAATAATAGTTTCATTACAATAACTTAAAATAATCAATAATTATTGATGAAACAATTAATCATTGTTGGTCACTGGTCTCTACAATGATGAAAGAAAAGCAGCAAATCCTCACATTTGAGTGGCTGGAACCAAAACAGTTTACATTTTTACTAAAATGAATAGTCAGTTATCAAAACAGATGCTGACTGATTAGTTAGTCGATAAAAAAGAAATCAACTGAATAATCAATTCAGCTCTAATACCGTTGTTTAATTACATTTTAAATAAATGTTTAAAATTAGAATAATGTCACACAATACATCAGTGTTTACAACAGCTTTTCACATATTCATCCGTTTACAGTGTGAATCTGATAATATATTCAATTTAAAAATAAATTGACAAAATATATGTTTTTATGATTTCCTGTGAAGCACAATGCACCTTTTTAAAATTGCAGATAATTGCAATTACACACACACACACACACACACACACACACACACACACACACACACACACACATATACAAATATATATATATATATATATATATATATATATATATATATTTATACATATATATATATATATATATATATTTATACATATATATAAATATAAAAGTTTATTCTTTTAAAGTTGCACTTGAGTCTATGTGGTGTGTTCTGACCTGTGCAGTGGGAGTCCTGGTGTCGCCTGTCAAGTTGCAGTTGTCCATCTGTTGCTCCATCTCTCTCTCCTTCTCAGACATCTTCAGAGCAAAGTCAACCTCGGCCGCCAGCTGCTCATCTCCGGAGAAAAACTCCTTAACCTCGTTACGGTAGTCCTGCATCGTCACCTGGTGGGAATGACGGCATCATGGAGAGGTGTCACACAAGTGGGTGCAGCCTTAAAGGGCTTCTTGCTCCAAGGCCATGCATAATTTTTCAACAACTTCCTCTTTCACTTCTTTTTTAGTGACTCCGCTTTCACCCGTCCTGCTTATTCATACTTCTACAAAAGCAGAGGTAGATGTTTCATCGGCTAAAATGTGTGTCATATGTTCATTACCTGGTGCCTTCCCTCTAATTCTGCTGAACCTAATGGCGGTTGCTAGCCTGGAGTCTCTTTAGCAATGCTAGCTATGGACTCCACATCCAAAAAAGGAAAAGAATGTAATAGTGTGTGAACGGATCCATTTGCATTCACCACCAGTGCTGCAAAATTAAAGTATTAAATAACTATAAATAGCCCCACTACAGAGTAGCCACCTTTTAGTAAATCAGTTTAGTATATTAATTTAGTAATTTTAGTAACTTAGTAAATGCCCATATAGACCTATTTGTAATGTCGATGAGCAAATTTAGACTTAATAGGCTGTTACCTTTATTAAAATATGTTTTTCAGCTACAGGGAGATTTTTTTTTTTTTTGGCCAATTATGACTCTTTTCATAGTAAAGGTTGCTGACCCCTATCTTAGGCAATTCAATACAGTAGTCAAAAAAAAAAAAAACTTAGCATATCATCTTTGTATCATTTCTTTTTTTCTCATGATGCCCATCATCATGCTGCACACCAGTTGCATAGAGCATCTGCGACTGCGTGCTATGGTCTGACCTGAAGGTAGGCCATGAGGTCTCGGAGGACAGGAGAGCGTTTCTGCTCCAGCAGGCTCTTCAAGCTGATGATGAGAGGAACTGAGTTCTCTATGAAGGCCTTCTTCTGAACCTGTGAATCAAAGCAGGAAGCTCCACTCAATATTGTAATAGTATTTAACAGCTGGTACTTTTTTAGGAGGTCCCTTGTATCATCAAACTCGTTCTGTACCTGCAGCCTGATGTGGACTTACCTGGAGTGTTGGGCAGTAGTGCAATACTTAGTAATGCATTACAGTAATGGAAATACTTTAATGAGTATTGTAATGTAGTACAATTTGATGTTTGGGGATCAACTTTTTAGCTGCCTAACCAAGAGTTAAATGTGGGGTTAATATCAGTTTGGTCTCTCTGTGTTCAGTGGACACAGCAGTCTGGGATGTGCTACAGTAGTTAGCTTGGCACAGGGGTTTTAGGTAGAGGGAGGTGATTAGCCTCTACCAATGGAGAGAAAGTTGAGTCCTGGTAATCCCAAAGTTGTCTTGCTCAGATGTGTGATTTAGGGCTGTGGTCAACCACAGAAAATCTTGGACAACTGAAATTGTTTCTACTCTTCAACCAATTGATTGGTAAATAGGGGGAAAAAATCTGCATGTTACTACAATGGCCACAGTGTGCAGCTTTTTCTTGAGGCCAGCATATTTTTGGATTCTTTGCAATGGGAGTGCCATGTTTTTTACACTGTGCTATTAACACCAGCAGGATGCAGAGGCCCTGAGCATCTATTCTGCACTGAGCGCTACATGTTTGGCTGGAGGGGCAGGACAAATATCAGAAAGACCAAAGGTCAATCCTATATGTAAAAGTGCTGAACAGCAACAACAACAACACAGAAGAAATTCATGCTGCTGGTCACATAGAGTAGCAGGTCCTTCCTCTCTCCCTACATGCTTCAGTCTTCCCTTCATCCAGAGCAAGTACTTCACCTTGTGCTGACATTTTTACTTCTGTTGATATTCTGTATCATAACCAGATGCAACCAAAGCATCTCAGCTAAAAAAAATGCTAGCACTTCCAGCTGGGCATTTCTCAGAAGAGCACCTGGTGTTTTCAGCTGGAAAACTAGAATTACAACCATGCCACTGTATTCCTTTGCAAACCAGTCAAGTTGCAGTTACAGTTTACATCCATGTCTGTTCAGACTCGTGCAGAGTCATAACAGTGAGCAGTTCTTCAAATATAGATGTTGAATCAGCACAGTTTTAAGATGGACACCTAAGATTAGTGTCACCAATTCAGTATCTGACCAAATGTCTCCTCTTCTGTTCCTGAGTTATGATGTTGAATATTGGCCAGAAAACATTATGATGTCACACTTTGACCTTTTGGATATTGAATGCTATCATTCCATAATTTCAATGTAGCTGAGCTGAGAAATATTAGTAAAGAAATGAGTTGTGTAATGCTACTTTTGCTGCTGAGTAGAGCTGTTCTGATACTGATACCAGTATTGGAAATGCCTCCAACACTGCCTAAAATGCTGGATTGGGTATTGACAAGTATGCAAGTCTATGCACCGAAACAACATCATGTAATTCATTAATAAACTGTAAACCCCCAGAGGTCATTATGTTATACAGGCTGGGACATACTGGTACTTTATTTACTATTTTAAAATATCTCTGGAACGCTGCCATCTAGAAACTTACTTAAAATGGCTTGTGCTTTGTCACCATCATAGCTTTCAGAAGAGAGCCCCAGTGCAATCGTAGCCCTTTCAGAAGCATTGTAATCCAGCATTGTACAGTAGTGTTACAGAGACTTTATAAAACTAATAAATCCAACAATGACTGTCTTTGTGATTATTTATTCATTTATCTGAGTTACAGGGTGTTGTTGTTGCTGGTGGCCATTAGCTGAAGCCTACTGAGCGCAAGATGAATGACATGATGCATTGGGTTACAAGTTGTTATTCCATTTTTGATACACTTTACACGGAAATGGTTTAGTTATCGGAATCAGTATCAGCAAGGATAACTTATTATCGGAACATCTTTACTGCTTTACTACAGTAGTCATTTTTTTGATGAGTAACTGATTTGAAATTACCTGGCCCATATTGCTCACCTGTGACACCACCTTCTTCTGTGCGGCTTGCAGGACAGCCTTGGCCATGGTGGCCATGTTCTCTTCCTCTGGGTCCTCCCCTGTAGCACCTCCTGCTGGAGTAGATATGGCCTGCAGCTTCATCTCCTTCAGACTCAAGATGTTGAAAGTCTCTGACAAAATTTCAGCACCATCTGTATCCAGAGGCAGCTCCTCGTCTGCAAAGCATGCTGGGATAGGAAAAGGTAAGAGGTTATAATTGATTTTTTTTTTCACATTAATTCTGTTCTAGGGCCAGATTGGTGCTTTCTAACAGTCCAGAGTTCACAAAGAAATGTGTTTTGATGCCCTATGATGTTAACTATTCCTAAAACATCCCTGAATGAAGAAGAGCTCATTCGGTTATATTATCCTCCAAGTCATCACCAGAGAAAGAAAAACATTTAGACCATTCAAAGCTGGAGAAGGAATTTGTTGTTCTATGCACGAGCAGTTTCTGGATTTGGCTTTCTCAATCCACACATGTGCTCACCTAAGACAGTTTGGTTGATCTTCATGATGATGTTGAAGCGCTGGGCGTCTGTAAAGTGCTCCAACAGGAAGCGGTAGATGCGAAAACGCTTCTCGCGGTTCTGAGCTCCTTTCAGGGAGAACTGAGCCCTTTCTCTGCAGCGATCAAATAAATAAGTCAATACACGAACAAAAAAATTTCTGAAAGAAATTTACAAATAATGACAAATAACATCATGTTTTATAAAATATTACAAACTGTACTGTTTCAGTTTATTTGTCTAGTTAGTAGGTAGTGAAAAACAGAGTTGAATTTAAGGTGTCATCTTTGAAAATGATCAAAGCAGAAAAAAAAAAAGTGAAGTGTATGACAGAATCAATATCCACACAGATTCTTACCTCTCACTTTGAGGGAACTTGTTGTAGGACTTGTGCTTGTTGTAGGAGCTGAAGTGAAAGATGCACTCGATGAAGTGCTGGCTGAACATTTCTGGGTTCTTCTTCAGCAGCAGGTGGAGCAGGCAGTATTCGCACAGACTGGGACAGGAAACAGGAGGCACTCAGGTTTAATATTATGGTGCATTTCTTTAGGTGCTCTGAATGTTAGAGCTGAGCATGTGTACTTCATCATCAGTTCATGTGCAGTGCCTCATATAGCAGATAATACGGTATGGCTTATATGGGGAAAATGTTTGTGCGCTATGATCTTTGTCTCAGACATTACAACAATAAAAACGATTTAGGTATAAAATATCACAGTGCGCTTGTCGTAGATGCTTCCTAGACCCAAAGAATAAATAATTCCCTATTATCATGTCCTGGATGCTAGGGATGCCATGGTGAGGAAATGTTTCCCATCGGTTAATAAACTCGTAACAATGCTGGTGTTTTTGATTACACTAGACATTTTACAGAAAAGATATTCAGCTGATGCTCAATATCTGCAGAGCACTTTATTATGCTATTCTTAATGCAAAGAGATAATTGTAAAAGAAAATGTAGTATTTTATATATTATTAATATTGTTTATAATTGTAGCATCTGTTGTTCCACTAAGTATTGATTTACAAAAAGCAAAATGACGGTGGGGGTAAAGGGTAAGTAATGTAATCGATCTATGTCCCAACGCCATTTAACATTAGCGACACTGACCACCTAATCAGTCATTCCAGGATGTCCTGGGTGTTGCAATCACAACAGTCGATGTGAAATCAGCCAACTGCTGTGAATTCTACATGCACTTGAGTTTTTGTCCGATCACCACAACATTGCCGCAAATTTGATTACTTAAAAAGGATAAAATCTCATTTTATTGTAGAGCTGCATGCAGTGCACTGATTCACCCAACCCCTCCTTGCCCCTCTCCCTCTCTGCTTACCATGAGACTACTGCTGCACCTGGGACAGAGTCACACACAGAGACAGGCCTAACTGTTAGCATCACACAGCTAACGTTACCTAACATTAGGGTTAAATACAGAGTTGTTTTGCTGTCAGTTTGAGATTGTTTGTACTGTTTAACTGCTCAGTTTGCTGCCACTGCTGTGTTAGCTTGTGCTACCCGGGCATAGAGAGCAGGAGACGGCCCTTCAGTGCTGCTTTGAATGGAAGCAAAAGCTGATTGGCAGCAGCTACTGGACGCGTTGTGAGTTGTTGTGCGTTGTTGTGCATTGTTGTTTGAATTTATTTTACTGCTGGTTGTGCAATGCATTGCCCCTTGGAGGATGACAGAGATAAATCTGATTGAGCAATATGTTTAAATAGCCTACCCTGCTATCGCCAAAAGCAGCACGTACTTCTACAGTTTAAGGTGCATCTCAAAAGAAGCAAAAAAAAAAAAAGAGAATGGCAAGTGCTTGGTCTGCAGATGAAACACAAGCCTTGCTTCCTGTTTGTTGAGAGAATTCTGCGTACGTTCGTACAGTGCAGAGAGACATTTAACAACACCCTGACAAAAGTACAAGAAAGTTGTTTACCACAATAACATCAGTGGCCTGGACAAAAAAACATTCCGTTAGTTAACTAGCACAAGTGTGTCACCAGTTTAAGACACACCTTCAAGGAGGTAGTCCTGAATTCCTGCTAAACTGGGCTGACATAAAAAGCCAGACTGAGTCAAGCCAAGCCAACACATGTGTATGGAAAGGACTATTAGTCATCATCTTTCCATCTATGCACAGAGTGATCTACCTTGCGATGGCAGGGACCGGGTCGACCAGCGCCACCATGAAGCGAAAGAAGAGGGAGCCCTTCCATTTCACAAATTCCTCCTAGAAAAAAAAATTTAAATTACAGAAAGACAGTAAAAAACACAGTGTGCTAAAAGATTTCCAGAGAACAGCCTAGTGGCATGAAGGAGGAAGGCAGAGCTAACTGGTGCAGAATCTTCCACCAGGTGGACCAAGATTAAAGGATTAAAAAGTGGCAACCTTTTTGGTGTCCAGTTTATCAACTTGAACAACTATGAGCTGATTCTTGGTTGAGATTTTCATCAGAAATCGGATGTTTCTTAGGCCATTATTTTCAATCTCAATAAAACTCATGGTCTCGAACTGATAATAAAAATGTTTGTCTCACAGTCGTTTTAATTGTCTTCTTGGTGTCAAGTCCAGCCCATTTTAATTGACGTTTCACAAATGCAGGGGAGCTGAGAATGTAACATGACCTTGGACTTAAAATTATAGATGCTGATATTACCTGATTTCTTTTACATGAAACTACAATGAGTAATGAAATACATTTTTCAGACTGCAGCCCAGTGGAGAATGTATAGAACAGTTCCCACCTGGAGCAAGTTGGTCAACATGATGAGCGTCTGCTCCCTGATGACAGCTTCATTGTCTCGCAGACACGCTGAGATGTTGGGGATGTAGTGATCCACAATGTTGGTGTATCGAACACACAGATCACACATAATCACAACCACATTGTTGCGCACAGCCACCTCGGTGCCAACCTCCAGCTCCCTGGCAAACACTGGCAGGTACTTCTGGACAAGTTCCTCATGCTGCAGACACAGTTTACCTGAAACAGAGACGCCAATGGAGACAGTGGAAGCACTCAGTTACAAAGTCCCTCACATATAAGATAAAGCACACATAGAAATATACATATATACCTACATACATATATACACATACACCTACTTATGTGTGAAACATTGACAAGATTTAAAGCACACAGCAAAAATAAACAAACCTGAAGGCAGAGATTATCATTAAAAGGCTAACTTATAGAAGTGAGTTTTCAGCAACTGCTTAAAACTATCCACAGATTCAGTCAGAATTCTGACTCAGAATTCAAATAATTTTTTTTACGTATGGCCCCATCATCATCCGTATGAAATAAACACAAAGCAGACAGATATAAACTGAAATATGGACAGTTTACCTAAAGCAATGACTCCATGAGCTCTGACTCTGGTAGACAGAGAGTTTGCTTTGAACTGGGACAGGGGCATTGACGCTGGCAGCTCCTCAGGGCACTCTGTCAATGATCAATATAAAGACCAAGTCATCCATGTAACCACAGAATGCATTTAATATTTTCTCTGTTACCATTTTTAAGCCCATATGTGTAGGGTTGTGTTTATGTTGGCTTCTCTTAAAAGTGGTATAAAAAGTACACTGTAGCACAGAGCAATGCATTCCACCTCAGCAATATTTTTTTCAACATCACATTTTTATGTAATATTTATATGGAAAATAACACATTTTCTTCAAGGTCTAGAGCTGCTCAAAAAGGAGGGAATCGAGTTCAATCTTGATTGGGTAACTACAAGCGCTATTTTACCACAATTGGTTGGTGGGAGGAGTACACCTGATAACACCACTTCTTTCTGCTAATCTCCAAACCAGGTATCTCGATGTTCAGTCAGAACACACAGGGAAACATTTCAGATCCTGTGGATTTGAAAGAGACACTATCTCTGTTTCTTAGTTGTTCTTTCTCCGTACCTGCCAATTTGTCAGAGTGTGTTGTGAGGACAGATTCCACCAGCAGCACTGTCCTTTTGCCAACCTTGGCAGGACAGTGGAGTGACGCCACACCCAGAGTGTGGAGGTGTTTTACCTGGAAGAGAGAGCATTTTCAGGTATATCACACCCACAGCTATACAAGTACTGACCTGGCATGGTACAGCACCCTGGGTGAGTAATGTGACCCATCCACACTGATCTGCAAACATATCTTTATCAGCCCTGCGTCCAGAATAAATGCCCCAAAACTAAGCTTTTCCAAAACTCTTTCCCAGAATATACAGATATTGAAATGCTGGCTTGGTGTGTACAGAGAGAACTAAGCTTTTACAAAATGATGATGTAAGCTGTTTAGTAAGGAAAGGGTCGTTAATTTTATCAGATGAGGCAGTGACTCTAAAGATTAAATAAAGATTGATAAAGATTTCATCACTGCAGTGCAGCAGCTTAAGATTGACTTCTAGCTGACAAGTAGTGTTTATGAGCTGTGATTAAATAATTGTTTCATCCTTGTTCAGTTGTCTGAGAAGAGAAACAGATAAATATGTAGCTGAGAACATGAATTTCGCTGTATTAAACACAGTTTAAGTAAACGGTAAGAAGACAGCTGTCTGCTTTCTCCATTATTAACCTGAATTTATGTTGATTTTGTGATAAGATAAGGATTTGGTCAGCTGGGCTGTCTGGCCAACTCTTCACCAGATGCTGGCTGCAGTGTTAGGGAATGTTGTTCCACTAATATATTACATTTTAGCATTAACAAAGCAATATAACATCTTACCAACAGGATTTCACATAATATTATTACATTTACAATGTCACGTAATGCATGAAATAAACTGTTGCAAGTGCGTGTGTATGAGCAAATGCATGTGCAAGTCATAAACAACTATCAAGTCATAACCTTCAAGTCTCAAGCAAGTCCCTAGTCACTGTGGTGAAAATCAAGCAAGTCAAGTCGAGTCCTTGTTATATGTCAAGCAAGTCGAGTTAAGTCATTGGTCAGGTCAAGCAAGTCACAAGTCAGGTCATACTCACACACTCATAAAGATAATATAACATAAACTGCATCTAGTGGTGGAATGTAACCAAACACATTTACTCAGGTACTGTAAGTACAAATCTGAGTATTTTCTTCTCATGCCACCGTCTACCTCTACTACACTACATTTACCTAACAGTTTTAGTCACTTGTTACTTTACAAATTAACCCACATGTATCATGAAGATAGAACTGAATAAAACCACATGATGAAGCTCATGATGTACATATTGCCATTCCTCCGAGGAGAGCCGCAGGCAGGAAGACAGAGCTGTGGTAGTGTGGGAACAAATATCAGCTGGCAGGTCTTCCCCCGCTGTGATATATGCCTTAGTGATGGCCAAATGAAGCCTCATGAAGCATTTTCTTTATTTTCTGAGCCCATTTGATGGCACTTTTTGTTCACTGAGCTGCTATTCTTTGACCCTCTCTCTTGAGACCAAGAGCACCATCTAGTGGGCTCAGAAAATAAAAAAGGCTTCATTTCATCATTCATTTCATCACTAATATGCGTCATCATATTTTAAAGATAAAAACATAACCTCTCTATATCTAGAAAAATACAAATATCAAATAAAGTCATGAATACCAAGTCAAAGTCAAGTCGAGTCTTTAATCAGTGTTCGTCAAGCAAGTCTCAAGTCCTCAAGTTTTCAACTTGAGACGGACTTGAGTGAAAAGACACAGAAAGACACAGAAAGACACTGGCACACTGTCCCGTTCTTATGCTTAACTCTCTCACTGGTGCTGCTGAAGCTGACCAGCACACTGGGAACTAGCAGGTGGGTCCTCCAGCCCCAGTGTTTTAACTTGCACCCATTATAGTGATTTCATCACAGGCCAATAAGTTTGTTGTGCTAACCTCAATATGTGTTTATTGGGTTGCATATGTTAGGCCCACAAATACTTATCCATATCTCATAATTATCAGACTTTGATCCTCTGCCTGACCCTCCTTGTGTCCAGGCTATTTGTTTATTTGAAACGGTCTAGGCTATTTTATTGTTCTATATTATCACACTATTATTAATATAAGCAGTGTATTCTCATACAAAGTGAAAACCACTGTATGTGAATGCATGAATGGTCAGACCTGCGCAGCACTGGATTTGAAATTAACTGTAATAAACTGGAGCTTCTATGCTTTGATTAGCTGCTGTGAAACAACATGACCCTCATCCATTTAAAATGAACATTAGTTCTTCTGAGCTTCTTTTGGTAAAAGTAAAGCAAAAGTAGTGTAATAAGTAACTTATTACTCTATGCAGAGAGTAATATTGTAAAGTAACTTTCAAATGAAGGTAACCAGTATTATGTGCTATGTTGCATTTTTAGAGTAACTTGTCCAACACTGGCTGGCAGGGATGCTATTTTGTTTGCCAACTGTAAAGAAGGCAAAGAGGAAGAGATTGAGCTGTTTTACGTTGAGGTGTTTTACTGTGGACAGAAGTCTCTCCAAAAACATGGAAACCCTGTAGAAACACAGTTTTAAAAATTAAACTTTGTGTTGTCCTCGTAGTTTATGTCCTGCAGGAAAAACTTAACTACTGAGCAGCTGTCCACCTGGTAAACAGATATCTACTCAGTGACAGATAAAGGCAGCAGTCTGTGGATGGTTGCTTTGTATGTCAGATAAAAAACAAGCTTGTACTGGCTGAACTGGTCAGTCAACGATGTGGCCCAGACTGTACTAAAAGTCTGGCATTGAGACCAAAGCTGCAATGATTTATCAAATCCGATGCTTTTCTTTGTCATGCTGAAAAATAAACTGAATAGCTTTGAATTTTTTGACTGGTGGTCAGATAAAAAAAAATTACCCAGGGAATATTTCAACATTTCATGACATTTTATTTACAAAACAATTTGAGATAGAGAAAATAATGGGCAGAGGAATAGATAATCATTAATTGCAGCCCTATTTGAGACCTGCAGGGAGACCGTGTGTTACCTTGTTAGTTACATGTGTTACAACTACTCTAATAAAATAAATCATACCTATTAAAAACCAGATATCTTTCAGGCCAGTGTTTATCAAACAACAGCAACAGGTTAATACTAAAGGCTGAATTTTTACCTGCATGGTAAAGAAGGTAAGAAGGAAATGGAGGCAGAGGGTTATAGCTCACCATCAGTTCCTCATTGAAGTTTTGCGCTCCCTTTTCAGTCAGGATGATGCTGGCTAAATAGGCCTCACAGATTGACACCAGTTCACCACAGTGCTGGTTCAGAAAAGCCTGAAAAAAAAAAAAAAAAAAAAAATCACATTTAACATGACAGAAACTACAAGTGGGAGTCAAAGCCTGAGTCATGTTCTGATCAAATCAGGACAGACAGAC
This sequence comes from Cephalopholis sonnerati, assembly GCA_019142605.1. Taxonomy (NCBI): domain Eukaryota; kingdom Metazoa; phylum Chordata; class Actinopteri; order Perciformes; family Serranidae; genus Cephalopholis; species Cephalopholis sonnerati. The sequence goes on from JAGQAX010000018.1 coordinate 36,028,261, forward strand.
AGAAGAATAATTATGTTTGGCTGATGAGCTGTGACTGTCCTGTGCTTTCAAGTTTTGATTCTGTAGAAAATCCAAAATTATACAAAGATAAAGCCATAAAAAAGTTTTTGAGAAGCATGGAAACATTTTAGGTTTTAATCCCACAAACCATCATTTTAAAAATAACATTGTCAATATCAGACTGACACTGGACAAGCTTAGGGCTGCACAATATGCTAAGAGAATGTTATTGTAATTATTTTGACAGATATTGCAATTACAATATAAGTTGTGATTTTTGTGGGAATGGTATGTTTGCATTTCCGTCTCACTGAAAAAAATAAAACAAAGGATGATGATGATGCCATTTTGCTGGGTTCTGTAGTGAAGAAGGACATAGTCTTATGTCTGGAATTTGTGAGCCAGAATATGTCTGTAGCACCGCAAGGCTTTTATTTATTTATTTATTTTTTGTAATGGTATGTCATGAAACATTTTACTTTTTTCAAAAAGTTGCAGCTCCTCCTGCCATATTGTTATTTCAATAATATTTTGATTACTTGTGCAGCTCTAGTCAGGCCCCAGACCATCGGGCAAGCCTTCTTGCTTGGCTGAATGACAAAAGTGCTTTTGGGTGCACAGGAGATCCCAACAAGCCTAGAAGTATGTGTGTGAGTCAATTTGTGTTTACTCCCATGCATAAGACGTGAGTGAGTGTGTGTTTTTGAAATGGGGATGAGTCAGGATGTTAAATACGCTATAAAAAAAATTATTTGTTAAATGTTATTTAGTGAGATGTTGTCATGTCAAGGATAATGTGTAAAGCTCCTAACGCACGGTTCACAAACAGTATTTTTTTTTAACAACCTTTAACCTTGTAGATTAAACTGTGCTCAATTTTGACTGTTTGAGTGTTTTCTTAGTTTTAGACTAATCTATGTTTAACTTCCATTTAAATGTCAGGCAAATGAGTCATCTGAAACATCCCCAGTGCCTTGGCCTTTCGATTTTTAGTAGCAGAACTAACAGAGCTGTCTTCTGACCTGTGGCAGGGGTTAACCTTTGATTTACAATATGGACCCTAACATTGTTATTTATGAAACTATGGAGAAAAAAACCTTAATTACAGTGCTGCCATACTGTGAAAAAGCAAGCGCTCCAACCTGAGTCTGTTTGACATCTTCACTACGGCCAAGTTGATAAAGAGTCTCCACAGCAGCAGAGATCACCTCCAGAGACAAAGTAAAAGTCTTTAACCAAGACATCAGATCACCTGGAGACAGAAACAGAGGAAGAGAGAGAGATTATGTAGGTTCCATACTCCTCCTGTAAATTTACCCATCATCCCATACACATTCACTTACCAACTATCCTGTCTTTTGTGTCCTCGTTCAAATGTGTGGTGATGTCTCCCATCACACTCAAGATGTGACAGCAAGTTGTCACAGGTGCATCTTTTGAACTATAAGAAAAAACTAGAATTACACCACAGTGACCTTAACCTTTGACCTTCCACCACCAACTTCTAATCAGTTCATTCTTGAGTCTAAAGTGGACGTTTGCTTTTGCTTTCACAAGAATGGGACGAAGGCACATCCGCACAGACAACCCGAAAACATAATGCTTACGGCTACCGGCTCCACGAACACATAATAAATAAATCAAAATCATCTAGGTAACACTGGATTCCCATCTGAAAATAAAAAATGAGCTTGTAAATGTTGTCAATAAATATTATGTGTCCCTCTCACCTGACCATGCTGTCCCAGGTGTCCAGGATCTTGGCGTAGGGCAGTTTTGGGGACGAAGCAACAACCTTAGAGAGCAGCAGCCAGGCTCCAGCGGCGTGGTCCGCCTCAGTGTGTGAGATCAGGTTGGTGATGAACGTCTGTGTGAATTTGTTCTGCTTGGACCAGATAGTGAAAGCCCTGCTGAAGTATCGGCTGGAGACCCAGGACAAAAAACACTATCAGCAACAGCTGTGTGACGTTATTTTTCACCAGACAATGAGGCTATTGGAAGGTCAGTTTTGAAAATACTGCTTATACCTAAAATTCTGTGCTATGTTTTTACATTTATTGTGTTTTGACCAATTTTAATCCAAATACAAAGATAAAAATATTCAGTATTTCCCAAAATTTCTGCTTTATTACTTGTTTTGTATGAAACACAAACTGGACTGAATGTAGTTGGTCCAACCTGAGGTTCCTGCACTCATGACAGAGAAGGCCCAGTAGGTCCCAGGTCAGCCTCTGACTGGCATCCAGGTGGCGGTTGGCAGAGTATGGTTTGACCTGGCTGAGCAGCATCTGGTCCAGAGCCTCCAGGGCCTTGTCCTGTACCGAGTTCTCAGAGTCCATCACAGCTGGCACCACACCCTGCAGCCACGCCTTCTGCACCACACTGCACTCTGGTTTAGCCTGGTGGTCAGAGGAAATATAAGATGTGTGGCACATTTTCTTCTCTTTTTTTTCGTCACTAGATTGTTTGAACAGGTAATGAGCATGCAAAATGTTTTAGTGTCTTTCAGAGCTGCTGGGTAAAACTCACAGTGAGCAGCTCTCCCACGCACTGTAGGGCCTTCTTCTTCACAGACACAGCCGGGTCTCTGCAGCGCTCTGACAGTGTAGCCAGGTTCTCCCAGGTCATGGGGATCACATTGTGTTTCAGAAGACCCACCAGGGCCTGTGGAGGGCCAGCAAGGCACAAAGGTTAAAGGTCATCTTTGCGTCTCTTTGAAACACATGCATGTACTAGTGGCTGATCAGTTACTGTACTCATCATTATTTGGATTTGAAACATGAAGCTGAACCCAGTTCTCGATACCTGCAGTGCCGATTTTCTCACGTTAGTCTTGGAGTCTTTTACACGCCGCAGGAGAAGAGCCAGGTTCTCTTTTACTGCATCGAAAATTGATAACAACACATCTTTGAGTCAATGCCAGACTTTGAGTGTATAATAAAACCAAACCAAATTTAGTTTCACATACAATCGTACATAGCACAAGGTAGGACTGGGTGATAAAACAGGCTTGATAGGGGATTGCAATAAAATTCATGATAACGATGACAAGCTTTGGAAATCTTTTCTCAATATGGATGGATCTAACAGCCTATCACACAGCAGAAATAAAAGTGACAACAGTCAGTCAGTCTACAGCCTCTCTTCTCTGCCTCTGCTCTCTTATAGGCCACACACACAGGCAGTAGCATAACTTCAGAGCAGAAGCCACAGTGGAGGAAATGTAACAGACTTCAGAATATATATTTTACTGGAGTCAGCAAAGACAGTGTTCACTGTTCACATGCAACAACAGGGAGACAGTATGATAGGGCTCTAACAGCTTGAGGCAAGTTAAATTTAAACTTATTTAATGCCACTTGGAATAAAGTTAAAGACCAATTTCACGAAACCAAAACTGAAGAAAAACTACATGAACCAAAATCAACTACTTAGGGTTAGGGACAGTTTTGCCTAAATATTTATTGTAACATAAAACTTTTTTTGGTCAAGTTACAAAGTTAAGATGATCTACTCCAAATGAAGACATTTTTAAAAAACTCTCTAGAGTGGAACACACAAAAACAATTAATATATTATATCATCATAAAAGTATCCAATTGGTTTGCCTTGAAAAAAGCTTGTTCATTGTCATTTGATTGCATGTGATAAATGTATATCAGCCTGAACTGTGTGACCATCACGCAAGAAGCATTTGGTAAATTATTTTAAAAAGTATAATTACTGCCCCGCGGTTGTATGCCTCCATGCACCAGTCAAGTTTTTGTCACAGCTTACATCCATGTCTGTGAAAACATGGATCAGCACAGTTTCAAGGTGGACACCTGAGATTAGTGTCACCAATTAAGTATTTGACCAAATATTTCCCCCCCTCTTCCTGAAACATAATATCGAAAAAAGGCCAGAACAGTGTTTATGCAGAACATTATGATGTCATAGTGAAGGTGGGCTTTGACATTGTGGAAATAAACTGTCATCGCTTCATTATTTTGTCCTATTAGACATGTGTGTGAAGTTTTGTTATAATTAGCATATGAATTCTTGAGTCATGGCCAAAAACATATTTCGTGAGGTCACACTAACCTTGACCTATCCGCTGAGCTGCTGTCTTAATATTAGTATAAAGGAAATATCTACACAAATGTGTCAACAGTTGTTGTACATTTATTTACATAATGTCAGCCAATACCAAATGCATGTGATAAAAATCCTTTGAAAGACATGCTGAGGTTGGTTTGTCTCACCATCACAGTCGGAGCTGACAGTGCTGCTGATCTCCACAGTTCTAAATGGCAGCGTGCGGTAGGTTTTCTGAGTCTGCTGGGAGCTGAGGCTTCCTGAAACACACAGTCACATCTATAAAAACACCAACAGTTTAAACAACATGCAAGACAGTGAACCAGTCCTATAGAGCTAACGTGCCACACCCAAGCCCAACTGCACCATGAAATCAAAAAGTATTAGTTTGAACATGGTTACAAAGTTTGTGAGTTTTTGTGCATCCTCAGACATTTCGCAGAATGAAAATTGACACGCAAATCCAAGATGGCTAACTTCCTGTCGGCCAAGCCTGATCACTACAGAACTTTGCAATTTGCCTCAAAGGGCTTTACAGCATACAACATCCCTCTGTCCTTTGGACCCTCACAGCGGATAAGGAAAAACTCCCCAAAAAAATCTTAACATGTTTGCAGACCTTAGATTTAAACTTGGTGCATACAAGTTGATTACCAACAGGAATGATAGCCAAAAATCCCAGAAATAAAACTCAAATTGTAATAAACCAGAATCCTCCTAAAAAGCGGGTCTGACAGAAATAAAGGGTAAATCTTATCTTTCTGGTAAGATTTATCTTCCCAGCCCCTGCTCTCAACCAGACTCTTCTCTATTCTGAGAAACACTTGGTACGTTTTTCACCATCAGTCTATGTGGACAGTCAAACAACAAACTCTGTAATAATGAAAAAAAAAAAGGTTTACCTTCTGTGATTTCACCATCCAACACTGTCTGGGTTTCAGCTAAATACAAAGAGTAGACAAGTTACTTTAGTGGAAATATGTCCACAAAAACAGTTCATGATACGAACACAGCAGCTCTTAAAATAAACACTATTTCCCCTTCCATTCTCTAGTGATAGAAAGAGTTGTGAGTTGTTTCACTTTCACTCTAAAAAAGGGTACTGTCTACTTGAAACTGGTCCTGGTTTCAGATCCAAAATCAGCCCAAAGTTCTAACAGCTACATAACCTCACAGGAAAAATGGCTATTTTCAAACTCAGCATTTCTAGCAGTCCATTGTATGTGTGCTTTCTCACTGGCAGAGAAGAGGTTGTGGACGGCCCGGGTGACGTTGAGCGAAGGCAGCTCGAGACACTGGGCCAAGGAGGCAAGGGCATGGCTTTGGACGGTGGGAGAGTCATCCATCCGCCGAGCGAACAGCAGACTCTGTATCAGGAACTTGTGTGGCAGGAAGCAACGGAGATCTTCATTCTGACACTCCTCCGGCCTCCTCTCTGTCTGCTCCAGCAAAACCATCACCACATCCACAGAAAACAGCCGACACACCATCTACAGAGGACAGCACAACACACTGTATCTATGCAGATTGCACTGATAGAATGTGATGAAGCCTAACTGATACTGATAGCCAACATTCAATGGGGGGTATTTGGGGTCCTTCTATAGGCATTTAACAATCAAATTTTGTTTGTCCATTATATACTAAAAGGCTGCACTGAGGAGGAATAGCAGGTACATTTTTTACACAATCTGACCTTTCTGTTTGCCCTAATATGTGTTTTTCTTGTCTCCTAATGGCTTGCTTATTAAATAGGCCTGTTCAATTATTGTTCATAGCACCAATCTCATCAACGGATTTTAATACTGATCGCATGGAAGTGTTATTATACTGCCTAATTAATTCAGCTTTCACTACTTTGCATTGCATTACATCTGTGACATCCAACTGGAGCTGTAACCCCCGTTATCTGCAGAGCCTCTGGACAGGAGGCACAAGACTAACAGTCCCTACAATACTGTACGAAGAAAACATCATAAACGCCCTGTTGAACACCTGCCCACGTCACAATGTATGTTACTACATGATAAATTACAACTAAGCTTAAGCTGAACAAAGTCACAAAAAAGGTATGTTAAAGGTATAGTTTGGATTATTTGAAGTGGGGTTGTGTGAGGAACTTATCCATAGTCAGTTTATTACATATATTAGATGTAGACTGGCACACCCCTTTTTTGGAGAAATAATGTACTGCTGTGGACGGGGTCAGCAAAACATTTTATCCACCTAAAAAAGTCTATATCAATTTGAGTGTATGCTTTATTGAGAATATTTTTTACCATTTTATCTTTTCAGACAGCCTCTCCAACGGGGAAGTTGTAAACGACTTCAGTTCCCCATCTATGCTCTCGTCAAAATCATCAGACTACATTGATATAAACAGTCATTTCAGCTCACTGAACACAGGAGCTGTTGGTCTATGCTGCCTTGATCAGTTAGTTAGTTTGTATTATTGTGTGATTTTGGTGAATCCAAACTAATATAATGCACACAAAATAACTCATCGAGGTAGCGTTAGACATGCCCCTCCTGTGTTCAGCCATGTTAAATTACTGTTTTTTTTCAATTGAGTCTGGCTTTGAAGAGAGCAATGAAACAGCTTCATTTCCTTGTAAGAAATCGTTGTCTGGCAGCAAAGTACAGTAAAGCAGTGAAAATATTCTAAATATAGTGTACACTTAAACTGATTTTTTAGGTGGTTTTGCTGCTGCCCCCAGTACATTGCTTAACCCCTGTGCCAGTGCTACTGCTTGCTTCTCCAAACTGGGGACGTGCCGACTGACTTCTACTGAAGGTAATTAACTGCGTATGGATAAGTATCTCATACAACCCCACTTCAAAAGATCTGAACTATCCCTTTAATATCATTCTAAAATCACTAAACCTTCCAGACATGTTTCAAGTCCTGTCATGGATGTTCAGGAATATTGCAGTGATATTTTTTAAGTAATAAAGTAAGGGAACAGCTCATTTATTACAACAACTTGAAACTGAAAATAACGTGTGCCCTTGACCTTGACAGTAATTTGTTATAAGCTTAATAAATATCTTGCAGTGTATCTAAAGACAGTTACTGGTTAAAGTCAGTGTTCTGAAAATCAGTTTTTTAAAAATTTGTGATGTACATAATTTTCATGTTTGCATTTAAGATTAAGGAAGAAGACATTCTAATCAACTTGTATCAGCATGTAAAAAAACTGGGGACTGAATCATGACAAAAAAATAAAAAACACACAATACACCAACATGTAGCGTTTGAGGTAACTGTTGAGATGTGTTACCTTAGTGTGTCTGGAGAAGTTAAACAGCCACTTGATGAAGCGGGCATAGTCTGCTCCTGCCATCTGAGACGTCAACATACCCACAGCCTGCGCTCCATGGCTTCGAAACTCGCTCTTTTCCACCATCTAAAGCACAAACATTCTGTCACAGCTACACCAATGCATCAGCTAATCCCAATGTAACAGCAAACATTCTAGCACTACAATATTCTGTAAATAGCTTTGGAAGTGACTGCTTTCATAACTTTATGACATTAACAGTTGACAAGGACACTCTGCACTGCTGAGTGTTTGCTGGACAGTTCACCTGGAAGCAGATGTGCTGCAGGAGGATTTGCAGGAAAGGCAGCACCAGCTCTTTCAGCTCATCCACAAGATGACTGTAATCACAAACACAAAAATCATGAGCAGTCATAGTTTGTAACATGTCTATAGTTAAATGACTAGACACATCCCCAAATATTCCTAATGTAAAGTGTCCCTGCCACCAACAGATACAAAGAAATGATCAGGAGATTGAGTTGCTTGATGTCACAATTTTTACATTAAGCTGGAGAGTTGCCATGTATGATGTAATTATCCCAATTAATTAAGACAGATGGAGATACCATAGAGAAATCATGTTGAAATGTTTATAATGTAAGCTTGATACACTTCTATTGATCTGTAACATCTAAACATTTTAATGTGGGAGATACTGATAAAATCCAGCTGCACTTCTGTTTATGTCTAGCAGATGGCAGCAGTGTTCATTTCTTTAATGGACACTATAAACGTATTAGTCAACCTTTTTTCCATGACTAAGATTAGAAGGTGATGAGATGGCACCAATGTCATTAAACACCAACTGTGAATAAATCAACATGGTATTTGCTGAGAAAAAAAAATGTAAAATGTAATTTAAAAAAATTAAAAGTTATGGCCAGAAATGTATTTTTGCAGAACAGTGAAGATGACCTGCTTTGACCTTTTAGATATAAAATGCCATCACCTCATTCACTTCTAAAAGACATCAGTGTGAAATTTATGAATTGGTGTATTGCAGCGAAAACCGTGTTTTGTAAAGTCACAATGACCTTAGCTTTTGAAACCAAAATCTAATCAATTCATCCTTAGTATTTCACCACTGGAGAGATAGTCTTGTCATAACACAAGGCTGACTCTACAGTAGAACAACACAAATAATTTTGAAATTGGTGCCACATGGCCAGAGAAAACTGAAAGGACTGTGACATTTGCTTTTTCCCCAAGAGGTAGAAAACCTACAACTACCAGAATGCACTGCACTACACCAGACCAACAAATGCTGATGGTTATCGCAATGCGAACTCGTCTGTTTGACACTTTGGTGGCCGACTGGTAACAAACAGTCTTGTGCTACAATACAACAACAAAAACAGTAAGCTACAACGTGTTTCTGACAACATTTGAGGTGAGAAACAGACAACACAGTAACAGGATCTTAATCTGATCAGCACTGTTAAGTTTTAAGTTAACATTGTGTTATGCTAGGTGACTTTACCGTCAAGATACTATTGTCATACAAAACAAAATGGGAGCTGGGAGCACTTTTTCATGAAGTGCTGGAATAAAGTGCTCCCTAGAAGAAAAACACTATATGAATACACGCCCTAAACACATAGAGATGCAGGCATATTTTAATGGATCTATATTGGCCATGCACAGGGTGATACGTCTACACTCTAGCTGATCATGTCACATCAATTCCTCAAGTAATCTTTACTATCGTATCAATAATTCAAGCTCATAAACTTAATCATTTTGAACAAGGATCCAGAATTTTGGATCAAGAAGTTTGTGAAAAATAAAATGTGTCAGATTAGCAATCAACAGCTGTTATTTTATTATGTAAGATACATAATAAATTAAAAATGAAAGTACTGGATCAGACTCAGTATCAGAAGACGCACAATGTTAAAGGACTCAGATCAGGATCGGGGGCAGAGCAACTTGATTGCCATATCCCTAATGTTAAGCTTCACATTTTAAAGACAGTATTGACCTATCTGTATAGATATTTTATTTACATTATGCGTTATAAGAAATAAGAAATAAGACCGACAACTATGCTGTATAAAAAACGAGACTAGCAACTTCTCCAATGAAATGTGCAACAGCACAGCTTTAATGCAGGTTTCAGTGGTGAAACAAGATAATCAATTATTCAAGTCTGTCATTTCTTCTTCTTTTTTGCCTGGACCAGTATCTCCATGGCCCGCTTTCGCTGTTTTGCCACATGTTAAAAGCAATAGTAATAATAGTGATAAGAATAAAATGATGATAATTGCAATACTGATGATAATAATAGTGATGATTAAATTATAATAATCACAATATTAATTACAATTAAAGTGATAATAATAAAATGATAATAGCAGTATTAATTACAATAGTGATAGCAACAAAATGATCATGAAAATAATATTAATTATAATAATACTGATAATAATAAAATAATGATAACAGCAATATTTATTATAATAATAGTGATACTAAATAATATAATAGCAATAGAATTATAATGATAGTGATGATAATTATAATAATACAATGATAATAGCAATTAAAATTAATGATAATCAAATGCAATATATACCCTACAAGCAATTCTCTGAATAAAAACCTGAATAAACTTGAACGTTTTCTGAACCTGCGTGAATATATGTTGACAACTGATCGATTTATGACCACTTTCATAGTGCAAACATGTCAATCCTCTGTAGGCATAATGCACAGCAGAAGCGAGCGGCACTGTGCCAAGATAGCCGCGGGTAGGAACGTCGCCCCAATAGGCAGCAGCAGTCAACGCATCGTATGTCTACGGTTTTCCCCATAACATTAGTGCTACATACTCAGCTGGATTTCAGAGTGGCAAATGTATTTACAGTTACAATATAGTACGTTGGTACGTTACATAAAGAAAAGGACCGTAATAGTATGAATGCTCAGCATTCCCATCAATTTCGTATCTTCCACGGACTAAAATCCGCCTACTTTCTTTGATATAAATAGCATGTCCTGTGACACATGACAGATAAAACGTTAATATGTTGACTTAGATTCTATCATGTAGCTAGGTAGTGGAGTCACGAAAAGCTAATGTTAGCTTGCGTCAATCAGTCAACGTTACCTGCGCGCGCGCTCTGGTCAGCACAAACCAATCAGGTAGCAGTATTCTCCCCCGCATTCGCGCTTGTGTCTCAGTGCTGTAGCACTAGTAGGGGAATGCCTTGTTGAATTCAAGGCTCCCTCCACACACGTTCGCAGCTCAACACACCCCCCCACCGTCCCGTCCTACCCCCCCCCCCCCCCCCCCCCCCCCCAAAAAAAACTCATCGGATCTACACGATTCACGTAGGTGACCTATTTTGGATTCAAAACGGCGAATTTCGCCGAAAGGTGAGTGATTTTCATGTCTGATTGACCCACACTGAATCTCTTGTAGCTATAGATGTACTGATCAGGATCCAATTTTCAGGTAAAAGGCTGATGATTTTCTGCTAATCACATATGAAGTCCTCTACATTATTTAAAAAACTATGGAACTAATAAAAATGTTTTACTTCTTCACTTGGTTTGAAAAGTCTCAACAAATTAGCTGTGCACCATATTTTAGACAAGTAATTCTATAGTTGTTTACCAAACAAAATGGATGGCCTGGTCACGGGTGGAGAGGACGTTCTGGCTGGGTACAAGGAGTGAGGGCCTCCCTCTGTTGCCTTTGTTCATCATCAGGATCACGTAGAGAAGCTGGTGGAAAACCCTCCGCAGGGACTGGACAACAACATCAGGTAAGGTTAGAAATGTCTTTCTGTCAGGACAAATTACTGCAGACATCAGATTAAAAAGTGAATCACAACTAACTATACTATATTATTATTCTCGCTATACATGCTGCCACTTGGTGACATCATTAAAGACCACAATATATGTTTCTATAGTTACGCAGATGACATGCAAATGTACATCTCTGCTGAGCCAAACAGTGCTGCAGCCATAAACTCCATTACTAGATGCCTTTTGGCAGTAAGTAAACAGATAAACAATAATTTTTTAAAGTTAAACGAAGATAAAACTGAATTCCTGCTTGTCAGCCCTAAAACAAAAAGAAAAAATGCTGCTCAGTAATTTGGAGAATTTAACTCCCTGGATTAAATCTGAGGATACAAGTTTTAGTGTGATCCTTGATTCAGATCTAACCCTCAAGTCCCACATTAACAAGGTGACGAAACCTCAGAGGTGTTGTATGTTACTTGATTTTACAATTTATGGTTTTACAATTCTATGATTTTATGACGTCACGATTTTTTATGATTGATTTAATTTTATGATTTTTTTTTTCAAAGATTTTAAGATTCATGGTTTTGCTGTGATTAGTAGGTGGTGGATCTGATGGAGAAAGACTAAGGTGAGTTCTATCTGATCCAAGGTGCTACTAATGGGTGGTAGATTCTGGGGCAGCTGTGGCACAGACAATCTGCAGTGAGGTTAACTCTTGAGAGGACGTTTGGGCCTAAAGGGTGACATAAGAAGGATAGGATCTCAAATCACCACCACTTTTAAATGAAAATTGCTGAATTAGGTAATCCGTGTTTTAAATGTCCTATTATATTGAATTGCCTTGTTTTATGTTCATTCTGTCTATTTTCATGTGAAGCACTCTGTGCCTATAACTTCCTTATTGTAAAGCACTTTGTGCTGCATTTCTTGTATGAAAGGTGCTATATAAATAAAGTTTATCATTATTATCATTATCATTATTATTATTATTATTATTATTATGTTCATAAATATCCTGTCTTGTTAATCATCATGATTTACCTTGTGGTCCCTCTGGTTGGGAAACCTGCCTACTATTGTCTAGACAGGCAGATAGTTTTATTTTTTGTTAATTCTCTACTCTCTCTACTAAGATATCAGCTGCTTGGTAAAGGTGAAGATTTCTAATATTTTGCTCAAAAGAATTGCTCTGACAGTCAAGAAATTGTCTCCCTGAAAACCACTGACAGTAAGATCTGTAAGTTATCCTGAGTTACTGGGACATTATTTGTGGACAGACATGCAAGGCCTAATGTCAGTAGATTTCTTACTGAAAAGGGGTCTGTTCAATTCAGAAGTTTTTCTATCTTTAGCTTCAAGTTATGTCCAAGTCTTTTGGAAGGATGTGTGGTCTCTATGTGTCACTAAAAAAAAAAGGGGGGGGGGGGGGCAGATTCCAGCCACACTGACAAAACCAGAGCAAACAATTAGAATTTGAGATAACAAGTGTGCATACTATTGGCCCACCATGAACCATGATTTTTGGATCTTACTTCTTTCTGGTCTCCATGTTTTGGCAAGCAGAGCAGCTTCAGGCCAAAGAAAGCCATCTCAGGAACACTCCTCAGCTGGGTGATATCTCTGTGCAGAAATAACACAAGTGTCAGCTCTTTCAAGCCGTGGATACGCTCGAGACAGAGAGAGAGGTAAGAAAACTCACTGTGGAGCAGTGAAGGTTAACTCTCCAATGACCGGCTCAAAGTAAAGCAGCTTGCTGAAGATCTGCAGAGGAAAAAACAAACAGGTTAACAGTCCACACATGAGCACACTGCAGTGTTGTATGCAGCGGGTGTGATGATGGAATCATTAGTTACTTTTGTGCAGTTGCCGGCGCTTTGTGGTCTGTCTTTGAGTGGAAATGTCTGCAGGAGTCTGATGATGCTTTGAATCAGGAGAACCACAGCATCTCTGATCTTCATCAAGTCCTGGCCGGAGAAATGAACCTCCTCTTCCTCCTCTTCTTCCTCATCCACTTCCATCTGACAATAACAGCGACAGACTATCATTTCCAGACACCCTGTACACTCTATTTATTGAGCCAACACTTATTTTAATGATAGATCATTCTGTACATCTCCATCTGAGGTACACGCAAGTTTGCTTGACTCTCTCACTATCTGTTTCCACACATCTAGCAGTGGGAATCTCCAGGCACTTCACGATACGATTTGATCATGATTCAGAGGGTAACGGTTCCATAATAAATATACCATACTGCATTTTTGGTGATCCATAATTAAATAAACACATTATTTTACTTGCATACAGTGTGGCTCTTGTCCAGTTCCCTTGCCCCTTCAATCTGCCTACATACCCTAACTTTTAAACCGGGGGTGCCAGTAACATTGTATCCATCTGCGGATGCTTACGCTTGTCCACTGAGGGATATACATATATATGGGATATACACACACTGTAGGGTCAAGTGTTTGCATAGCCTGCTGTAATATTTCCCCTGAAACAGAATGCACTTCACGTTCTATTAGGGCTGGGCGGTATGGACAAAAATTCATATCCCAGTATTTTCAGGCTGAATGGCAAAACACGATATATATCTCGGCATTTACTAGGAAATGGGCTACATGTTAAGTTGCAAGCTGATCCTCAGCTAAAGTCCCCTGTTATTTTTGCTGCATGTGTTTTTCCACAGCAGGGCAGGTAAAAGAAGTTTACCTGTTGGAGGTGAGCTGTTTGCAGAGGTGCAGTAAGAGCCTGTTGTCTGCAGCTCTTCATCAACATCTCACTGTGGCTGTTTCTGATTTTGAGCTGCTAACAAAGTTCCGCTAATTCGGTAATATGCACATTTTAATTCCTATAAAGTCTTCAATATATAAGTCCCTTTTTTTGTTATGTAAAACCTTTTATTGTGAAGCAGCAAAATAAGGAAATGTTGAGTTTTTGAGCAGCAACTTCTAATACGGCAGATAGGGAACATAAACAGTAAAATAAAGCAGACATCTAAAGTAAAAACAGGATGCAGGAGAGAAACTAAAATAAAGATGCCTTTCTCTCTGGTCCCCTGCAGAGAGAGGGGAGGAGAATCCCGCAACACATACGGCTTGTTTGAGGGGGTTTGTGAGACACCACCACTACCTGCTTGAATGCAGGCAGCTTGGCTTTTGGACCTACTTGGGAGAAAGAGTAGGTGCGCAGCTCAGTGTGGCACCACATGTCTAAACTGATAACAGTTAATCCCGGCGTGGTATGGCTTGACTGGACGTGGCTAAAAGTTACAGAGGAAAAGGCCCACAGTATTTTACGTGTGCTACTGCGGTAACTCAATTCATCTGACAGACTGATTTAGTGTAGCTCGTGCAACAAATAGACCGATGACGCACTGTAGACCAATTAACAGACAGATTAAACAGAGGTGCAGCTGTGCGTCTCTTTTAGTGTTGCTGGAGAGTGAGCGAGTGAGTGAGTGAGGCTGAGTGGAGAGTGTGAGAGAGAGATACACACTGGTATGCATTATGTGGCCCAACTTGACCCTGTATCGATATAAACGGTATTGTCTAAATCTATATCTTGCTTGAAAATATATCAATATATTGTAAAAAAAAAAAAAAAAAAAAGATATACTGCCCAGCCCTACACACGGTGTGTCTCCCTCCTGCCTGAGAGCCTGCTCTGACCAGTTGGCCCCCATCTTTACTCGCATCTTCAATCGATCGCTGGAGCTGTGTGAAGTACCCTCCTGCTTCAAAGGCTCCACCATCATCCCGGTCCCCAAGAAGCCCGCCATCACAGGACTGAATGACTACAGGCCCGTCACCCTGACATCTGTGGTCATGAAATCCTTTGAAAGACTGGTGTTGCGCCACCTGAAGGACATCACAGGCCCCCTGCTGGACCCCCTGCAGTTTGCCTACCGGGCAAACAGGTCGGTGGATGATGCAGTCAACATGGGACTCCACAACATCCTGCACCACCTCGACTCCCCAGGGACTTACGCTAGGATCCTGTTTGTGGACTTCAGCTCGGCGTTCAACACAATCATCCCCGGAATTCTCAATCAGAAGCTCATCAAGCTCACGGTGCCTGCCTCCACCTGTCAGTGGATTACCAGCTTCTTGACTGACAGGAGGCAGCGTATGAGGCTGGGGAGTAGGGCTGCAACGATTAGTCGACTAATCGATGACTAGTCGACTATTAAAATAATTGGTGTCTATTTTAGTAGTCGACTAATCGGTTTGAGTCATTTTTCATAGAAAAGTACTATAAAAGTACCCCAAAATACTCTTATTGCAGCTTCTTACATTCAAATATTGGCAGTTTTACACACTCTCCCATGACGGTGAACTAAAACCCTTTGGCGTGAGTACAAAACAAGACATTAGATTACATAATTTTGGGGTCTGGGAGAGACAGATTAGTCGACAATGAAAATAATCGTTAGTTGCAGCACTACTGGGGAGCATCACATCCAGCTCTCGGTCCATCAGCACTGGTGCCCCCCAGGGTTGTGTCCTCTCCCCACTGCTCTTCTCCCTGTACACCAACAACTGCACCTTACGGGACCGTTCTGTGAAACTCCTGAAGTGGACCTCCCACATAGACACTGTACGGAAAAAGGTCCAGCAGAGGCTGTACTTCCTGCGTCAGCTCAGGAAGCTCAACCTGCCTCAGGAATTGCTGATCACATTCTACACCGCCATAATCCAATCTGTTCTCTGCATGTCCATCACAGTCTGGTTTGGATCCGCCACTAAACTGGACAGGAACAGACTGGAACGGACTATCAGATGTGCAGAGAGGATTATTGGGACTGATCTTCCCTCCATCCAGGACCTATACTAGTCAAGGGTCAGGAAACGGGCAGGAAACATCTCAGCAGACCCCTCACACCCCGGACACAAACTGTTTAAACTCCTCCCATCCGGTAGGCGCTACAGAGTACTGTTCGCCAAAACTACCCGCCACATAGACAGTTTCTTCCCCCAGGCTGTCGCTATGATGAACTCCTTACAGTCACAAAGTGGCAGAGCAAACAACACTCGCATCCTGTATATTGTATATTTTCATATTTTTCATATTTTTATATTTTATGTATATTTGTACAATTTCTTGTATATTGTATATTTTGCATTTTACACTTGTTTGATTTTTAGTACATATGTAAATACTCGTAAATTGAGAGCAAAGCCTACCAGAGCCAAATTCATTGTATGTACACACGTACTTGGCCAATAAAGCTGATTCTGATTCTATTCAATAATATATGGTCCGCATCCTTTTTATTTCAAAAAGTTAACTGCATTGATGAATGAATGAATGAATTTGAAAGCACATTACAGTCTCCTGTGAATGTAAGAGTAACATGAGAGGGAGGCGGAGTGCTCTGCCGCAGCCACTGTGTTGTTATTTACGCTATGCCAGCAGAGGAGCTGCAAGCAGCGTCTCTCTGTTAGCGCCAGTGAAAGCCAAGACACTGGGCAGGCCAGGCACAGGGTTTTTAAGGTAAAACAGACTGAGCACAGAGTTATCTTCTTCACCACAGAGGTATTTTAATTTGGTAATGCTGCAGCCTGTTGCTCAGCCTGTTTAGGAAAATCAAAAGGGTTAGCAAGCATGTGATGCATATTTTATCATTTATCAGAATCAGTGTTTTTATATCAAATACCTCTTTTCCCACCACAATGTTTATATTACTTACTTATTCAGTCTTTCAATTATAGTTGCTTGAGCGCTGCCTGGACGGAGACAGACAGTATTTTGTGGTGGCCTGCCATTCCCCATTACATCTCACTGGTAAAGGGGCTAATTTAACTTGGGTTAGAGTGCTTACTGACCTCTGCAGTTTCTTTTCGCTGTGGTTTGGAGCGTTTGCCCTCTGTCTGAGAACTCTTCAGTCCATCCTTCTTGCGCTTCTTTCCAGAGTCCTGAGGCCAGCATTGAGAGGTCAAGTCTGAACATGTGTCCATCAAAACCTCATGGAAAACCTTGTTGGCGATGCTCCCTGGAAGCAATACAAATAGTATGCATTATCAGTAAAGAATCTTATTTCACCTAATGCAACCAGACATAAGCAAAAAGACAACAATAACAGAAAACACAAGAAATTATGTTGAAACACTTTGACGAAAGAACACAGATAATGGGATGAGGTAAATAATTCTCTGACTTGCTGTGTTGAAGCACTGCTGTGTGTGGGAAGCCTTTGAGTCATTCATAACGGGAACAGCTTGTGTGTTAAGTTTTTTTTTTACCTCTGGTAGCATTATTGGGCTGTTTATTTATGAGGGGGTCCTTGTTTTGTATGTCTTATGCGTGTGTAGGAAGATGCACATGCACAGTGGTGCGATGGGCATTTATGCCAATTAGTTGTGGGAAAAAAACAGACTCACATAACAGTTTCCACACTTATCTGCTATGATTCACAACTTCTAAAAATCGATCTTTAAAAACTGATTTTTTTCCTGTCCGGCAATGTTGATTTGCTGCGTGCCCTTCAGTGCTGCGTCAGTAGTAGATTACGTAGCCGTAAATTCAGAGATGCAGTCCTTGGAGCAAGCAGTATGGCTACTAGCTAGTCATTTGCTGCTAATATTAGCTCTCCGTTTCTGTTATTGTTTTTATTAGCATGTAAAGTGCCCTCAAGTATCTTTTAAAGCTAAAAAATAAATAAATAAATGAATAAATAAAAATAATAATAATAATAATTCATTATTATTATTATTATTATTAAAAAGCTGTCCATACATCGGCAAAGTATTCGTATAAAAACTCCATAATCGTATACAAACTTTACTCTGCTTAGATGCCATAATTTGCCACACCTTTTAGAGAATCGGTTTTTTTTGGCCATTAATTGTTTTTAGAATCAACTCTATCCCAAGCATCAAAATCATACTGAATTGTAAGTTACCAAAAGATTCAACCCCTCACTACCAATAATTTCAAACTATGGGTCTACAGGTGGCGGTAATGTGGCAAGAAGTGCAGCGATGTTGGGGTGGGTGATATGGCCCTGAAATAATATCATGACATTTCAGGGTATTTTTGCAGTAACGATATTCTTGACCAACAGTATGACAAATTAGTTTAGAATTTTACATGTCAACCCAACAGTTTGCCTTCAAATATTCAGTAAAAACAAAAAATTCTCTCTCATTTCTTTAGTTTATAAACAACAGTAACTCAGTGACATTCAGATTCTGTATACATTATTAATAGTTCAACAAAATAAAATCTACCACTAATCACACATTTAAACAGTTCCCACATACAAAAAAATGTATCCTGGGATCCATGTAGATAAATCAAGAGGTGATTTTCATCTTTTAGTAAAATCCTTAATGAGTTGTTTTTTTTTCCACCTGGACCTTTATGCTCTGCCATTTCTCCTCTAATCATCACGCTGTGACCTGTGACAGGCTGTTATGCTACCAGAACTATCACACATTCACATATATGTAGTTTTTTTGTCGAGCCGCAAGCATCATGTAGGTTTACATTACCAAAGGTTTATGACAAAATCACTTAACAATACGACTCCCCGTGCGCAGAGGAGAGGGAGAGACGCTGTGCTGCTGCTGGAGGAGCCGCTGAATGAGTTCCCTCTGAACAGTACTTCTCTAAATGAGTCTGAGAAGTCCGGGGCTGTTCATAAAACATTCAGGATGCCACAGTTTATTCCACACTACTGAAGCTGCTCCTCTTTTTGAAACCACCACTGAGTCGGTAATAATTTTGCTTTCAGTCATGCTTGTTGTTACTGTGCGTAACAGTATGATGTCAATATGTCAACAACACAATCACAGTTTTCCAACATTTCAGTTGAGCTCTCTTTTAGATTCTCCTTTAACTAAAGTGGTTTCGATAATCCACATAATCTGGTTATTTTCAAACGTTCTTAGCATCTGACTGCTCTTGTCAACTTGTCAGGCTTTGTCGTAGTTATGCCACACTGTCTCCAAATCTCAGTAATAAACTGAGTACAAGGTTACCATTACTAACAAATGATAACCAGTGCTACAAAAAATAACACCTAAATTGTAAAGAACCAGAACTATCTTTCAGAGTAAAATCCCAGGATTATGTCACAGGCGACAATACACTTACAATCCTCAAAGTGAACTGTTTTTGTTCAAAGTATTTTTAATTACTTAACTGTTAATTGACAATATAGTGGTTACTGATTTACACACAAGCAGAAATCTATATACTATAACAAAGTCTATTTTATACCTACTCACTGTTTCAGTAGTCCCAAGAAGAAAAAAAAAAGTTGATACCTTATTGCTACAGTTTTCTGACCGTGGTTGTGCTAAATCTATATGCAGACCTTCTCAGGTGTATATTTCTCAGATTTCCATACCTGGGATTCCCAGCAGCAGCAGGTAGAGTGAGGCGGCATGCAGACCGCTCACCCTCTGCTGGATGTTAGCCGTCTTGGCTTTTGCAGCCAGGACAAAGAAGGACAGCACGGCCACCAGAGACTTGATGGACACCTCATTCTCTCCCAGAAGCGCCCAGATACTCTGCAGTGCAACATGGGAGACATAAAGTGCTTACTGCTGATGGCCAAATGAAGCCTCATGAAGCATTTTCTTTATTTTCTGAGCCCACTAGATGGTACTCTTGGTTTAAAGGGAGAGGCTCAAAGAATAGCAATTCAGTGTGCTTTCAACTTTTTGTTAAGCAAAAAGCGCCATCTAGTGGGCTCAGAAAATAAAGAAAATGCTTCATGAGACATCATCAGGAAAAAAAAAGATACCTGGCAGACTGACGTTTTTAGCATCAACATCAAAGCACACAGATTACCAACATTTCAGGGAGCCGCTTGCTTCAGTACATAATAAAATATAAAAATTATAAAAAAAATTATAAAAAAATGTATATTCATTTGTTGGCACATTAAAATTGCAACTATAATGAAAGACAAACTTAGACACTTACACCAAAATATACTCACAAATACTTGAATTTAAAAGTTAACAAAAGCCTGTGCAGGAGAGGTAAGCAGCTTAATGCTATACAAATACCTAAAAACTCAACCCAAGGCAGACAGGACTGTATTCAATTTAAATAATCAGCTGCATTCTCACAGTTTTAGAATGTAGTGCTTTACAGCCCAATGTCTGAATGTTTTGTGACAGTTCACACTGAACCTCAAGTGTCAGTAGATGCAAGGTGGCAAAGTGTGGCCTGCAGGTTAGCATGCCTTCAACTTCCAAGTTTAAAACGGAAAGCAAATTTTTGTGTAGGCTATGTGTTTGTATGTGTAGGCTTTGTATGGCTTCCTTTTTTTGCAGTTAAGTTAAAGATTTAAGACTTTTTATATGCACTCAGATATATTTTTTCCAGTTGAGCACTTTTTCCAAGATAATCCATCCATAACATAATGCTACTGATGTCACAAGTTGAGGGAGTGTGTCACTTGCATGCTGACTGCAGAAACGTCGACCGGAGCTGTTGCCTGTGAACTGAATGTTTACTTTACTACCTCCAGCTGTCTCCAACGCTGTTTCTATTAATATGACAGTACATCCAACCAGCTACACAACCACAAACCACATGTAACCACACCAGCTCAGAACCTCCACATCCAGCGACTTCACCTGCTCATGGAGTAACTGGTTTGCACAACCAAAGAATTTCTGCACAAACCATCAGAAACCATCTCAAGGAAGCTCATCTGCATGTTCTTCATCCTCACCAGGGTCTTGATCTGACAGCATTTCAACACTGTAACCGACTTGTGCAGTTGTGAGGCCAGTTGGATGTGCTGCCTAATTCAGGGAAACAACACTGGAGAGGTCTTATGGTAGTAAAATGAACATTCAGTTCACGGGCAACAGCTCTGGTGGACATTCCTGCAGTCTGCATGCCAATGGCACGCTCCTTCCAAACTTAAACTCTGTGGCATTGTGTTGTGTGATCAAACTGCACATTTTAGTTTGACCTTTTATTGTTATCATCCCAAGACACACCTGTGTAGTAATGATGTTTAAACAACATCTTGATATGCCATACCTGTCAGGTGGATGGATTATCTTGGAAAAGGAGAAGTGCTCACTAATGCAGATTTTAACTAATTTGCAACCAAAATTTGAAATAAGTAAATCTATTGAGTGCATAAAAAAGTCTTACATATTCAACTTTAACTTGTGAAAAATAGGAGCAAAAACAAAAATTTTGCAATTAAATACATTTGTTGTATACATTTAATTTAATTCAATTTAACACATTAAAAAATGCCTGTATTGCCATCTTAATAATCATTTTTGTGAGCAGAGGTCAGAGGGTCTATGTGCTGGATCACATCTACCTGTGAAGATCCATCTCTGTCTGCAGACTCTTGTTGGTCAGCAGCGTGGGTCAGTAAACACTGGTACAGGGTTCTGAAGGCCTTGTCTCCACTGACTGCAAGTTCGTCCTCTATGGTGTCATCAAGTGGTTTTCTCTCTGTGAACTCTAAGTCCCAAACTGCGTCCACCCAGGCTGGAAATCACAACAGTTATCACATTACCTAAAGTGATACAATACAACCATAGGCAGTATTTTGAAAGTAGTAGACCTTTTTGGTGTGATATTAAAAGATGGTACATGGGTAAGGGTGAAAACTAAAAATGTAGGAAAAAACAAAAGAAAAGGTAAGTTATCTTAATTTAAACCAACATTATGACATTATATATACAGTCATGTGAAAAAATTAGGACACCCCATTAAATACTCAATTCTTTATTTAGAAATGTTCACATATCGATGTCTAATATTATTTTTATTTATCTCTGGAAAATAAAGTGATTTAATTGCAGGTAACAACAAAAATTAACCTTGTTTTACTCATTAAACAAAAGAAACAAAAATGCATATTCTAACTGAGGAAAAAGTTAGGACAACCTACCCCCTAATAGCTAGTGTTACCCCCTTTGGCTGAATTAACTTCAGTGAGACGCTTCTTGTAGCCATCTACCTGTCTCTGGCATCGGTTTGAGGACAGTTTGCCCCCCCCCTCAACACAGAATTCTTTCAGCTGTGAGATGTTTGAGGGGTATCTTGCATGTACAGCCCATTTCAAGTCACCCCACAGCATCTCAATGGGATTAAGATCTGGGCTTTGACTAGGCCATTCCAGGACTCTCAATTTCTTAGTTTTCAGCCAGTCCTTGGTGGATTTACTGGTATGTTTTGGGTCATTGTCATGATGCAGGGTCCAGCTCCGCTTCAGCTTAAATTTTTTTTACAGATGGTCTCACATGTTCCTCAAGCACCCTCTGATACACGGTAGAATTCATGGTGGATTCTATGATGGTGAGCTGGCCAGGTCCTGCTGCAGCAAAGCATCCCCAAACCATGACACTTCCACCTCTATGTTTCACAGTTGGTATGAGGTTCTTTTCCTGGAATGCTGTATTGTGTTTACGCCAAACATGCATTCTGTTATGGTGTCCAAATAATTCAATTTCAATCTGTCCAAAGAACATTATTCCAGAAGTCCTGGTCTTTGTCTACATTCTCTCTGGCAAATTTAAGTCTGGCCTTCATGTTTCTCTTAGACAGCAAAGGTTTCCTCCATGCACACCTCCCATGAAAGTTAAAGTTGTGCAGTCTCTTTCTGATCGTAGAGGCATGCACTTTCACATCAACAGTAGCAAGAGGCTGCTGTAGGTCCCATGATGACATTTTAGGGTTTTTGGAGTCTTCTTTTAGCATCTTGCAGTCTGCTCTCGGGGTGAACTTGCTTAGATGGCCAGACCTGGGCATGTTGGCAGTTGTTTTGAATGTCCTCCACTTGTAGACTATTTTCCAGACAGTGGAATGGCTGATTTCAAATTCGTTTGAGATCTTTTTAAATACTTTACCAGTCTCACAAGCTGCTACAATCTTCTTTCTGATGGCCTCAGACAGCTCTTTCGATCTCACCATGGTGTTCACTCTCACTTCAAAAGTCAGGAGCGCACCAAACTAAATGTCTGAGGTTAAGACAGGGTGAGCCTCCTTCAAAATGCTGAGTAAAGATGTTCTAATTATGTGCACCTGATGTGACACAACTGCATGTGATTTAGCCATTGTTAATGGGATTAACTGTGGGGGTATCCTAATTCATTCCTCACCAGAAATTGCATTTTTTTAAAATTACATTTTACAGAAAGTTTTTTAAAAGTATTTTCTTCTATCCATATGTCCAAATATGTTAAAAAATACAAAGGTTTTCATAGGGTGTCCTAATTTTTTCACATGACTGTATAGATACACACACACACATATATATATATACACATATAGACATACATACATACATATACATATATATATATATATATATATATATATGTGTGTGTGTGTGTGTGTGTGTGTGTGTGTGTATGTACATATATATATATATAAATATATGTACATACATACATACATATACATATATAAACACGTAAAAACAAGACCAGGGTTCCAACACAGACTGTCGTTATATGCTGGGTTTATTTGACCTATTCTGCGGATTTAATTGCTGCTGTCATGAAAGATTTGTATTGTTTATTGTTCATATCCAGTATATATATATCTGTAGCTGTTCCTGTAACTAGCCTAATAACCACACATTTAAGTTATATTATTTGGAGAACCTTGCGCCAAACTCCTTTTATGAACATATCAATTTGACATTACCATATGAAAAAGTCTGGAAACGTTACAATATGGCTCAAACACCTTTAGAAGAAGCCTCTGCTCTTCACTTTGACAAAATAGCTAAGTTAACATTGTGTGTCCAAAATACAGTGAGTCTACGTTAGACAGCAGTTCGCCGAAATCACCACTGGCTCGCAACAATTCGGGTATAAGGTCTGAAGTTTCCTTTTAACCACATTTTACTTCCAAAGCAAGCGGCACTGGCTAATTTGCAAGATTTATGAATGGAGCTTGGAGCGCTGTCCTTCTTGTACACCAATACAGAGCACATAACCCGGGAAACTGCTAACGTTAACGTAAACAGTCAACTTTGCTTGACAAACAGCAGGACGGGTTATATTAATGCAAATGTATTTAACACTCGTCAATAGATAACATAGAAAAAAAGTCGTTCACAAAATTTTACCTTTTGGAATTTCATTTAACTTGAGAAACTGCAGCGCAGATATTAAATCCATCTTATTTTGAATCAGCCCGCCCGAAACTACACACTTCACACATGCGCAGTGACAACTTTCCGCGTCGCTTCTTCTTTTTTTCTCATTTTAGTCATCCATTCACTCTCTCAGCTTTCATCGCCGCCATCTACTGGTTAGGAGGAGTATGGCCTGTTTGATAGTTTGCGCCACCCAAAGGGCAGCTCCCTATCTATCTATCTATCTATCTATCTATCTATCTATCTATCTATCTATCTATCGTCTATGATAAGCCTGCCCCTGCACCACAGACTGTAATGCAGCAATGGAAATATTCCATAGCGCAGCTCTAATGGCCATTTTTTTTACATACAAATATGTATATATGTATTAAGGAGAACTAACCACCACCAAGAAGGTCCAACTGCAGATTTCATGGCTCTGGATATGACACAGGTGCCATACCAGTAATGAAAATCTGTGAACCATACCCAACCCAAGTTGGATGTTGGAAATTTAATACTGCATGACAAGAGACTATGCTTAATTGTAATCAGCCTAATGAAAGAGATGAAAAAGTCTAAAAAGGTTCACAGCAGATCTTGAAATTATGAATTATTACCTTTACATAACCCATCATATAAAGCATAAATATGCGATTTAATCAGGAACCCATAAAGTGTCACATCTAGGGATGGCTGTACTGGGTCTAAACATGGAGTAGAGATTAAGCCTTGGATGGATTACTGAATGGGCCTACCAGGCACCGGCACAGGGGCCCAAAGTGTCAGGGACCCCCTGATCTTCACTTGCAATTTCTAAGAGACCACAGAGACACACAAAAAGGCCACACAAAATAACTATGAAAATGGGCAAAACAACCACAAAGTGACACAAACGTCCTGTTTAGACCTGGTACTAACATGTGTCTCATGATATCTGATCACAAGTGGATGCGTCCTGATGCATCCTCGACAACGTCGTCATCAAAGCATGATGTGGTGGTCGTTTTGGTGGCAGTTCATAAATGCTCTATATCTTACCCATTTATGTTGAGTTAGATGAGGTGTTGCAATACCAACCATCATATTGGCCTATCGAAGGAGACGTGCTGAATTCTGCTGACAGTAATATCTCCAGCTGTACTGACACAGCTGCTAAAGTGAGTAGCAAGCATTCTACAGAGCAGCTACCATAAGTGTAATAACTGTGCGGTGCAGTAACAAAATCTGAACACAAGTGGTCAGCTGGAGACGCATAACAGGCTCATGTGAACAGCGATGTGTCTCCGCTGTCCAATTTTGTTCGAATCACTGAAACCCATGCTAATACCAAGGTATATCCAGGCTCAAAATTACTACAAAGAGACACAAAACCCCAAAAAGATGCAAAACAACCACAATGAGACGCAAACCCACCACAACGTCCTGTGGCTTGTGCCTGTGTAGGAGAGGTGGCAGGGTCCTTTTCACGTCTGTACTATCTGATCTGTATCTACTTGTTTCAGCATTGAAATAAACTTAAAAATGATTGTCCACACAAAGTCAAAGAGGTTAAGGGGAAATCGTGGGCACCATGAACCTCATATTAATTACTGGTGGTAAACCCCTGCTAACACATCAATTACATGCCTGATGTCCTTTATCCGCTCTTCCATCCCTCCTGCTGGACTTCAGTTCTGTGCTTGACCTTACTATGCTGCTTAACAAGTTGTATTAATGACTAAAGAGATCTGTATGCTTCAAACAAAGTTATTCTCATGAAGTAAGGTGAAGTAAAAGTAAGGTCATTTATTTTTTGAAGTGTCACGCACCAAAAGGTGCCCAGCATGGCCTACAAGACACAAAATCATGACAAAAACAAGAACAATTACATAATGAGAGTGAAAGAACAAATATGATACACCTCCATGCATGTCAAACAAAATCAAATAATGTCCAAGCAGATATGAACATAATCCTGCTCCTTAGACATGACTGCTAGAAACATAACTTAAGGAACATCTGAGGCACAGACTGTGCCTTTAACACATCATAAAGCGCCCTCGTATGCTGTTTGTAGGAACACAAACTGAGCTAGGTGTCTGTAAACAGGTACTGGAGTGCACATTCATCAGACATTGAAAACAAATCAGGACATACTGCATACATTTTGAGGAAAGGCCATTAGCTGAGATTGTGATACAATGGACAATAGGCCAAAAAGTGCATTTAATTTTTAACCTTCTCCCAAATCACACAGATGACACTTCTATTTTTCTCTGGAATTGATTGGAAGCCTCCAGTTCCTCGAGTGCTCTGGATGATAAATATGCTTTTACTGTATCTTGTCAACTTTGGTTTACACAAAACTTCCTGCTTGTTCTCACTCCCAACTCATTAAATACCACACTTTGTCAGTGATCTTGGCGTCAGAGACTGGGGCACAGAGGCACCTTTTACAGAAGCATGATACACACCAGGTGCGTCAGTTTTAGTGGCAGCAGGCAGCAACCCAAGTTGTCGCTGCTTTGTCAATGAATTTTGGCATCAGGCACTGACACACAGAGGCACCTTTCGCAATGGTATGATACACACCAGTCGAAAGCAATTTGTAATACAGGCAGCTACTACCATAATATAAAGAGCAACAAACTCCAGATGTTCACCTGGGAGCCCACTGTTCAGTTCCCATGTAAAATTGAAAGCAAACCATGATGTTTTTTTTCTAAACCTAAAACCTAACCATGTGCTTTTGTTGCTGAAACCTGAGGAAATCAACCTAAAATTAAGTGTTTTCACCAACATCGTAATGTTTATTTTATAAAGACTGTACACATGTAATGAGCCAAAACTCTACATTTCCTGTAGAAAAAAAGTAAGTCTACTTTGAAAAGACACAATGCGTGTAAAAGGTGTTAGTTGGCATGCCGTCCATGAATGTCCAAAACTGGTGCAGGAGTGCACATAGTGCAAAAGCAGTCAACATGTGGCTCTTTAGCCCCTCTCCAGTGACATATATGGAAATGAATAACAGTTGTTTTCTTTTTAACAATTTAATGTTCCTTTATTGTTGTAGGCCTAAAGTGACTCTTACTTTCTATAGTTTTAATTTTCCATCAACTAAAGTGTGTGTGTTGAGTGGACAGATATCTTTGCTTTCACCGCCAACACTGCAAAGTTTAAATACCAAATAATCATAAATAACCAGCTGCAGCATAGCCACCGTGTGCTAAAACATATTAATGAATACTCATTTAGAACTATTAGTAATATTTATAGGCTAATTTAGACTTCATAGGCTGTGACCTTATTAAAAAGCACAAATTAGAGACAAATTAAAAAAAAAAAAAAGTATGCCAAAAATGGCCACTTTGGTAGTAAAGGTTGCTGACTCCTGACCTAGCACATCATATTTTGATGTGTATGTCCACTGAAGAAGCAGTGGTATTTGATGAGTTGGGATGAGAAGATGTTGAAAAAAGGCCCAATAACAGACTTACCAAACAAATTTTTACTGTCTGTTATTGGGCCCTTTGATTTATTTATTCCACAGTCATAACATGATGTCATCCTTGTGCTGCACCTCACATGGCTCCCATCCTACCACATACTGCAAGCTATTGAGACTTTTTATGCACACCCAGGAAACAATACATAGCCCCTTTCTGCCCTGTATCACGTTTTGTTTGCTAACAATAACCAAAGACCCCTGCACCATACTCTAAAATATGACAGACACGATTTATACAGGTTTTTATAACCAAGGTCTGTGCAGTACTTCACCTCATTACTTAACTCATATTCCTTCCTCAAAGATAAGGCGCGTATGTAGAGTAAGTCCTAAGTATTTATAATGCTCAGTGTGCAACGGAAGTGTTAAGCCAAATGAAATTTAAACTTAGTCTGTAACTCTCCCTTTTTTTCTGAAATGTATAACCTGGGTTTTATCTTTGTATATCTTCAGTCTCTGGAAAGAGGACTGTATCATCTGCTTATGGAAGAGTCCAAAACGTAATGTTGCCTAATCTGAAGCTAATATGTGTAATTTCTAGTACTAGATGGTTTATATAGATGGCAAACACTGTGGGAGACAGCATGTGTCCCTGATTTACACCAAATGGAGCTGGAAACCAACCTGTTCAACAGACCTAATCACTGTGATGTCACACAAAAACTTCAGGATAAACAACCAGCAAATGTTTTGTACTGCAGAGATATGTGAAATCAACAAACTTGTTTATTTCTATTATAATTTTTCAGCTGTAATTGTAACCTTTAAAGATATTAAACACAGTGGTCTGCTCTATGTGACGTTTCTTCCATGTTCATTTTATGTACTGTGTTGCTTTGATAGTGTCCTTGATAAACTAAATCCACCAGCACGGAAGCTAAGCAATGTACTGCTGTAGCAATGTATTTTAACCAGCTAAAAAAATCAATACCAGTTTAAGTGTATGCTACATCTGGAATACTTTCACCGCTATACCCTACACATTAACTTATCAAGGCAGCAGTAGACCAGCAACTCCTATGTTCTAAAATGACTGTTTTTGTCAATGGAGCCTGGTGGCTTTGAGATAATGGCCTCAGGCTGCCCGATGACAAGATAAAGTGTTAAAATATTCTAAATATAACATACACTTGAACTAATATTGATGTTTTTTAAGAGGCTAAATGCTAACCATTTAATTTGATGTCTGTGACGTAATGGTTTAATACCCGCCAGTTGTTGTAAAACAAACATTGAGATTCAGTCTGTAGTTATAACTTGCACACATGCAATTGGAGTTTGCTAAAGAGCTTTGAAGGTGTTAAAAATTTTACCAGCCCTGAATAAGTTTTCCCCTCCGCTCCGCACCTCCGTGGATACCAACTGTTGCCTGGAATGGTGAGGGCTGGGGTCATGCGCCTTGGGACATCTTACACATGCACACATACACACGCTCACACACACACACACACACACACACTCACACACTCTCTCTCACACAAACACACAAACACACACACCTCCCCAACCCCCTTTGTAAACTGTCCCCTGTAGCGTCTTGTTAAACACTGTCTTATGCTTCATGTTCTTGTTCACAAACTCAGTCTATGTATGTTAAAAAAAATAAAATAATTTTGTATATTAGTATATGTTACATGTCTTTTACACTCATTTGGGTTATGTAAGGTCTGTAGGTTTTTGGTAAATGTATGTATGACACTTTCTGCAAAACTTAATTAAAAAAAAAAATATTAAGAGAAAAAAAATAATAAAATAAAAAAATATATATATTTTTTTACCATTCATACCAGTATAATAATTTGAAAGTGAGAAGGTCATGGTTTATACAGTCAAACGCTTTCTACAAATCTATGAAACAACTTAAAGTTGGCCTCCCTTCCTGTATTCCAGCCATTTCATTCATCTAGCAGCTGACCAAATGTTATAAAATAGCAATACAATCTCATGGAGAAGACTAGAATAGACTTTAAAAACACAACTGGGAGGACTTATTCCCCCATAATTCAAAGAAACGCTAGAATGATTATTTTGGGACTAAGGCATTGAAGTACTCCAAACATACCTACAGGTAAAGTAACAGAAATATTGTGCGTGATTGTCAGGTTGTCTGTTTCAGAAAGTTACTAAAATTGTCAGAGAAATTACTGAAGGAGGTTCCAACAAGCAGCCTGTCAGAAGTTTACTGATGACTTTATGGTTGTAGTCAGTCACTTAACTGCATTCTAGAAGAATTCTGTCAGCTGAAGGTGTCCATCTCTTTCTCCATGGCCTCCACATTATTCTCCAGGCTGTACGTGGCCCACTTGTTGAGCCTGCTGTACAGAGGCAGTCCATTCTTCTCCCGGTAGAGGTAGACACCAGTCACTCTGTTCCAGTTAGTGCTGCAGATAGGACCAGCGCTCTGATGCTCTGCCAGCTGCTCCTTCTCTTCCTTCTCCAGTGCCACGAAGCCAAAGAAGCTCTTAACATTCTCTGCAGCCAGGAGGCGGGCATGGGCAGATGCTGTGCGTTGAAAGAGGGTCTTTTCGTTAGAGCGGTACTCGGACCAGTAGTCCTCCTGCAGGTAACCAAGAGGAGAGGAGCAGCGCTTCACACACAGCATCAGGAACACTGCCAAAGACATTCCTGCCACCAGCAGCCAGCCGATCAGCTGAAAAGACCAGACAGTTGTGATGTGAACACCCTTTGTAAGTTTTAAGGCATTGGATCAGTTACATTTGGGTCTGCTGTTTGCATCTTAAGTAATATGTTTGTCTCTATCTTTATACGTGTCAATGACAAGTGCTGATTTACAAGTGTTTGTGTCATTTTAGCAAATACCTTCAATAACAGCAGAGCAGCTGTCATTACATATCACCATTAAGCACAGCTGTGACTTTTTAAAGCACAATTAATCAGTCACATTAAAGTTGTAGTTGGTAACTATTGTAAGGAATAACTTTCCCATACTTGTTAAAACTGGCATTATATTCAAACACCACTAAATGAGACAGATAATCTGTGGGGGGAAAAAAAGGATATTCCTCTGCCTACTGTATTTCCTTTTTTTTTTTTTTTTTAGATTATTTTTTGGGGCATTTTGCCTTTAATTGACAGGACAGCTAAGTGTGAAAGGGGGAGAAAGAGAGGGAATGACATGCAGTAAAGAGCCACTGACTGGACTCAAACCCGGACCACTGTGGTGACAACTTTCAGACAGGAGGCACCTGCTCTATCCACTAAGCCAACAACACACCATGCCTACTGTATTTCCTTGTAGCATTTCGAATGGCCTTACTGCATGTGAATGAAAACAACCAATCAGAGCCAAGGAGTCTCTAACACAGCTGTCAGTCATGTCGATCACTTTTCATTAACTGCAGTCAAACTGTCAAACTAGGCAGCACTAATCAGATATAAATCAAGATTACGTTATTGCGTTGCCTATTTCTCTCCTCAGATGTTGTTGAATATGTTTGAATATGTTTCAAAAACATATTTTAGAGACTGTTTAGCTGTAAAATGAGAAAGTTTGTGACCCAGCCGCCATGTTGAATACAGTTAAACGGGAGTACCAAGCACTGCCCACTAGCAGGACCAACTTACTAATTTTACAGCGAAACAACCAGAAACAGCCCCGAAATTCATCATTCATTTTAGCATGTACAGAACCAGCATATTTTCACATCTAACTGGGTGAATTAAGGGTTTATTTTAACCATACCAGGGTTGGTGATTGTCAAAACAATGAAAAGATGAACCAAGATGGTGAGAATATTATGTTTCCATTAGCTTTGAATGAAGTGTGTTTGACCATGATAAAATTGTAGTTACTTTAAATGGAGTCTGGTGGGTGTGGCAATTGCAAATTTTCGGTGTGTTCCTGGTTCATCAAAAAGGATATTACTCTTTCACAAAAAACTCTGTAGGGTAGGATCCTCTCAATTATCTTGTCAGACACTTATAAGAACAATCTGAGCCTGTCAGTGGCAAAGACAGGCAAGTGGCCATAAATGGACGGTGCCAAGTGTTTACACTGCAGCCTGGACATTGCGCTCACTCGATACTGGGCCAATTTCAAATAATGTAGTTCTCAGTAGTCACTTAGACACAAAAACATGGGAATATTTGGGTTTAGGTTAAAAATGCCCTTTGACTCTGGACTTTAAAGTTTATTTGACATGCTGAAAGCCACACAAAAACTCTTCAGCATGGCTGCAAATACTTTGTTTTGCCCCTCAGTGTAAAAGGATAGCGCGTTTTGTGGGTGTTCCCAGATATTGACTCTTATCTATAGATGGAAGTACTGCACAGAAGTAATAGGCGGATGGATGTGTCATTATTCTTCAAGAAGTACTTTCAGCATGTAACACCTACTAAAGCCACAAACAATTGTTTTTACATTACTGTTGTTCAGATTATACAAAGAAAACAAAAGTTAATCAGTGAGCTTTAGAGGTGTTGGTAGGTGTGTTTTTGAATTTTGCACAGCATCAGGCTAACTGTTTCCACCTGCTGTCAGTGCTTATGCTAAGCTAGGCGAACTGCCTCCTGACTCAAGCTCCGTACTTAATAAATACTGCTTTCCCTCCAAAATTAGCGTTTGTATGCAGGTTTCTTTCAAACAGGGAAAAAAAACCCCCACTAAAAATAGGCTATAGACTCCTTTCCCATTGCCAGTAAACCAGTGTGTGTAAAGTTCGATGTCACGGGCAGGGCAGAAAACAGGTTAGTAAATAGTAGAAAGCAGCATGGAGGCCCATGAAAACTTTATAGTGGTTACTTCTTTTTATATATCTCTCACTTATTCTCTCTTGAGTCTTGTGCAGACTAATTTGGATCAATGTTTAAGCACTGCTTAAACAGAGATGGACGATATTTTGTGGTGGTGCATCATTGTATCTCACTGATAAAGGGGCTGAAATAAAGGCGCTTACCCAGGTGTTGTGTTTCCATCAATGCTGATTGGAACCGGAGCTGATTTAGGCCCTGATCACACAGAAAGCGCTTTAGCAGCTGGAGGTGGCGTTTTGTAATTGTTTTTAATGAGAATGAAGCTTTTTGCTCACTGTTTTTGCGTTGCTATGCGCCTTGTGTTTCTTCGCTCCAGGCGCCTGGTGATTTTACCAGACTTCTCTGAACTCTCCAAGTTGAAAAAACTTAAATTCAGAGCGGAAAAGCA
Source organism: Cephalopholis sonnerati (assembly GCA_019142605.1). Classification (NCBI taxonomy): domain Eukaryota; kingdom Metazoa; phylum Chordata; class Actinopteri; order Perciformes; family Serranidae; genus Cephalopholis; species Cephalopholis sonnerati. The sequence continues at coordinate 36,061,158 of JAGQAX010000018.1, forward strand.
CCACACATCACCTCCACTTTTTTCACATTCTCCAATCAGATGATTTGAGAGACAGGCCTTCTGTTGTGGTGATGACAACAAGTTCACAGTTGGTAAACAATGGAGGAGAAACTGGTGGTGCTCAGTCGCTTGGCAGGACCAATGGACTCCCTGTAGTAAGTCTTCATTTGTGTTATGCTAGGCCCAACGTTAGACAACAGGTGTTGTCAACCTGCCCTGGAGTCATCCTAAAATATACCTGGAAACGGCAGTCATGGAGGTGAAGCTCCTGGACTAACTGTTTCCTATTCCCTGTGATCCACCCTCTTTTTTAGGGTCTCATGTACCCACACAGATCTCTGTTTCCCTATGTCCAACAAACTATTTGCTGACAGCCTCTCACTCTCAACCAGAGCTACAGCAAGTATCCTCCTCTGCCTGTCCATTTTGGTAACTAGCTACTAATTACTGTGAAATAAAATTAAAAAACAGTAGCCTGATTACATAGGAAGGTAAGGAGGTAATGGGGTGGCTGCCTGGCAACAATACAAAGGTGCAGCAAGCATTTTATTACCAGTGGTATTCAATAAAAATAAACTTTTTTTTTAAAAAAGGCAGTGCAGTGCGCCTCATGTTTTGGAACCTGCAAAATGCTTTCTGCGTGATCAGGGTCTAATGCTCGTGATGACTGCAGAGTAATTTGACCCGAGTGTGAATGCCCATTGTTACCTTTCCCATTACATAAAAAGCCAGATGTTGGCGGGTGTTAGTGGGTTTTTTGTGTAGTGGGAAAGGGGTTAAAGAGTTACAGGATAGCCATCAATCCTCTCACTTAACTTGTGATAAAAAAAAACAAAAACAAATAAACATAGCCTACTTTCCATAGTGTTATAGTTTACTCTTAATGGATTTGATGACAAATAAGATCAAATGTAGCAGCTGGCATTGATATTTGATTAATATTTTACATTTCTTACTTATGCACAGTTAAAATAATTACACTAAAGCAATGACCACACAAAGAATAAAATTAAGACAGTGCTACTAAAACAAAACATAAAGTACTCAACTACCTGAGATTCATATTTAAGTTGTCGCTCAATTTCAGGCCAGAAGGCTTGCAGCTCTTTTGGAACACTTTCTTGACACGGGAATTTCGCCATTACCTCTGACCCCTGATCTGAGGGGAAGCCCTCCAACGTTCTGGGGTCAAGAAACTCACTGAGGGCACACGTATATGCCTTGCCCTGGAGCAAAGAGATAACTGCCCATGTTAGCGGAGCAACCACAGCTCGCCCGATGATGGTTCCCAGCAGCGCAAAGGCTGCAGCTCCCGACAGCTTCCGGCAGTTTCTGAGCCGACACTCAGACACCAGGTCCCAGGTGCTTTTGTTCATCATTATTCCTATGAGGAAAAATGCCAGTGCTGGAGCACCAATAGCAGCCAGACCGTAGCAGTAGTTCCTCCCAGAAGAACATGGACAGTCAAAGGCAAAAACACTGTATGCAGTCTGGCCGGCCACAGTGCCCAGAGCGATCAGACCGTTGAAGATCATCACATCTTTGCTCTTGAAGAAGAGGGACATAAACTTAAAGTTCTCTGTGACGAGTGCATAAGCAGCCATGTTGAGAGGTTAGGTCTGTACTAAGAAAAACACTGAGGAGCTGTGTTTGGTTTACAACAACGGCAAGCTGCAGAGAGAGAAAGGACAGGGAAATAAATAGGAGAGAGAATTTTCAGTTACAGACAAACACACTGCTTTGATGTTACTGTAGTCTGAAGATTAATGACTGTTTTTAATGAACACATTCAGTTTAGTTGCAAAAAATAAGTGTCACACTTTAGTCATACAAGAAGTCAGAGACAGTTGAAAACATACCGAGACTTGTGTTTTATAAAAATAAACCCTACCGCTTAATTGAAAACAAAGAGTCACAATGGAAAGTAGTCATGCAAACTCACGCTGTGGCAGTGTCCTGAGGCGGGACATATGACTCAGCCTTTGTAGTCCATTTTCCACATCCAGTGCAATGACACCTCAGGAAAAACTAGGAAAAATATGTTAAGTCCAACACGTACAATCAACTTTATACATGTAAGACTGAAAAGAGAAGTCCCTTGTTTTGTGTGCAACTTTGACTCTGCGTGAGCAGTGTGGGCACCAGTGATGACTCACAGTCCGGGACTGCCTTCCAGTTTCCTCCCTAGTGGAAAAAAAATGTGGTCTGTAAGTGAAAACGTATGTTGCTGGTCACAGAGCAAAATGGAAGTAAAAGCGGGACTGAGCAGGAAATGAGAGCCTGGATGATCACACATCAGGAAAATGAATCACAGTTTCAGACATATGATTGGCCATGAATTTGGTCTGAGTTTTAGGATAGTGATTGATCCAGATTGAGTTTCATTCAGAATTTTAAACTGTAATTTTCTATACAAAGAGTTGCAAGATACATAGAGACATGAAAAATACAGGGAGACGCTTGAGGAATTGCTACGACCTGTGGGGCAAGGGTATCATGACTGATGGAGACAAAAGAAGGCATCAATAAGCACATTTTGGTAGCCTTGAGAGCTTGCTTGCAGTGGTGGCCCTAGCACATTGGGTGGTCTAGGCAAGCACCCCCCCACCCCACCCCACCCCACCCCACACATACACATCATAATTCCCTCTCTAATATCTATTTTATAGTGCTGTGAAAACATCAACACATTTCTCCTGTAAACAGCTGTAATTATTGAAGTCACGAAAACCTACATTTTACAAGATTACATTGAACACATCATGAGAACATTATAATTTACCTTTGCCTACTCATTTTTACTGAATAGAGCTTGACCGCTTAACAATGTCAATATATGCAGCCTCTGTGAGCTGTTCGTTGCTGCTTAGAGAGGTAATGATAACTACCTCTCCTCCTGCTGATTTCATGTTCTCAGTAGTGCAGTCGTGGTTGAGTGGGCATTAGAGACCTTTGTCGTTTTGACATTATAATGATACAGCATGTTTTGGGTTTCACGTGACGTCAGCCATCTCCCTCAGAGAGGAAGTAAAGAGTAACAAGATGAGGAGGGGGCCAGGGGGCGGCAGGAACCCAACGAACACCACTGACCACTCTGTGAGTTTCATGGCTTTGAAAACAAACGTTTAAGGTTGTTTTAGGACAGATTTACACATGGCCATAGACAGCATTGTTAAGCCAGGCAGGGGAAAGCCAAATTCTCTCAAATTCTCAGAGAAGGAGCAATCGTTGAGATTTTGGTCTTAACCACTCTATTTCATCATAAACAACCCAGGAATGGGGCTCAAAGTGCAAAATATTGGACTTCTACTTTAATTGGCCTATCTGCTATAAAAAGATGTAAATTTAAAGCTCTTTTAATTCAAAACCCTGTAGTAACTTGAATTCAGCCGGAGCAAGACTCAGCACCTAAGCCCAGTCTGTCTGATCCCAGACTGCCATCTCGATTGCCCCGCAGAATAAGCAAACTTCTGTTGCTGCACTTACACGGATTAGACCCTGCTGTGAATCCTGGAGCTTGGGTTTGTGCCAACTGAATTTAAGTTGCTACAGAAGTTAACATCCAAGCTGCCGTCTGCTCTCCTCTCGGGCAAGTAGTTTTCTAGCGGCAGGGAGTAAGGCGGAGCGTCTGTGGGCTGTGCTACCTAGCTAATGCTTGTCTCATTTGCGCTTTGATAAACAGTAAATTCATTAAATTTAGTGACTCCGGGGCTGAAAAGTCATCCTAATGTTAGCTCATGCACTGACGTGAAATACATTGTGATAATGTGGTTTTAACTGGCTAATGAGATGTTAATCTTAAGCCATCATTAAACACACATCTTTGTAAAATGGAAGATGCAGCGAACTCAAAACTCTCAAAGTATAAAATTGTTACTACACGTCCATTACAGAGGTAGAGTGAGAACACCTATATTGTATTTATATCTTAAAGAATAATTGATTGCGCTGTTACATGTTACTATGTCTTATATTTATAGGTAGACACATGCAGAAATATGATTTAATTTTTATTTATTACACTTTATGTTTTAGATATTTATGTGTGTGTGTGTGTGTGTGTGTGTGTGTGTGTGTGTGTGTGTGTGTGTGTGTGTGTAGATATATGGAGACCTGAGCACCAGGAGAAAACCTGATACAGAGCTTATGTGGGCTACTGGCTTCACAAACTGTCCTCAGCATTAGATCAGCAGAGGGACAAGGCAGGGGTGACTGAATGAATTAGATCTCAGCTACATTGTTTTTGAAATGGAAACAAAGGTTTGAAAGTTAAAAAGTGGTGGTGTCATAACAGTGAGGCCCTGATGATGTTAATGAATGGGATAGTAGTATCCGTCAGGGAGAGAGAGACGAAGCAAGGATCCTCCATGTGATATTAGTTGCTGAAGTGGTCCATTGTAAAATGCCTTGCGCATAATCTGGAGCTTTCACAGATAGCCTACCACTTTCCTCAAGTAAATAAAGTCTAGCCTGCCACCTGTAACCACAGTATTCTGAGGAAACAAAGACATACCGACATAGCATGCTGTTGCTTGCAAGTACACTAGCTCTGTGCAGCTAAAAGTTGCAGTTTGATTGATGGGTGGATGTCTCAATATTATTGGATGAAACTGGTTGTAACTAACTTATGTAAGCACACATCATATTTTGCTTTACATGAAGAAAACATGATTGGATTTTAAAAGAAGACTATAAAGAAATTGTTTTTTTGTTTTGTTTTGTTTTGTTTGTTTTTTAGAGTAGGCCTTTTGTTAATTGGGCAATGCGTCCATCTTTATATTAAGTCTTTGGGTCCAACACATAAATCAGAGTGGAGTTTGTGGACTGCAAACCACAACATGCGGCTAAAATGCCCCATAGTGCTGTGGTTGTGACTATGTCAACACTTTGTACACAAACACATTGCAGCAGCAATCTACCTACAAAAAATGTCACTTGAGGGATTTTGAAGACATTTCCAACTCGTGATGGTGTGTAAAAACGAGGTCCGCCATGAATGTGTGTCTTAACACTTTATTTAACGTCAATTGCGAATCTTAAAAAACACCTACAAAAGGCCGGGTGACAAACGACTTAAAAATGAGCTCATATACAAAAAAGACAAAAATACTACAGCACACATTCAGGCGGTCACACGCACAGGCACGGTTGAAAAACTGTGTGGCTTCCCCTGGCTCAAATCCCTGCAACTGATCACCTGTGTCTCCCTTATCTAACCTCCCCCTAGCTGATTGCTACCTATGCCCACAGGTGTGCAGGTAACCCTAGCAACCAAGTGCCTCACCAAAGATATACACTCACACATACATACATACGACATACACACGCAGCATAAATCTAAATTGGCTACAACACACATATTTAGTCATTTAATACATTGTTCATATAAAACTATTTATTAGTGCATGTTGAAAGCAGGCAGATAAAATAGACTAGAAAACAGAAACTTTGTGTGAATCTGTGAAGTTATTTGGTTCCAAATGTCCATTTGCATGTTTCCATCAATCTGAATGGGTGAGCTGCATGTCAACAACCTGTATGCAAACCAACTGGACCAAACCCTAACATAGTCAAATTACCCTTGCAACATGGTTTGACTCTAAGAGCAACTTTTTTTAAGCAGTCCAAAACATAGAGAAACAAGTGAAAGATCTTAATCATGATATAAACAAACAGAATTGTCATTGACATCATAAACATCTTTGAACAGAGACAGGGGTTATCATCTCCACCCATATACCTCCACCTCTTATCCCCAGACTGTGATGAAACCTGTGCCAGCTCAGTTTGTTGAATTAAGATCATGAGATGCAATTGAAAGCTCTGAATCATTAGTAAGTGGACCTCTGACCTTAGACATCAGTCTGACTTTAACTAGACATCAGAGTATAAAGTCTTTCCATCACGGTCCTCCCAGGTAACACACATCCTGGGTCTGTGGGCCATCCTGGTGACATCCAGTTCAGGTTTATTGTAGTACCACTTGTTGAGCAGCTGGTTCACCTGTTCCTGCTTTGATACCCCATGAAGTCTCTCTTCTTCTTCATCTTCCCACTCCTCTCGGGAATTTGCAATGAAGAGCGGGTGGGGAAGACGGAGAATGGCATCCTCCCTCATGTCCTCAAAGAACTGCACCACGCATTTGCGGGCGAAGTCACGAGCATGCAGGACGCAGGTTTCGTCAAAGAGCTTCTGCTCCACGTCGAGGTAGTTGCTCCAGTAGCGTGTCTGCAGGAATGCGGCGTGGTCATCAAAACAGGGCTTGATGAGGCGTCCCATTGCTCCCAGTACAATCAGGAAGAGAAGGATAGACCAGCCGATTGCCTAGACAGGGCGAATAGAGTTAGCTACACAAAGCCAATGATGGCTGTCAGTTATTTGCTGCAATGACAGTGAAGAGCCCATGGAGAGCTGTGAGTCAGTGGCAGCAATGATACTCCCACATATTGAGGGAGTGTATAAGTGTGTTTGCAAGTGTGTTAAGCTCAGTACCAGAACTGACCCAGTACCCGTCATTATGTCTAAGTCAAAGCAGCGCCGACCCTCACCTGTTAATAAAAGTCCTGTGACCTGCATCAGCGATTAAACACACACAGACTTCAGTCATTCACATTAGGCTGAGTTCTTGGTTCTTAAATTACAAATCCAGCAGGGGAAAAGTCTCTTTCACTGGCTACGCTCGATGCCAGGATGGCAAAAATATTCACTCACTGCCAGGTTAGGAAACATTTTAGCATGTGCCTTCCACTACTATAAAACCTCAAAAGGATCCTTTCAGTGACAAATGTGATGATGGGGTCAAAGGTTCAACTTGTGTCATTGACTCCCAAAATAAAAGGAATTGCAGCTTGATAATAGTGATTAAGATGGCAAAATATTACACATATACTGCACATCTTTTTCATTTGTTTTATTCTGAAAAATAAAAAATATATTTTTGTTCTCACCTGCTGCCTGCGCCTAATTCATTTTACCCATGCCTGTATCTGTGAATTTATATATATATATATATATATATATGTGTGTGTGTGTGTGTGTGTGTGTATGTTGATGTTGTGTTTTAAAAAGAACACAACAGCATCATTACAATTTAGTTACAGATTTTGTAGCATGGCCTTTGTTTCACTGTTTGTCTCCTATGTACTTTTTAAATGTATTTTATTAAATTGTTTATTGTCAGTTTATTTACCACCCTGCGTGGTTTGTATAGTCAACCACACCTGCCATCATAAAGCTTATCAGCCTATTGGTGTGCATTATGTATAAATATAGGTGTAGTTTCAACTTTTCAAACATTTTGACCTGACAAATATCCAAGTAGTAATGAAATGTTGTCTCCATTAAACTTTTGTGGCATGGAGTAAGTGTGCAGTGTTCAAATTTGGCACAAATGTTCACTTTAAGTCAAGGATGAACTGATTAGAATTTGGCAGTCAAAGGTCAAAGTCACTGTGACCCCATCCGCCACATTCTCATATGTGTATGCATACTGAGGTTATAGCTTACTTGTGAATAGCAGCGGACGTAACGAGAGACTGCTTTGCGGAAAGAGCTGTTCTTGAAGATAATGTCCTCCCTACAGGGCACTTTGGCCATGATTTTGATCACATCCAGACCTGTATTATTGGGTAAACCTGAGGAAACATAACACATCATACATCATACAGACCAATAAGAGAAAGCAGAACAGTACAGATTATAGTAAGATTACTCATTGAACATGTATTTCTCTCTTTAGAATGTGTTTGCTGATACCTGTGAAGAGTGCAGGGTCTACACTAACACTGAAGGCACAGATGAAGATTTTTCCATCCAGTAAAGTAACCAGGATCCACACCATTGGTGCCAGCAAGGCCCTCTGGATCATGGCTGAGAACAGGTACCTGCAGCAGGACATTGGACCAGTTTTCATCCTCACATATCCTACAGCTTGACCCTCAAACATCACTTTTAGCCTGTCACAGTCTCCTGCTACAAATAAACTATGAGGGGGGCCCTGTCACATAGCGTCAGCAGCATATGCAGGAAAAGAACAGTCATTTTGCTAAATTGATATTGGGCCATCTATAGTGCATAATGAGTACTGTATGTTAATGACTAAATCAGTGTTTCAACCTTTTAAGTCCTGGATGTGGAGCTCCTCCATGGATAGCAGCTCTTTCCTGGTGATGTACCAAACACTTTTCACCACTCTCTGTACAACACTGTGGTTCAAGGTAGTGCAAATGCCATACCAGGAGGTGATGCAGCCTGTCAGGATACAGCTGCAGATCTTTCAGAGTATCCTGGGGTCAATGGTGAACCCCCTCAATCTGCAAAGAAGAGCTTCTGTCTTGCTGTCACTGTGCTGGTGTCTGTGTGATGAGTCCTCCACAGAGGAACCTGAAGCTGCTGACTCTCTCCATATTGGTTGTGTCATCTTCCCTTTCCCATGTAATCTATTTTATAATACCTTTGAAAACACTATTAGCTGATATGAATGATAGGTCTGGAATTGAATTCCGTGAACGTCCGCCCAGAGGCTCATTGATATAATAATTTAAAGCAGTCTGAAGCCCAAGGTAGGTGCTGATGCTGTACAGCTCCCTGTTAGTTGTCCTGGATGAATCCATAAAACTGCCTCAAGACTGTATTCCGCTCAGATCCTTAAGAGACTAAATGTTAAGGTTTATATTTCTTTGACTTTGCATAGTCTGAAAAAAAGTTCAAAGCCAGTGTTGTTTTTCTTTCAGTGTTGGCTTTTTGCTCTTCTTTAATTTGTCTCGGTCGGCTGATGTCACACCTGGAGGTTTGAAGTGAAGTATTCTCTCAGTCCCTTCATTCTCTTCGGACAACCGTTCATAATTTAACCCAAATGTTATTTGTGATGATGTTCATCTTTGCTGTGTAAAGTTTGTTACTATGACTGTTAATGTAGGCCAATTACCAGCTGAATGTTATTAACAGTTTAGAAGACCTGCAAAGCGGAGTGATACATGCATAATTAAAAGTCATATTGCTGTTGTACTCATGGTATGCCTCTTGGCCGATCAAATCACTTGGTTAGAACTAACTGTTATATAAATGAAAACAAGCTTGAAAACATGTAAATAGTTCAGACTTTTGCAATAAACACTTGCCTTTGTTTTTGTTTAGTGCTAGAGGCCTTTAGCTACAACTTTAAAGGCACAGTACACCTGCAAATCTGTGGTGTGTGTGTTTGTGTTTAACAATGAATAAAATCTTAAAAATGCCCAGATGTTTTTTTTCTTTGACTTTTACTATGTCAGGTGACATCATCGCATACATATTTAAATCACCCAGGCTTTTCTGAAAAAACTAATAACAATTATTCACTTGTGCCTTACAGCAGTGGTTCCCAAGCTTTTTCTTAAGAGACCCATATTTTTACCATTGTACACTTTGGTGTGTTGGTGTTCACCTGCAATACCAATGTATCAATGGTACAAATACTTTCAATTTATTGTGCTCACAAAGATAATAGTAACTACAATCTGTGATCCAAAACAAGATGATGACCTTGAATAACATGCTTCTGTGAAACTGTTTGAGTAAAGTAAAGTAATAAAGAAGTCAATATTTGACTCACTTAACCACAGCAGGATTTTTGGATCTGCTCCCAATGGGTCTCATCCACTCATCCATCATGACACCCGTATGTCTGTTGACCAGGACCCCCAAGAAGAACAGTATGATGGGCGGGACGATCATCACTCCCAGAGAGTACATTTTGTTGTACTGAGGAAGGCACGGGCAGTTAAAGTCAAAGCTGGTGTAGAGTTTGACGCTGACCAAGGCCAGAATGATACAGATCCCATTGGAGATGGACTCAGAGTTGGACTGGAAATACTGCAGGACTAACTTCAGACGCTCCATAGCTCAAATATACTGGAGGTAATATTTAGGGTGGAGGTAAAAACAGCATGGGGATCCAGCTGCTGCTTGGTTTTTATTCAACCAGTGATTCAATCCAGTCGTAATGTACAGTGTTACAAAATGTTTAAGCTACTGTGAAAATATGCTCTTCAGCAGAAAATCTGTACATAAAATCACCTTACCTCACAATATGAACTAATCCTTTGTGGAAAAAAAGTCTTAAATCCACAGTTTAGTAATCTCAATAAACAACCTGAGCTCTTGTGGGAAGATATCAGTTATGGAGTGAGTCCTGCAGTGATCCAGGGAGGGTCTGAGAATGCATGAATACACCTGAGCAGGTGACAGAGCTGTGTGGCCACACCCTGCCCCACATCACAGGCCTAGGTAGAGAAAAGGAGCTGCAGCAGCAGTTCCTGGTAGGGCTGTATTGTAGTCAGGACTGGGCCTGAAACTCAACTTCAAAGCATATGAGACTGTACAGTAGATCAACCACCACTGCTGTGGTTGTAAAGAGTAACATACTGTGTGTTTCAATACCCATCTTACCATACTATTTAGTATGCCACAAAAAGATGTACGTCTGATCCAATCCACAGTAGTAAAATGCAGTTTGCCAAAAATACCAGGATATTCTACTGCATCTGGTTGCTTTTTGCAGTATGCAAGCCAGCATGCTTTATGGCTATTCTGTAGGGGTGGGAACCACCAGACGATCCTCGATACAATATTATCACAATACATGAGCTACAATACAATATTATTGCAATTTTAAATATGTTACGATATGCTGAGTGTTGCCATAAAATATGGTATACAGTTGGTCATTCTAGTTAAACAAATGAAATTGTAACACTCTTTCATATTAACAACATGTAGAAACAAGTGTGTTTAAAGCAAAAGGGGTGAGGTCACGAAGTGATTTCTGATGGGACGCCCCATATATTCATTTTTCCTTAAGGTGAGACGTGGAAAAATAAGTCCAAAATAAACATTTAGGTGTTTTTTTTTTAGTTCAGATTTCTGTTTGGTAATTTGTGTAAAAGGTGCTATTTAATTAAATAATGCATCATTTTCATATTCAAACATAAAATTGCTTAAACTTGTAATACAATAGTTGTCTTCATGTAAGTAATCAACGGGGGAAGTTTCATGGTGATATTTGTTAAAATATTTACCCTTGTGTCTTTTTTGTTCTTAAACTGTATGGGATTTTACAGTGCATGTTGTTAAAGGCCGTTTTCTCAAATGAGTTTTTCTCTGAGCCAAAAAAATCTATACTCCCATAACTTACACCAAACTTTCCAGTTTTATTTCTATGTGTATTCTGAAGGTTTTTACAGAGTGCTTTGTTCATATACCATAAAACTTCAATTATTACTTGCTTAAATCACTGAACTCAATTGGCTTATATTTGGGAGAGGTGTCTATTTGGGACAGGCCTTAAATGCCTTTCACACAAAACTGTCACTCAGCAAAAATGAGAAATACAATTAAATTGTTTAAATTGCTTCAGACGCAGGGAGTCACCACTTTGTTTTTCATCTTGTCAACCAGGTCGGTAAATCTGAATGAATTACTGTATTCTTTGGTGCTAATGGTTTCAGTGAAATGAACTGAAAGATTAAACTATGGAGAATCTATCTGAGCTAACAATGTGTAGCATCTCCATATTGACAAAAGTTTAAACATTTATAGCTGTATAGACAATCTAAACAGCCAACTAACATTAGCTCAAGTTGGTAGCCAACAATCCCATTTTCTACATCTAAAGAACTTCTATAACATGAACTGCTTGGCAACAAGACCCCAAGGCTAATTGAGACACTAGGAGTTTATTAAAATGTGTAGCCACACACGGCAGATAAAAGGGGCTGGGCGTTTAACTGGGACTAGCTCTTCAATTTAGGTTTTACAGTATATTATTTTATTCCTTAAAACATGGCAGAAAAGGATTTATAGATTTTTTTTATTTGTAGAGAGATATGACCCACTACATGGCGCTTTCTGTTTAACAAAAAGTTGAAAGCACACTGAATTACTATTCTTTGAAGCCTCTGCCTTTAAACCAAGAGTGCCATCTAGTGGGCTCAGAAAATAAAGAAAATGCTTCATGAGGCTTCATTTGGTCATCAGTAGTTTTATGGTGTTATCTTGTTCATTAGAATTTTTACCCTATTCACCTGGGTTGTCTCCCCTTGAAATGATCATTTTTCAAGACAGACTGTCGAGGGTTAAATAAGCCTGAGGCCAAGCCTACACCCTGTCTACACTGCAGGAATAAACACAACATGAAGTTATCAAATCATAGTTTATTTATATAAAAAGACTTAAAAAGAACATGTATACATTACCGGCAGGAAAGTGCTTTGATTACAACATTGTTAAAGATCACACAGATCAGCTGTTTGGAATGGAATAACCTGACTACACCATGTCAGTCTAGCTTTGTCTTATCTAATAGATGCATAGACCGTGTCAACAGTCAGTGATGACAGAAGAAATGGCATCCTGAGAGTGAAGAGAGCATCTACTCAGTCAGTCTTGTGGTCTGATTTCTAATTTCTAAATATCCGGTGAATGCAATGTTGTGTTGTGGGTTTTACTGGCAGGTTCTGGTGTCCTCTGACAGTCTTAAAGCCACTGCCAGGGAGAAAAAGAGCTGGAGGATCTGGGCAAACTGAATCTTTTTCTTTACCTTTAGCATAAAAATAATCAAAATATCATTGATGACCATCAAATACCCAAATGACCGCCAAGTCTTAAACAGGGACCAGTGGTTAACAAAAACAAAACAAAACAAACTCATTGAACAGCGTACTATTAAGGCAGTTAACAAAGTGAAAGACAAAATTACACAATTCAAAGTCTACAGACAGCAGTTTCAGGATGTTTTCTCTACAAGTGACAGCAGTTGTAAGCCATCTAGGTGCAGCGTGATTTTCTCTTCAGGACTTTGGTCAGAAGTTTGAGTCTGACCAGTGACGTGTTTTCAGGTCAACGTGATCTCTGACGACTCTTTATCATCGATGACTCGGAAGACTCCCACCTTCTCTTTCTTCATGTTCCCCTTTCCTTTGTCTGAAAACAAATTATACTTCGCTTCAGCTGACCAGTTAAACAGTAAAAAGATGGTTGATACAATTAAGATGTGAATCACAGTTTACACTGGCATGGAGCTGTCAGTGTAAATAGAAAGCGTGCTGTGAAGACTCAATTGAAGGGACAACACAGTCTATGCATTACAGATAGGTTTAAAGGTTGACTTCATCCCAATGACCGAAACAAAACATTAAGACGACTCTTTGTCGGAATGACAATGCTCTCTGGTTCCTCAGTTAAGCTCCAGGGGCTCCTCAGGACATGGAGCTATTTGGATTTATTGTGCAAACAGTATGAGACATTTGGCTCAAAAAGCTACATATGACGGTAAAGTGAGAGAAACTGTTTGTGACTTGAGCGAAACATCTATTATCAAGTTTGTTAAATTAATACAATGACCCATTCATCATACAGTTCACGTTAATGTATTCTGCAGCTTCTACAGTGAAAGACAAACGATTATCGTACAGATTGTGTTGTTGTCGGCTGTAGGTCGGGGAGCCTAAAATTACTAGAAGACAGTCAGACCTGTGTTGCCTTGCAATCACTTATTCTGCAAGTCCCCCTGAAATACAGATGGTGTGTCTCCTCACCCAGCAAGTCACTGCGATCCAGCAGAAGCTCCAGGTCCTTATCGCTGATCACCTTCCCCCTTGATGCTTTCACCTCCCTGAGAGGAACAAAGTTACAGCTAAATGTTACTCTCCATTTATGTGGAGAAGTTCAGTCCAAGTAAAGACCCAGTTTCAATTCTTTACATTCTCTGAACATTCAAACTGGTTGGAGGATGATTTCTTACTTCTCAGTGCCTCTGGCTTTGAGCAGCTCCATCAGCTCATCCAGATCAATGCAACTTTTACTTTGGTTCAGCTCAGCCCTCCCACCTTTGAACTTATCTGTGGAGGAGAGCAACAAATTAAGTGAAACAATCGCCAAAGTCCACATTTGGAAAATATTTCAGACACATGGTTTGTGTAAGTAATAAGATGTGAAAATAAAATTAATCTCCTGCTGCAGTGCATGGAGTTGCACCTCTGGGTATGCCATGAAAGTGAAGCAACTCACTCTTGTGGATGACCATCTGCTCCAGCTTCCTCTTGGCTGAGGCCCTCTCCAGAATCTTCTGGTCAATGGTGTTGGCTGTGACCAGGCGGTACACCACCACTGGTTTGGTTTGCCCGATTCTGTGACAGCGGTCTTGAGCCTGCAGGTCTGCCTGGGGGTTCTGAGAGGGGGGTGAAGCATCAGCACCGATGACCAACACAATACATGTACAGGAAACACTTAGAAAGGTAAATATTAGGGGTGTAATGGTACACAAAATACACAGTTTGGTTCGGTTCGATACCATTCAGTGTCAAGGTTTGGTAGGTTTTCAAAACAGCAAAAAGTAGAAATGTAGTAGAAAATTGTAAATGTATAAGAACTAACATAATTTGGCCATTTATTTTTTTGTACAAATCAGGAATTATAGTCTGACTGGAAAGGACTTGTTACAGTCCAGGTAAAGCAAAATCAGTGATTTCTTTCTAAACACATCATACTTGTTAGAAAAAACGTGTTGAAAACATGGAAAGATGGGGAACTGTGTGGGACTGAACTGTGGAGCGAGACTGTTCAACTGTTTTTCAGCATTTCTATGTCCTGCTAAATGAAAATACATTACTACTAACATAAAAGTGCATAGTGGGTAAAAGAATAGACACTGATACTGTGTGTGAGCAGCAAGTTTGTTATGTCCCACAAGCTCTGAGCTCCTTCAGTCCAATAAATACATGAATAAACATCTCTGTTTAATGCCACAGTCATATAAACACAAGCTAAACACCGTCACTAACATACTTTTAGCCTTTCTGGCCAAATTGACGACCCTGCTCACTGCTGCAGGTGTGTGCTTTGTGCTTACGTTGGCTGATAAGTGAGAGGCTATAGCCACGCAGCTGCTGTCTTGCCCTGTGCAACCATGTGTGCTGCTGGATTGGCTACTGATAAGAGTCTGTGACCGGGCAGTGGCTGGTGCCTTCAGCTCAGGGTTCGTGACATTTTCAGTGCTACTGGCTTAGCTGCTGAAGACAGTCTGTTGCTGTGTGGCGGCTCGTTCTTTGGCTCGGTGTGTTTGTTACCCATCACTCTCTCTCTTGCCATCGTCGTCATAATTCATAGTGGAACCGAAGTGACTCCAGACACTAGACCTGCAGGTTATCAGAGGATCTTCTATTTCTGGTTAGGTAATGGTGTTACGAACCATCTTGAAACGAGCTAACTTAGCGTAGCTGCCTCCCAGTGTGTCTCACAGGAGCAGCATTATCTTTACTTTCTGTGCCCACTAGAAGGCACTCTTGGTTTAAAGAGACGCTCAAAGAATAGCAATTCAATGTGCTTTCAGCTTTTTGTTAAACAAAAAGCGCCATCTAGTGGGCTCGAAAATAAAGAAAATGCTTCATGAGGCTTCTTTCAGCCATCTCTACCCGTTCCATGCTGTGGGCTGCCTTGTTGAGCGCAGTGGCACTGACAACATTATATTAAACACAGTTTAAGCTGTATATTTTATTTTCCAAGTGTAATAGGATAGTTCAATGTGTTGTGTGGTTTGTAATGCGTACTGCACCAAAAGCCTCGTACCGAACGGTTCAATACAAATATGTGCATTGTTACACCCCTAGTAAATATGTTTCACAAACAGCTTTACTATACTGATACTTTTAATCTGCACCCACCCAGTCACTATCAAAGATGATGACAGTATCAGCTGATGTCAGGTTGATCCCAAGTCCTCCTGCTCTGGTGCTCAGAAGGAACAGGAACACCTCGGGATCTTTGGAAAATTTGGTCATCTGGGGAAGAAGAAGAACCTGATGATTAGTAAATACATAAACACTGAAGTCCAGGGCAGCAATTGTGTTGCTTGCTGATTCTTGGTCCACACAAGAGCTTCAGAGTGTTCTACATCTCCTAATAAAAGTGCTCACTGAGTGCTCCACAACAGCCTGCTCTCAGTGCTTAACAATATATAGAAAGCATCTCTGCACAGACGTGTTCAACTTGTCCAGAACTCACATTTTCCTCTCTGTCGGAGTAGGACATGCTGCCATCCAGTCGGCTGTACTGGAAGCCCCGAAGATAACAGTAATCCATCAAAAGATCCAAGATGGACGTCATCTGACTGAAGATTAGAACCTGGATCACAACAACCAATCAAAAGTCAGAAAGACACTGGTATGTAATATACCAGACAACAAACAGCTGAGCAGAGGATTGTCTACACACAGCAGCTCTATTCAATAACAATAATAGTACATGCTACATCCCTTCACTGAATAATTAAGACAACAACAACACAAGCCTTTGATATGCTTAGATTTACAATAACACCATCTGTATACAGTGCCTTGCAAAAGTATTCACCCCCCTTGGCTTTTTACCTATTTTGTTACATTAAAACCTCTAATTTAAAAGATTATATATATATATATATATATATATATATATATATATATATATATATATATATACACACACATACACATACATACATACACAGGTGCTGGTCATATAATTAGAATATCATGGAAAAGTTGATTTATTTCAGTAATTCCATTCAAAAAGTGAAACTTGTATAATGTATACATTCATTTCACACAGACCGACATATTTCAAGTATTTACTTCTTTTAATATTGATGATTATACCTGACAACTAATGAAAACCCCCAATTGAGTATCTCAGAAAATTAGAATATTGTGGAAAATGACTTCCGGTACAGCTCATGGAGTAGTCAGACGCACCTGAGACCACGCTCCCGAGAAAAGTTATTATTTTCCCACTAAAAACTCGTTCACTAAATTTTGAGTGGAACCTTTGTTAGATGAGTGGGAAGAGACTCACAAGAGGCCAGAAAAGAGAAGAAAAAATGTCTAAAAATCAAGAAAAAGGCAGCACGGGGGCGAAGGCGAAAGCTAATGTTAGCAACCTGGAGGCACGGTGTGTTAGCAGTGGCACGGAGGACGGCCCGGAGGGTGAAACCAGTGTGAACTCGAACGACTTGATGGCGGCGATTAAGGACCTTAAGTCTGATCTGACGAAAGGTAACGACTCCCTGCGGCAAGAAATCAACCACATGAGCCAAGAAATTAATGGCAAACTTGATAACTTAACAAAAGAAGTGCAAAGTTTGTCCGGCCGTGTTGATGAAGCAGAGACCCGCGTGGGGCGTATAGAGGACTGGGCAGCGGAGGTAAATGTGGTGCTCTCTGCCTTTGCCAAACAGCAAAAGATTCTTCAAGCTAAAGTGACGGACCTGGAGTCCCGATCTAGAAGAAACAATATCCGCATATTCGGAGTGGCAGAAGGTGAGGAGGGAAATTCTGTACCCCATTTCATTACTACTCTCCTTAAACGTGAGTTACCGCTACCGCAGGACCTCGACCTGAAAATCCAACGGGCACACCGCTCCTTAGCGCAGAAACCTCCACCCGAAGACCCCCCAAGACCCATTATTGTTAATTTCCAGGAGTTTACAACTAAGGAACTGGTGCTAAAGGAGGCTTGGAGAAAGGGCAAAATATCACTGGGCAAACGGGTGATATATTTTGACCATGATTACGCCGCTGAGACAGTCAGGAAGCGTAAGGAATACAACCCGATCAAGAGAGCTTTAAAGGAGAAGGGAATACGTTTCCAAACACCCTATACCAACATGAGGATCCACTGGGACACCGGAGCCAGGACATACAGCAGCGCAGAGGCAGCAAGGCAAGAGTTACACAGACGGGGCTACAAAGTGGACCCGCCGCAGGTGCGCGAAAGAGAGCCTGCGCTGGATTCATACCTCTCGGAGCTTCTCGGATGGGAGCAGAGAGCAGACCGCCGGGAGAAAGGCAACTCCACTTCACAGAGAGCGAAGGAGAAACTGCGGGAGTTCCAGAGGGATTACACAGCGGAGAACGCCTGAGGTTTTTCTTTGGCTACACACTACTCTCACAATTGGGTGATAATTTTCATTGCTTGACCCTGCCCCCTGGGAGAAAAAAAATCATTATTATCATCACCATATTTTAGTAAATACTTTATTTTTGGCCTAATGACTTGATTATCACCGGGTAGTGTGGTCTCAATTACTGTTACATTTTAGTTGGACTCATAGGATGGGGACAGTTCTTTTGCTAGAATTAAAAACCATCTCTTACATTGGGCCCTCTCTAGATGAGAGACTTAACCCTCGACCCTCCAACTGGGTCACTCTGGGGGAGACAGTTCGCCCCCCCTTTTGGAAGCCTAGATTCTCTTATCTTTTTTTCTGTATAATAGTTACCATTGTTACTGTTCTGTGTTTTTTTCTGGGGGAGATTATTGTCACATGTGATGCTCATGTCAAGGTTGGATAGCTTAAAGATCACATCTTTGAATGTAAATGGCCTAAGAAATCCGATTAAGAGGAGCAAAGTGTTGGCAAAGTTAAAAAAGGATAAATCACATGTTGTTATGCTTCAAGAAACGCATTTGTCTAATGAAGAACATAATAAGTTGAAGAGGTTTGGATATTCAAATTCCTTTTTCAGTGCATGCAAAAATAGCAGGAAAAGAGGAGTGGCTATTATGATGTCTAACTCACTGAATTTTGACTTGATTAAGGCAGAAGGAGATAAGGAAGGCAGATATGTTTTAGTCAAAGGAAAACTTGATAACATATTAGTCACATTTGCTTGTATCTATATACCTCCAGAAAGTGATAAAAAAATCTTTACTCAGTTTTTTGATCAAATTGTCACTTTCAGTGAGGGTATACTAATCTGTGCCGGCGATTGGAATACAGTCCTTAATTACTCATTAGACACGACAAGTAAAAAACAACACAAACTGCATATGTCAAAAAGCCTTAACATCTTAATCAAAGAGTCTGGTATGTTCGATGTCTGGAGGAATCTCCATGCTTCAGAGAAGGATTTTACCCATTTCTCAGCCACACACCAGATTCACTCAAGAATAGATTTCTTTCTGATGAATACCACAGATAGACATAGGGTGAAAGAATGTTCAATAGGAACCTCAGATGTTTCAGACCATAACGCAGTCTACTTTACTATACAATTAAATGACAGACATAAAAGCACACTGTGGAGAATGAATATTGGGATTCTGAATAACACAATGACTGTTAAGGATATAAAAGGAGAAATTAAGGACTGTATTGAAAATAATACTACAGGTAATAGTGAAGTGGAACCAACGATGGTATGGGATACGATTAAAGCAATTATGAGAGGGAATTTGATTTCACGGACAGCTTATATGAATAAAGTGAAGAGGCTAAAATATGAAAAATTACAGGAAGAATTGAAAAAATTAGAGATACAAAAACAAACGAACAAGGATGTAACACTGACGAACCAGTTAAAAGAAATCAGGAAACAAATAGATGCACTTTTGACTGATGAACTTGAAAAGAAAATTAGATTCACAAAACAAACCTTTTACGAATCTGGTCCTAAAGCAACAAAGATCCTGGCACGACGCCTTAGAAAACAACAAATTAAAAGCTGCATATCTAAGATTAGAGACCCATTGAATAACGTCATAATTTCTAAACCTCAGGAAATCGAAAATTGCTTCAAAAAATATTACATGTTACTATACTCAGAACCAGATCCAGTGGATGATGAGATGATTAAAAAATACTTACTATCACTGGATCTTCCCTCCATAGGCAAGGTACAAAATGATTCTTTATCTGCTCCAATTACAAAGAAAGAACTAGACAGAGCTATCAGCAATTTGAAAAATAATAAGTGCCCAGGAAGTGATGGCTTCCCAAATGAGTGGTACAAGATTTTTGGGGAGGACCTTGCCCCTACATTACTTAAAGTTCCAGTAGGCAACATTGTTTTAGTATAATTGAGAAAAAATGCCATAATATCCTTCAAGCATAATGTAAGTCAAGTGGCCTGAGACAGGCAATAGGTTTCTGCGCCTCAGCATGGCTCTGTATTCAGCCTCTAAAGAAACAGCCGTGGGCCGCCAGGCATCAACCAATCACAGGCCAGCTCAGTCCTATTGGCTGTTGTACTGCAGTTTGCGCATTCTCGTGCCCCCGGCAGAAGGAGACAGCAAGCGACATTCAGTTTTTCTTACCTGTGACTCGGACATTATTCGAAATTGTCCTCAGTGGACCGTGAAATCGAGCAGCGGCTTAGCAGCGGCTCGATAGCGACTCAGTCGAAAAAATGCTGTGTGCGCGTGCTCTCTGGTAGGAGGGGCTCAGGGCGGAGAGAAACGAAACCTATCTGAGATGAGACTCAGAAATCAACCATTTTCTGGCTTTCTACCCACTGCAGCTTTAAATCTCTGAATTGGACTCTTAAACATGGCAAAATACCTCCATCATGGAAGGAAGCAGTGATTTCAGTGATACTAAAGGAAGGCAAAGACAAAGAGTTGTGTGAATCTTACAGACCGATTTCCATATTAAACGTAGACTATAAAATATTCACGTCCATCATTTCTAGAAGGCTGGAACATCTTCTTCCTTACTTAATAGATGAAGACCAAACTGGGTTTATAAAGGGCAGACAAACGCAGGATAATGTCAGACGCACACTACATATTATAGAACATATTAATAAAAGACAACTCAGTACAGCCTTGATTAGCCTCGATGCCGAGAAGGCATTCGATAGAGTTAGTTGGCCTTTTCTATATAAAGTTCTGGAGAGATTTGGCTTTAATGACCAATTTATTAGTTGCATAAAAGCTCTCTATAGTAGTCCTACTGCCAGACTGAGGATCAATGGCTCTCTGACAGACAAATTTAATCTTAACAGAGGTACAAGGCAGGGATGCTGCCTCAGCCCCTCCCTCTTTGCGTTATTTATTGAGCCGCTTGCTCAAGACATCAGACAAAATGATGAACTGGAAGGGATTAACATAGCAACCGAGGAGCATAAAATAGGCCTGTTTGCTGATGACATTATCACCTATCTAAAAAACCCAAACGTAACAATCCCCAGACTTTTAACCACCTTGGAAAATTATGGCACGATGTCAGGATACAAACTGAACATCAAAAAAACACAGGTACTTTGCTTAAATTACCTACCAAATAGTAAAATTAGGGGTAAATATAAACTAAAGTGGGACACAAAATGGATAAAGTATCTAGGTGTGATAATTACACAGAATTTAAATGACCTGTTTGAATTTAATTACCGTACTTTGACCAACAAAATTCAGAAAGATATAACACGCTGGTCAACATTAATTTTAGATTTCAGTTCGAGGATAGAGGTGATAAAAATGAATGTACTGCCCAGGCTATTATATGTCTTCCTCTCACTCCCCATTAGGATCCCAGAATTCCAGTTCTCTGCATGGAACAAGTTAATATCTAGATTCATTTGGGCAGGCGCAAAACCTAGGATAAAACTCAGAACGCTCCAGCTAGATAAAGAGCGAGGAGGTCTTGCCCTGCCTGACTTTAAACAGTACTACTATGCAGCTCAGCTGCGATACATTGTCTACTGGTGTTCCCCAGAATATCAAGCCAAATGGAAAAATATTGAACTTAAATTAGATAAAGTGCCACCCGCTGCTAGATTAGGGGGGAAAGAATGTATAGATCATAAGGAAGATAATACAATCTTGAGAAACACTTTGAAAACATGGCTTGAGATTGTTAAGAAAAACAAAATGGAGGGGGACAGTAAATTATTAATATGGCCCTCTCATTCACCTGACTTTGGCCCCAGATTATTAGATGACACATTTATTAGGTGGACAGAGAGGGGCATAACAGCAATATGTACACTTGTTGAAGGGAAAACTTTTAAGAACTTTGATAAACTCAAACGGGAGTTTAAACTTGAAAACAGAGATCTGTACCGTTATTTACAGCTACGTAACTTTTATGACAAGGAAGTGAATAGGCACTTATCAGCGGAGACTAATGAGATGATTGTATTTTTGATGGGTGCATATAAAAGAACCCCCTCAAAGATTGTATCAAAACTGTATAGCAGTCTCCAAATATGTAATGGAAGAAACTCAATATATATCAAATCAAAATGGGAACAAGAATTCAATGTTGTATTGTCAGAGAGTGATTGGCTTTCCATGTGCAACACACAGCAATCTTCAACTAGTTCGAGAAGATGGCGAGAATTCGGATGGAAAAATCTCATACGCTTTTTTATCACTCCACACATTAAGACCAAACAAACACAACAACAACAGAATTGTTGGAGAGGGTGTGATCATGTAGTAGCCAATCATTCTCATATCTTTTGGACATGTCCAAAAATACAATTATTCTGGCATAATGTTATCCAAACAATGGAGGAAATTTTAAATCTAAGAGTACCCAAAGACCCATGTACTGTATATCTGGGACTTATCCCTGTTGAAGTAATTGAGAAGAGAGACATCTACCTCTTTAAAATATTGACTGTTGCCGCTAAAAAGGCCCTGACAAGACTCTGGATGAGAAGCGATCCCCCTGGGCTGAGACAATGGCTAGACATTGTTGAAGAAATATACGCCATGGAAAAATTGACTTTTTGTTTGAGAATTAGAGGAAGGGATTTTGCTCAAAAGTGGCAAAAATGGACTGCATTTAAGGTCAAATCCCAGCCATGCCCTTAAAGAAGAAGGGAAAGAAAAGAATGGCAATATACTCCATCTCCCCCAGGATGTTATGATGTTATAATTATTATCATTCTTTATTTTCATTTATTTTTATTTTTATTTTTTCTCTTTCCTTCCTGTGAAACTTGAAAAAGACAAAATAAAAAGTATAAAAAAAAAAAAAAAAAAAAAAAAGAATATTGTGGAAAAGGTCAATATTGAAGATACCTGGTGCCACACTCTAATCAGCTAATTAACTCAAAACACCTGCAAAGGCCTTTAAATGGTCTCTCAGTCTAGTTCTGTAAGCTACACAATCATGGGGAAGACTGCTGACCTGACAGTTGTCCAAAAGACGATCATTGACACCTTGCATAAGGAGGGCAAGTCCCAAAAGGTCATTGCTAAAGAGGCTGGATGTTCACAGAGCTCTGTGTCCAAGCACATTAGTAGAAAGGCAAAGGGAAGGACAAGATGTGGTAGAAAAAAGTGTACAAGCAATAGGGATAACCGCACCCTGGAGAGGATAGTGAGACAAAACCCATTCAAAATTGCGGGGGAGATTCACAAAGAGTGGACTGCAGCTGGAGTCAGTGCTTCAAGAACCACCACGCACAGACGTATGCAAGACATGGGTTTCAGCTATCGCATTCCTTGTGTCAAGCCACTCTTGAACAAGAGACAGCGTCAGAAGCGTCTCACCTGGGCTAAAGACAAAAAGGACTGGACTGCTGCTGAGTGGTCCAAAGTCATGTTCTCGGATGAAAGTAAATTTTGCATGTCCTTTGGTAATCAAGGTCCCAGAGTCTGGAGGAAGAGAGGAGAGGCACAGAATCCACGTTGCCTGAGGTCGAGTGTCAAGTTTCCACAGTCAGTGATGGTTTGGGGTGCCATGTCATCTGCTGGTGTTGGTCCACTGTGTTTCCTTAGGTCCAAGGTCAATGCAGCTGTCTATCAGGAAGTTTTGGAGCACTTCATGCTTCCTGCTGCTGACCAACTTTATGGAGATGCAGATTTCATTTTTCAACAGGACTTGGCACCTGCTCACAGTGCCAAAGCTACCAGTACCTGGTTTAAGGACCATGGTATCCCTGTTCTTGATTGGCCAGCAAACTCCCCTGACCTTAACTCCATAGAAAATCTATGGGGTATTGTGAAGAGGAAGATGCGAGATGCCAGACTCAACAACGCAGAAGAGCTGAAGGCCACCATCAAAGCAACCTGGGCTCTCATAACACCTGAGCAGTGCCACAGCCTGATCGACTCCATGCCACGCCGCATTGCTGCAGTAATTCAGGCAAAAGGAGCCCCAACTAAGTATTGAGTGCTGTACATGCTCATAATTTTCATGTTTATACTTTTCAGTTGGACAACATTTTTAGAAATCCTTTTTTTGTATCAGTCTTAAGTGATATTCTAATTTTCTGAGATACTGAAATTTGGATTTTCATTAGTTGTTAGTTTAAAATCATCAAAATTAAAGAACTACACATTTGAAATATATCAGTCTGTGTGTAATGAATGAATATAATATACAAGTTTCACTTTTTGAATGGAATTACTGAAATAAATCAACTTTTCCATGATATTCTAATTATATGACCAGCACCTGTATATATATATCTATATGAAAAGAATTTTTTAAAAATAGAAGACTGAAAACCGGCATGAGCATATGTATTCATCCCCTTTGTTATGAAGCCCCTAAAAAGCTCTGGTGCAACCAATTACCTTCAGAAATCACAAAATTAGTGAAATGAAGTCCACCTGTGTGCAATCTAAGGCCCCCTTTACACCTTGCATTAGCATGCGTTTTTTGCAATCGGATAGCAATCGGATAGCGTATGACCACATACATTTATACCTGGTATTAACATGCGTCTCTGGTGTCCCATCCAGATCCGTTTGCTATCCGATCACGCTCCGTCCCGCTGACGTTACACCCTAGTGGCACACTACAACGTCATATCATGTGCAGCACAACAACAACAAGATGTTAGCCACCCATGAAGTTGTGTTCTTGTATGGACACTTTTGTCAGACCAAATGGAGAGCAGACACTTCGTCTCACCGTGGCTCCGTCCTCAGCGTCTCTTTACCGTGGTGAAGATAGTTTGATGGTGGATATTCAACAGATACTCACATATTCTTTTTGGGTTCAACACTGATTTCCACCTCCATATCATCAGCAGAAAACAATGCGCAACACAGGGCAGGGCTATTAACCCCCTGCCCACACACACACACACAATAACACTCACAAAAACACACTTTTTATTTTATAAGATTTTTTTAAACAAACTTCAACAAACCATTTTACATTTGTGTGTGGTGTCTGGGTCCAGTTATGTGAAAGCTATTGGGTTAATAGCCCTACCCTGTGTTGCGCAGTGTTTTCTGCCTATGACATGGAGGTGGAAATCAGTGTTGAACCCAAAATGAAAATGTCAATATCTGTGAATATCCAACGTCAAACTATCTTCACCACGGTGTTTTCTTTTTCTCTGCAGTCACTACCCGGTGAGTGTTGTTGTTATCTTCTTCCTCCTTCTTCCTGTGTCCAGCTGGCGCACCGCGCTTACTTCTTTTCATCCAAGGAGTTGTTGCATGTGGATTGGAGACGCATTTGCATTTACACTTGTGTTAGATGTGGTCACGATGCGTCCCTGACCACCTTCAGAAGTGGTTTGGCTGATCGGATAACAATGCGTCCTCAATGCGTTTCAAGTGTATTTACACCTGTACTTTCATGTGGTCACGAGCAATCGGATTGCTATCCGATTGCAAAAAACGCATGTTGATGCAAGGTGTAAAGGGGGTCTAAGTGTCACATGATCTGTCAGTATATACACACCTTTTCTGAAAGGCCCCAGAGGCTGCACCACCTAAGCAAGAGGCACCGCTGACCAAACACCGCCAGGAAGACCAAGGAACTCTCCAAACAAGTCAGGGACAAAGTTGTTGAGAAGTACAAGTCAGGGTTGGATTATAAATAAATATCCAAATCTTTGATGATCCCCAGGAGCACCATCAAATCCATCATAATCAAATGGAAAGAACATGGCACCACAACAAACCTGCCAAGAGAAGGCCGCCCACCAAAACTCACAGACCGGGCAAGGAGGGCATTAATCAGAGAGGCAGCACAGAGACCAAAGGTAACTCTGGAGGAGCTGCACAGTTCCACAGCAGAGGCTGGAGTACCTGTCCATAAGACCACAATAAGCTGTACACTCCATAGAGCTGGGCTTTATGGAAGAGTGGTCAGAAGAAAGCCATTACTTTCAGCTAAAAATAAGAAGGCACGTTTTAATTTTGCAAAAAGGCATGTGGGAGACTCCCAAAATGTATGGAGGAAGGTGCTCTGGTCAGATGAGACTATAATTGAACTTTTTGGCCATCAAGGAAAACGCTATGTCTGGCGCACACCCAACACATCTCATCACCTCAAGAACACCATCCCCACAGTAAAAGATGGTGGTGGCAGCATCATGCTGTGGGGATGTTTTTTCAGCAGCAGGGACTGGGAAACTGGTCCGAGTCAAGGGAAAGATGGATGGTGCTAAATACAGGGATATTCTTGAGCAAAACCTGTACCAGTCTGTAAGTGGTTTGAGACTAGGACGGAGGTTCACCTTCCAGCAGGACAATGACACCAAGCATACTGCTAAAGCAACATTTAAGTGGATTAAGGGGAAACATATACATGTGTTGGAATGGCCTAGTCAAAGCCCAGACCTCAATCCAATTGAGAATCTGTGGTCAGACTTAAAGATTGCTGTTCACAAGCGCAAACCATCAAACTTGAAGGAGCTGGAGCAGTTTTCCCTTGAGGAATGGGCAAAAATCCCAGTGGCAAGATGTGGCAAGCTCATAGAGACTTATCAAAAACGACTTGCAGCTGTGATTGCCCCCAAATCTGGCTCTACAAAGTACTGACTTTAGGGAGGTGAAGAGTTATGCACATTGACGTTTTCTGTTATTTTGTCCTATTTGTTGTTTGCTTCACAATAAAAAAAAAAAATAATCACATCTTCAAAGTTGTAGGCATGTTCTGTAAATTAAATGATGCAAACCCTCAAACAATCCATTTTAATTCCAGGTTGTGAGGCAACAAAACACGAAAAATGCCAAGGGGGGTGAATACTTTTGCAAGGCACTGTATATCTAATTTTGTTTGACTGCGTAAAAAGCCTTGCAACTACTAATCTCCAGGCCAATGACAAAGTAATATTTGTTTCCCTGACATCTGGATCTTTGTTTTGAAATATTATTGTTTTGGTCTTTTTATGATGAAGGCACAATTTTATCCCCAAAACAAAAATCCAATTTCACCTCTTACCTGTAGTGGTATTTATCACTCTAGATAGTTTTGGTGAATGTTAGCCACGTGTTGGACATATCAGCCATAGAGATGTCTGCCTTTTCTCCAAAGTAATGGAAGTCGATGGCACTTGACCACCACACAGAATTAAGCATGCATCTACTGCTAGCTCACCTACCACCATTGAGCTAGTTAATATTACGGCTCAACCGAGAAGGACACCATTAATGTTTACATTTTATACTGTTATGACATTAACTTCTTGGTTTCCGGTCGCTAGTTTGAAACTCCCTATTAATCTATCTATTAACTCTTTATTAATCCTTCACTTTGGCTGACATGTAGTGACATATTTGGCCACTGCTGTCCTGTCTCACCTTATGTCCTCTTTTCTTCAGCGCAGGCAGCAGTGTGTCTAGTATGAGAAACTTCCCGGAGCTCTGCACCAGCTGCTCATCAATCTGCAGGGAGGACAACATGACAACAAAGGCACATGTCAGAAAAAGAAAGATAAAAACAAGTTATAGTACCATCATGCCAGTTATTGCATTTCCTCAACACTGATGCTAAACAATACTTGGAAAAAAAAAAAAAAAAAAGCAAAAAATGATGTTCTTGCCTTATTGTAAAGGCAATAAGTGAACTTGACTTTGGACAATACATTAACTTTTTAACTTATTAGTTTGAAGTCTACTTAAATATATAAATCTGAACAAATACAAAACACACACAAACACACAGTTCACAAATTCACATAATAAATAAAACTTAACCCAACTGCAATATCTATCTATAAAGCAAGAAATCTCTGTCAGTGTGTCTGTGGCTCGCATTTCTCGGACCATTTGTCAGATCAACCTGAGCTTTCGGATATGGCTTGCGCATGGCACGATGGTGTGCATCTTTCATTTTGAAGTTTTTTGGATTAATATTCAAAACATTATCATTAAAAGTTAAAATCCCATAGACCTCCGTGTAAGCAATCTAGCCTATCGCGCTCTCGCTCGCAGCTGTAGCCACGCCTCACGGCATAAAAGATCAAAGTATCCTACTGCTATACCGCTCTGGGTCACCCAAAACTTTGCACAGGCTTACCCCGGATGTCCACTGGATCCGTCAAGTGGGCGCTTCAGCCACGGTGCGGGTGCTGGAGCTAATCGCGGCCATTCAAGTCAATGTAAACTGCTCCACCAGAAGCGGCTCTGCGCTCCGCTAAAAATACGCGCCGGGTCTATTTTTTGACGGACACTGCGCGATGACGCGTCAATTTCCACAGACCAAATGAGTCAAACAGGAAGTCAGGTGCAGAAAAGACGAGAGTATCCGGTCAATTTTCAAAATAAAAACACCCGTGAAAACTCCGGAGCGTATTTCACATCGCTGCAACAACATGACGTCAAAGTTTGTGGCCCCCGGCAGGTAGAGAAATTTTTTCTTTGTTTGTTGATGTTTTTATGCCTCCAGTGTTTTCGCAAATTATCACGTGACATCATGATCTCGCGATCCGTCAATTCCAGCTGCTCGCATGCACGCCACTATAGACATTGACGCCCGGCACAGGACGGAGGAGTCCGTGCCACGGCCGGACCACGCACGCGACGGATCAAGTGTACACCCGGGGTTATGGCATCCCCTTTCGTCCCTCCCCCATATAAGAATAGATGAAGTGGTGCAATTTGCATTAACATGACATGTTTCAGTAATCTCATCGGTAAGGAGTATTTCTTAAGTTTCACCACGCTGTTCTCATCTGCTCATGGTGTTTGCTGACATGGCTACAACATGGTTAGATTGACTAAAACATTGCCTAAACTTCCCATACCAAAGTATGGTTAGGTCGGAAACGTTTGTTTTTCCTTTCAGGCGTGCAGGGTTACGTGCTTGCTAGCTACCATTTCAAGATTGTTCACCTACAGAAAGCTAGGAAACCTAGTGATGTTGCGTGTCTCTCCATATCTCAATGTACGTTCATGTCTTACCCAATGTACAGTTTCTCTATTAACACTACGTAAGAGTATGTACACCTCTTTGTACATCCAACCATCGAACACAGCCTCATTTGGCCATACATGAAAAATCTACTTAAGCTTCCACTTTTCTATAGAAATACATACTTCCTACGGGCACTGCACTAGTTGTACATTCAATACAACAAACAGTTGTAGTTTAAACAACAGCAAAATAGATTTTGAGTCTCTCGCTGGCACAGAGACATAAAAATATAAGAACAACTTAAATTTCTATTCTTGCACAAAATATATAAATTCAAGCAATGCCAATGACCCACATCTACTAATGTCCCCCACCCCCCAGTATTACCTTAAACTCCTGTGTGGCAGGGTCCAGGGGGTACTCCACTAGGTATGGGTGGTTACAGCATCTCTTAAGCAGCATGAGAATGTTCTGCAGCTTCAGGTTGATCTGAGCATCCAGTGGGCTCTGGACATCCAGCACTGGAGTGGAGCTGGAGGAGCTGAAGGAATACAAGTTAGACTGATGCACAGCCACAGATTGTGGCCACAAGCCTTTGAAACATGCCAAGGTTTGTTAAACTGGTACTTTCAAACAAGCAAAAGGTTACAATATTAACAGACTATTGAGATCAACAGAAATAAACAAGCACTTGTTAATAAAGGTAAAGACATAAAACTCACAAGTTGAGCAAAGGCTAGGCAAGCATCACAATTCTATTCTGTTCTTTCAGTGTGCAGCTGAAATGTGTGCAGGCAGTGCTGACCTCTGCTCAAGCTCCTTGCGGACCCTCTCAAGATATTTCTCCAAGTCACGAGGAGTGTCGCCATCTGTTTCAGTATAGTCCACTACCCTTCGACTCCTACGCTTCGGCCTGCCGCTTGACGTCAACACTACAGGAGCCTCCACCTAATTACACCAAGAAAGCTGACACTTAGCTTTTACGTTATCTTTTTTAACTAAGATTAAACTGACCATTTGGTAAATTAAAAAAAATAAAAATTGCCCTTAAATCATCCTATTAATGTTCATGTCCACCTGAGGACACTGATGGAGGTTAACAAATTGCTAATGGTTGAAGCACTGCTCAAAAAAGGCAGGGCACATTTATTTGTATCACAGTACAACACGATTCAAAGTGCTTTACATCAGACATAAAACTTGAACAACTGCCTCATGGTTGCATGAGTCCAAGTGGATGTTTGTGCCAAATTTGAAGAAAAAGGTTTTCTTAAGATATCCTGTTCACAAGAATGGGGCGGACACAAGGTCACATTAACCTTAACCTTTACCTTAACCAATTTCTATTCTATCAATTTGTTTTTTTTTCAGGGTTCAGTCAGACAGCTTAATCACAGTCAAAGGGCTTATAGCCCTATCTTTCGAGGCCTTCTGTAGGACACGGTTACAGGAGAAAGTTAGATAAAATTGAGTTACAATGTGTAATACAGAAGCCAAAAGGGGGGCATGTCTTCATGATACTCTAATCACTTAGCAAACAAAGATTAAAAAATAAATTAAAAGTAAAATAAAATAACTCAAAAGGACATCGATTCACCTTAAACAAATGGGTTTAATGTACACCCTCCAATATTCCCATCTTTTCAAAAACTTGTCCTGTTGCAGCCTAATAGGAAAGGTAATCCTTTCCATCCTGTTATATATAATGTCAAACCAATCATCAACTGTTGGTATTGCTGGCTGTAGCCACTTTCTGGTATTGGCTTTCCTGCTAGCAGCACTTAAAATCCAAAATAGATATATCTCATGAGAGGTTTAAATGGTATGTCCATCTGGAATACCTTTTGCAAAACTGTATGAACCTCGAATTTTAATCAATTTCATTGACGAGTCCAAGTAGACATTTGTGTCAAATTTGAAAAAATTGCCTTTAGGCATTCTTGAGATATAATGTATGATGAGCACGAGGACAAATGCAAGGTCTCAGTGGCCTTGACCTTTGACCATCAAAATCTAATCAGTTCATCCTTAAGTCCAGGTGGATGTTTGTTCCAAATTTGAAAAGAATCCTTTACAGAGTTCTTGAGATAATGCCTTTACAAGAATGAGACAGACTAGTCACAGTGACTTTGACCTTTAACCACCAAAATCTAATAGTTCATCAATGAGTCCAAGTGGATGTTTACGCCAAAGTTGAAGAAATTCCCTTAAGGTAGAGATATTGCATTCACAAGAATGGGACAGACGGACAAACTGCAAGCTTAATGTGGTTGTTGTTGGCGCAAAGGCATAAAAACAGTTATGACTTATGAATAAGAATACTGGCAATGTCTACTTTACAAACTACCATAGAACAGAAAAAGACATCTTTGATCAGGATCTCTTCAAAGAAATGTATAGTGGAACTTTAACTCATCAGTTGATATACACTGATTCAAATATATCTGCAATAAGCCAATATCAGCTGGCAAAGGGCTGAGAAAAAAACAACCTTAAAAACAAGTTTCAAATCTGGTATTTAACAACAGAACTATGTTGTGTAGGTAGCTGTGGGGAAATAAACCAGAGACACATTTGCAAATCCTTACTGACCTTTTCCTGGCCCAGCATCTT